>JALAZF010000006.1:34942500-35369322 GCA_022829125.1 Lathyrus tuberosus | reverse complement strand
AAACAACACTTTATCCACAAATGTGTGAGTAAGCTAGTGATATTTTCCCATGAATATTGATATGTCTATTTCTTTTCATATGTTAGATTTATTTGCTTTTTAGATAGATTTTTCTATTTTTTATTCAGATATTTGTGCTTTCTAGTTTAGGAGTTTAATTCTGATGTTTAATTTAGTTGTTATCGAGTCTTTGCATTTGATGTCGAGTCTTTATGCGTGTGATTTTTCTTGTGTGTAAAATCTCCCATTTCTTGAACCATCCATTTTTAAAAATACTTGTGATTAGTAGCCCACTAGGAAAGTATATAAGTTCCAAAGGAGGAAAGGCTAAGGTTAAGGACACTTGCAAAAAAATTTACAAAATTGGTATTGTCTCAACACCTAAAGCCTCATAAATATGGATATCAATTTAAATATCTGTGGTGCCATAGTCTCTGAATTCCTTTTCATAGTAATCCTCAAGTTGTTTTTCTATCTAGTCAAGCATACTCTAGAGTCACAGATTAAGTAGGTTAGTCACAGATAAAGGCAATTACATCTAATAAGTTGGGTAACCCTCACCCGATTACATAGCCCAATGATGGTCGAACCTCAAAAATCCAAATAAAACATGTGTCTCTTTGATCAAATTTCTAAGTGCAAAAACATTAATTCAAACGCTTACCATGTGTGTGATGATTACAACGATATCTAAGTGGCTTAATGTGACTGCCTTGAATAAACAAGGATAAAAGAATTAGGATAGTGAGACTAAGATACATCAATATTATTTAAATTGGTATGATAGGAAGGAGACTTTTGTCTGCAAAATGCGATTTGTGTTTTAACAATATCCTCGATGTTACAATTAGTAGATGTAGAGAAAACCTCTAGCCGATTCAAATTTGAAACCACGTATGACTACCAATGTTGTTGCTTTTAATGAGTATTTTTAATGTTATGTTCATCCATTTACCTTTTTCATATGCAAGCTAAGTTGATTAAGGACAAGTAACAGTTCAAGTGTGGGGGAGTTTGATAACACGCAAATTTTCCGTTTATTCTACTTTATTTTCATAGGTTTTTAGTGTCATTTATATTGCTTTTTTTGTTATGCATGTATTATTCGATCTATTACATGAACTTACCACTTAGTGACCTCTACAAGGAAAAACAGAGAAAAATGGTGAAAACAACTTAAAAAAGTTAAGTTATGACTGTCATGACGGGCAAAGTTAAGCAATTACGGCCATGTTCCGCTAAGCAAAAAAGAAGGAGCGCACACCTGTAGGTCATGACGCGCAGACCCCTAGCAAGATAATGCTTGTCATGACCCCGTATTCAGATGACCAAGTCAAAGGGGCATGATGAGCAGACCATCACCTCGGTGACGCTCGTCATTATGGTAAAAGGTAGAAAAATTGCCCCACTTATAGAGGAAGTTTCTCCACTTCCACCATTTTCTCCACTTCTGTTTCACATTTTACAACAGCTCTAGAGCAAAAATTAGCATATAATAGAGCCTTAAACTCATAATTTTGGCATCCAAGCCTTGTACTAGCACTCTATTCACTTGTAAACTTAATTTTCTGTACTTGGAGCATTTGTTTTCACTTTTGTTGTTGTTTTGCTTTCATTTCCTGCATTATTATTTCAAGTTCAACATTGTACCAGATCAAAATTCTCCCCTCGTAGCATTTATTCTATTCAAGCTTCAATTTTCATGCAATTTCGAGTTTCATTTCACTTGCAAAATTTTCCTATGTATACCATGTATTGTTATTATTCAATTGTTGTTTTTAATATGTCTGAGTAATCCAGTTGAGTCAGAAACATGAGTATTTTGATACTGACGAGACTCTATAAATTGTGTGCATAATAAACTTGTAACAGTAATATTTTTAAGTTCCGAAAATTATGTTTTTAAAGTTAAAATTTTCTCGAAAGTAGATATATAGAAATCCAGGTTTTGCCTCGAAATAGCAAAAATGGTATTTGACTAAGAAATTTTTCAGATTTTTAATTTTAAAAATAGTGAAAGCATTTTATATACAAAATAAGAAATTACTATTTTCTAATAGGAATTTGAAACTTGTAATTTGTATCACGTGAAAGTAGGCAATTGCAAGTTTAAAATCCGATAAAAGATGCGCAAAAGTAGACGGTACCACTACCTTTCTTTTTCTGCTAAAAATAATTTTCTCGTTACAAAAAAGTGCTGAAATTTATAAGAGTAAAAAAGGTAGATGGATTTCATGTTTCGGACTCTCATTATTAATTTTGAATTAAACCGATAATTTTCAATTTCGCGCAAAACAAACAAATCACGTAGTCTTAAATAAACACCGTAGTAATTGATATCGTAATTGGTGATTGGGCCCTATGGGATTGATAAGACATTTTAAATTAAAACAGATAAAGTCATGCACTTGCGACCTATCACTCAACATCGTTGACCCTAAAAAAGATAACCAAATGAAGAAAGTAGGCTAAGCTACTGTCGCAAATATTGAGGGACGAGCCTCTCAAATAACTTCACCTTCGTTCGACCATAATTTGGGTCCTGAAGAATTCGGTCGAAAGCCTAGAGCTAAGCTAAAGTGGTGTATAATGAATATTTAATTATCTAGTTATTCTATTGTTTCATCGTAACAAATTTATTTCATTATGAATTTAAATATTTGTCTACTTTTTTGTTGTTTTGTATTTTCTTACTTATAACTCATTTAAAGAGTTAAAGGTAGAGAAGATAAACATTACACACACTTATGCGTGTTCGATATAAACTAAACACATTATTACGTAATTGACACGACACTACTATAAAACGCGCAAACAACAACGTCAGGTTTACAACGGATTCATATACACCATTGTAATAGGTTAAAACGGTTGTCTTAAAACACCGTAGAAATAAATGATGTGTAGCAAGCTTTGATTCCCAACAACTATATTTTTTTTCCATTTTTTAGAGTACATTAAGCATGTGTCACTTAAGTCCATTATTTAAAAAATAAATTGTAAATGATTTTCCTCTTCGTATCCATTCATTTAGAGCTCAAATCTTCACCTTCTTCGTTCATTTGATTCTCCAGCTTCGAAGTACGATACTACAATACAACCGGTTTATAAATAAATAAATAAATGAAAGTTATTTTACAACGGTTTTACAATACAACCGTTGTAAAATTTGAAATTTACATCACGATTTTTCTTTCTAACCGTGATGAAAAGTGATATTTTTAATTATAGAATTGAAAGTATCTATCGTTCAGTACATAATAGTCGTTTCTCTCAAAAGAAAACCCTAACATATTTCACTCTTCTCTCTCATAACATATACCTAACATCCACGTCACTCTTTAAACATACTTCAACCTTCAGATACGTCTTCAGATTCGTCTTCACCAATCGCTAACTTGAGGTTCGTTCATTAAACTTATGCTTCGATTTTGTTTACGTTTCTTGTTACAAATGGGTTCTCAATTTTTCATTTGGTAAATGTTTTCATTTTTTCAGATTCTTCTTCACCAGCTTAACAAAGCGCATACTTTGGCTATGATACATATGGTTTGTGTAGCTATGAAGAAAAATACAAGAAGTATAAAGTTATTTTTTAAACTTTATTCACCTTGTACTTCTTCTTCACAGCTTTAAAAACTAGATGAACTTCATAATTTTCATGTCATGATTTTTAATTACATATAAATTGGAATATAATTATTTATAAATTATGAAATATGAAATTAAAATTACATCAGATTAAAGTTTCCATCAAATCCTTTAGAATTGTTTTTCGACTTCTTTTCCCCCCAGTCACTGTTTGTCTTCTTCTCACCTAGTTTCTTCAAGTTTCCATAAAATTCTTCCATTAAAATGTCTCAGCAGTCCGGTTATAGCTTAGCCATGGAAGCAGGTCCTCAAGTCGTTCAAGGTACGTATGCAAGTGTGGTCTCGACGCTCTGTTGATGACGACATGCACCGATTCGAACCCAGGCTGCCGTTTCTATGGTTGTGGGATGTATAAGATTCAAGGATACAAAAAAATGCTCTCACTTTGCTTGGTTGGATGAGGAGTTGGATCCTAGGGAAAAATAAATTATTTCTTCACTAGTAAAGAACTTGAATGAGGAGAAGGAGATGGTTAACACCTACAAAGCCAAGGATAACTAATTGAAGTTGAAGGTAAAGATCCTGAAGAAACTGTTGAAGATTACTTGTGTTTTTTTATTTGTAGTGTTCATTGTATTTGTTGTAACAACAATGACGAAATAAGTTATAGTTGATTAGGTTTGTATGTTGATTGATGGTGTAATGGTTGATGTATTGGTTACCTTGGATTCATGTGATGATGTTATGGTGTATTGAATATGATACAATTATGTGATATTATGAATGTGATACAATTAATATTTATTATGATAACTTTATCACAAATGTGAGTTGTATTTTCTGCTGTGATATGGTGAATAATAATACAGGTTAAAAATGGGATTAATTATAAAAGTAGGATAATATTTGTTACTTCTGCAGAAAATGTAACAACGGTTATATATCATAACCGTTGTAATATCTCGCGCGCTGTCCAGCAAAAATAAATATCAAAACGGCGCAGCTGGGAATCGAACCTAGGGCCATTATTTTTATCATAATAGTCTTTTGGAAAACTCGTTGTGATAGGGCGCGTGCTTTCCAGTTTATTACAACGGTTACTGGGCCGTGATTGTAAGTATCATATATACAACCACATTCTACATAACAACGCCTGAGCCCGCGTGACTATATATCTTTCCCAACCATTGTTAAAGGGTTTTCTGTAGTAGTGCGGCTTAAACTTATTTCTCACATCTATGCATGTTCGATACAAACTAAACACATTTTTATCTATCTGATAACGATAATTGGTGATTGGTCTCTGTGGGATTAGTAAAACATTTTATACTAAAACCGATAAAGTCGTGCACTTGTAGCCTATCAAAATTTTGGAGCTATTTCCAGGTACCATTTCCATCAATATCGTAACTCCGTTATTACAACATATAGACTAAGGAAATTTTACTATTGTGGTATTTGGATCAAACTCTAGTGTCGACAATGGTGGTTTCATGGTTTGACAGGAGTTGTGCTTGCTAGAGTTGAAGTTTGTTCAAGCATGTTGTCGAAACATGTTAGCTTTGTGTTTAAGTTAACATGTTGAATTATGCCTTGCTTGTAATATTAATTGTTAAGTTATCCTGTAGCCTAAGTTAGCTTCGTATCTATAAAAAGACTAATTCTCTCAGGCTGTTGAGAGAGGTTAATTGTTGGTATTCACTTATAATCTTTGAACCCTTATTGAATAAGAGAGTAGAAAAACCATTTTAATCGATTCCCATTCTTCTTCTTCCTTCCTCTCTACCTTTTGTAAAACCTTATAAGGTTTCTTGTGTTTGTTTAAGAAACTCAATTTTTTTTTTCTTATTTTGGTTTGTTCTTGAGGACACCAATTCACAACAAACTGGTGCGGTGACCGTGGAGGAGAAGATGTCGTCAACAAAATATGAGATAGAGAAATTCATCAGTGTGAATTTTTTTGGTTTGTGGCGCTTCAAGATGCAGGGCCTTCTTGTTTAACAGGGTTTGTTAGAAGCGTTAAAAGGATCGGAGAAGATGGACGCTGCTCTATCGGAGAAGGAGGAGAAAACAACGGTCGAAAAAGCCCACAGTTCAACTGTATTGAGCCTTGGTGATAAGGTTCTCCGGCACGTTTTAAAGCAGAAAACTGCAGCTGGTGTGTGGACAAAAATCGAAGCTTTGTACATGACAAAATCGTTGGTTAATAGTCTCTACCTGAACAAGCTTTTTATTTATTCAAGATGAGTGAAGACAAATCCTTGGCTGAGCAAATGGATATGTTTAATAAGTTGTTTCTTGATCTTGAAAATATTGAGTTCAAGATTGATGATGAAGATCAAGTGTTGTTGCTATTGTGCTTTTTACCTAAGTCTCTTGCTCACTTTATAGAAACTCTCTTGTCTGAAATAGAGTCGTTGACCTTTGAAGATGTTTAATCCGCCTTGTACTCTAAGGATTTGAACGAATGAAAAGAGCACAAGCCATCTTCTGTTGGTGAAGGTTTGTCCGTTAAGGGGAAATTCTTGAGGAAAAATGGTAGGTTTGAGAAGAAGAAAGGTACAGTTATACATAATTCTTACGGTGGTAATGCTTCTGCTATTAAGTGTTATCATTGTAAGAAGGAAGTTCATAAAAGAAAAGTATGTCCTGATCGCCTGAACAATCATGGTGAAAAGGATAATGGTAATGCAGGCATTGTGCAATATGGTTATGAATCATTTGATATCCCAGTGGTTTCAAGAAGTGACTCTTGAAAGGAATAGATTATGGATTTAGGGTGTACTTGGCACATGACTTCAAACAAAGAAGTGTTTGAGGAATTGTGTAATCAGTGCTGCTGGGAAACAACAACGCTTGCAAAATTGTTGGTATTGGATATGTGAGGTTCAAGCTCCATGATGAGTTAATAAGGTTATTGACTGATGTTAGGTATGCACCTGATCTTAAGAGGAATTTTATTTCTCTTGGTGAATTTGACAAAAAAGGATATATTTTCAAAGGAGATCAAACATCCTAAGGGTAATGAAGGGGTCGAAGGAAGTCTTGAGAGGCGTGAAGAAACAAGGCTTGTATACATTTGAGGTTGAGGTTGTAAGTGGTTTAGTAGATGTGGCATCCACGAAACTTGTGTCGAAGACTGACTATGGCACAAGAGACAAGGCCATGTCAATGAAAAAGGCCTGGTTGAATTATCGAAACAATATATGTTGGATGGTGATAAGGTAAAAAAACTGGAGTTTTGTGAACCTTGTGTATTTGGTAAATCCTGTAGAATGAAGTTTAACAAAGGAAAACAAAGAATACATGGATCCCTTGATTACATTCATGTTGATCTTTGGGGACCTACAATGAATCCTTCATACTCAGGTGCAAAGTATTTTCTATCCATAGTTGATGATTACTCCAGAAAGTTATGGGTATTCATCCAGAAGGCTAAGGATGAAACTTTTGGAAATTTCAAAAGTTGGAACACTCTGGTCGAAAACCAAACTGGCGGGAAGGTCAAGAGGTTGAGAACCGATAATGGTTTTGAATTTCGCAATGAGGCTTTCGACAGCTATTGCGTTGCGTCTGATATTGCAAGACACAAAACTACTGCAAGGACCCCCCAACCAAATGGTTTAGCTGAAAGGTTTAATCGAACCTTTCAAGAAAGGGTGAGGTGCATGTTGGTACGTGCTGGATTGAAGAAGGTATTTGAGGCAGTAGCAACTATAACTGCATCATATTTGATAAATAGGTGTCCCTCAACAGCCATGGGAATGAAGACACTATAAGAAATCTGGGCAGGACATCCACCTAGTCTCAACATACTTAGATTATTTGGTTGTCTAGCATATGCACATATTAGGCAAGACAAATTCGAACCTAAAGCTCTGAGATGTATGTTCCTTAGACACCTTGAATGAGTCAAAGCTTATAGGTTGTGGTGCCTAGAGCCAGATGACAGAAGGTGTATCACAAGTCGAGATGTAGTTTTCAATGAAGCTGAGATGGATTTCAAGAAAAATGATGACATTTGTTGAAGTTTGAAGAATTCTGAAGAAGGGATGGCACAAGAAGAGATTTTTGTTGAGGTGAAGCATAATGATGTTGAATTGTATGACTCAGATGAAGTCGTAGAAGATGCAGAAGTTGCTTTCAATGCTGAAGAGAGTGAGCATGACTACTGTCGCTTCCGGGATTTTCATCCAAGTACAAACGCGAAAGTGGCGCTGAAATAGAGTCGCCAGCAATGTGTATTTATCCCAAGAGAGGGAAAGGAAACATTGCGTAAACCTGAAGGGAAGGAAAAGAGCATGGTCTCGCAACCAAGAGAAACGGGTAAGGGAGTCGGTTACGCGAGAGGAAGGTATTAGCACCCCCACGCATCCATCGTACTCGATGGGATCCACGCTTGTTGTCTCGATCAAAGGGTGTCGTCGTCTGGAGCTCCACTGCTACTGGAAAGGAAAAGGAACAGGTACGGGAGGGAACGAAGAAACGAGAAAGAAAACAAAAAGAAGTGACTCGGTAGGACGTCCTCGGAGTCCTAGGCCTACGTATTCCCTCGTGCAATGGGAAAGTCAGAGTCAACGTAGTTCGGACTACGAATAGGGGAAGGGTGAAAGGATTGTGCTCGGAAAGATCTCGCACGATCTCCTGCCTATGTATCCCGCTCGCACGCGAGAATCAGAGCGACGTAGTTCCCCTCACTAGGGATGACTTTGCTTTATTTGTGTTTTTTAACAGAAGACGCCAAGGTTCGCGTTCCAGCAGTTAGGTGTCGCAGCTTGTTGTACGGAGTCTTAGGCATTTACCTGTTTGCGGTAGAACGGAAGTGACGCATCCTTTATGAGTGGAGTGAGGAAGATGAGAAGAGAATTGTTTATTTTTGTCTTTTAAGAAGAAGTGTTTTGATTGTTTTGTGTTTATAACAAGTATTGAACTAAAGTCTATGACATAGGAACGAATGCCTCGCATGGTCGTCCTAACAGGACGTATGCTAAACACTCTAGAAAGGCAAAGGGAAACCCTTCTCCTTCCATTTCCCATGTACTTAAGGCTCATGGCGTACAATACTTGTTGCCCTTATTACATGTTTTGACTTTGGTTTTAAGATGAGAAAGAGACTCAAAGAGAAGAAAGGACAAAGTATATGTGGGGGACTAATTATCCTAAAGTTATCATGCATGGAGATCCTATGGTTATGTGAGGTAATGGGAACCACCTAATTCTAAAAGAAGAGAGGGATAGAACTACCTAATGCTTATCCTACCTCACCTTAATAAAAAATTAAGGATGAGCTAGGATCCCTAAGGGATGTGAGAAAGTTCTACACAAACAAGTATTATATCATGCTATTCACAAAAGGAATGATAAGTGAAAGAGATGAGAGATGAAAGAAGATATGAGTATGGATTAACATCCACATACTCAAGTGACTTACCTCTGCCCCTACACAAAAGGTTAGTGCACCATTATCACAATTAATGAATATAAGTGTAAGAAACTAAACCAAACACACTTAGTTGTTTCAAGAACACAAATTCAAAGGAAAACAAACATTCAAACCAAAAGGAAAGGTCCAAAGGGTTAAGAACCCACACAAGTCAGTAGGTATGTGCTAAGGGTCCTACTAATGTAAACATGTCATATACACTCAAACAAAAACAAACTATGTTGAAACAAATCACACAAATGCAAGTAATGTATTATTTATGAAGGATGAATGCTTATGGAAGGTAAACATGAATAAATACATATGTAAACACCCAAGTCAGAAGTAAATGGCACTTAAGAATGTTTGAAGAGGTTATTCAAATGGCATATGATTTGTGAAAGCAAGCATTGATCAAGCAAGTAAAAGATGGGAGCAAACATCATTAAAGTTCCAACAATGTACCATACAAGACATGCAAGTAAGAATGAAGATGAAAATTAAATAACCAAGCAATATGAATGCAAGTCAGTAGCTTAGGACATTTTAAATGAGATTTATAGGTCAAGCATGTAAGCACAAAGTTCACATAATTGTCATGTTAAAGCATATTGAAAATTAAGTGCAAACAAGTTCAAGTTAGGTCAAACAAGTTCTCATATGTTCATGAAGTTTGGAAACATGCAAGATAAAGTTTAAATTCATGGCATAGGGTCAAGAATGATGACAAACAGAAGTGGAACCATGTTGAAGTGGATGTATAAGGTCATAAAAGCATTGATGCAAACAAGTGAATAAAGGATAACAAGTATAGATGAACAAGTTCACACCACATTCCAATTTTAAACAAATGTGCACAAATCATGTGAATGTGGAATACAAGTGACCTATAATGCAATGTGAATGACCTATAATACACATATCAATGATGTCAAAACATCTCAATAAGCATTACAAAGGAACATGATCAAAGCACACCCAAAAATCTAATGTAAGTCATCTAACAAACACACATTCTTTGAGGCAATTAGGATAAATCAAAAGTAGGGTTAAAGGCTCAAGGTAATTTGGATATTCAAGTAATTTTAAGTGCAACCAGTATGTAAGCATGTCCCAAAAGAATGGCTCAAAAATCATTATCAAACATACACAAACATGCCTCACAATGTCATACCAAATCTCCACACAAATAGCCCAAAGACTTCACTTAAAAGTCTTCAAGAAATGATTTAGAAAATTCACAAAAAATTCATAACATGCCTCATCATATCATAAATGTACATACCAATTATTATGCAAAAATTCAAGGTACAACTAGGTAAAGTGAAATCAATATGTAGCATATGTCATGATGAAATGCACAAACAAAAGAAAATGAAAGAAAATTCATGGAAATATGGCAAAATATCATAAAATCAGAAAGTAAAATAATCAAAAATATTTAAATGTCTAACAATACATCATGAATTTTTGTAGAATTTTATGATGCTTGGAACTAATTTTAAAAATTAAAAATGAAACATATATGAAAAGAAATTAAAAATGCAAAAGAAAATAAACAGGGGGGGTAACGCAAGTAAAAGGCCAGTTATAAATTGTATTGGGCTCAAGGCTTGGTGTGTGAATAGCAAAAAGTGCAAAGCCCAAAGGCGCGTGGGTCAGAGAGGTGCATGCTATGGATGTTAGTCAAAATATTGACTCAATGGGAGCCACAAGATCCAGTCAACACATGATGATCTAGGCAAATGAAAAGGACATGATGCAAACACATAGTAACCAATGATGCACTGCACACTCACGAGCACAAAAATAAAAAATAAATCAGAAAAATGAGGTACGTGACCTCCACCATCTTCATTAATTCACTGGCAAGCTTGTGAACGTTAGATCAAGGACATCCAACGACTGGGACTTAATCTACACATGGAGTTAGGGTTTCATAAAGATGATGAACGCCACCGGCCGGAGAAGTCTCCAGTCACCTTCTCCGGCCACTCACCACCGTGGTTCAACTTGCAGGTCACCAGAAATTGACAAACGATATACCAAAATGATCCTTAGGTCACACAGATCATGAATACAAGTTCCAAATCCACAAAAAGTTCACACCTAATGCAAATCGAAGAGAAACAAATTGCCCTAGCAAATTCAACTAAGCACCTAAGGTGCCTATAACCTAGTCGGATGATTACATCGCTCATACTGAGCTCAAAACAAACAATAACAAACCAAAAATTAAAGCAAGATGAGTGTAAAAGTTTGAGATGAAACCTGTGTTTTGAAGCTTTCTTTGATGTAAGAAAAAACCAGAGAGGAGGTTCCTAGCTTCCTTGCTTCAAGCTGGCCAAGTAAAGGCTATGGAAATGTTTGTTGTTGATGAGAAATTCAGTTGCAGAGAAGTGGAGAAAATTGGAGTACAATGCTAAGCTTCAATCCTTTGATTCCATTGATGCTATTTTTGAAGAGAATTCAAGAGAAATAGAGAAACAAGCTTCGTGAGATAGAGATACTCAGAGAAAGAGGGAGTGGAATGTTGAGAGAAAATGAAGAATGAGCCAAAAGTTCCCCCAAATTCTGTTGGAGATTGAATTTATAAGGTAAGTTAACTGTTAACCATCTTGGTTAACAGTTAGAACTCAAGTTAACTGAGTTAGGGTGGATTGAGAAATGAAAGGTGATGATGGAGTGATGGTAGTAGTGTAGCTTGCTATACAAGCTTCTTGTGTAAGCTTTTCACTCATTTGTTTGAACCAAAATGGGATGGATGGTACGTGAATACGTAGTATGTGTAGGGTGTGTGTTTGGTTAATTATGGCAATGTGTTAGACATGTCATGGTTGATGTATGAAAAGAACCAAGTGCAACAGGTTTTGGTTGGCATGGTATGGAGGAAAGCAGCTAGTAAGTAGTGATCTTTGGAGCATGATAACTTCATGAACATGGAGTGAAATGGCATGGTTGATGGCTCTTTGGAAAGAGGACATGGCATATAACAAAATTAATGTTCAAAATGAAATTAAATAACACCTCTAAAGTACTTAAAAATGATGATGAACATGCTTGGTTGCAACTGAGTTAGATATATGTCTTGTCTTGCCCGTGCCTAGCCATGTACATGGGAGTGAATCAGTTGAAAACACCTAACTTTGAGCTACTCTATCTTATAGATTCTCTCGGATTTACAAGGTTCTAACCAAATCCTAATTCAAGTCCAAGGAAAGGGAAAGGACTTTGAGTTCACAATCTCACCATCTCACAATCTCACACTATATGGAAACACGTTATTGAGCCCGTTACTCAAATGTATTCACTTATCGTTAACCTTGTCAAGGCATCCCCTTTCTCCCGCCCTCTTCTACGTCTAGAAGTAGGAACGATTCATGGACCCTCGTAGATTTCTTGGCATACGAAATGGATTCGGAAATAAGGGACACATTATCACCTTAAATCGTCACTTCACACGGCCCGTACACCGTCACAAGTCTCTTTACCCGTAGGCTCCATTCGTACTATAACATTGGGAACTAAACCTACCAAGAAATCGTGCATTCATTACAGATGAGCTCGTTACTCATGAAATGGCACATAATAGAATAATGGTTACGATCTCGTGATTTCACATACAACCATAATTGTATTCAACAATTCTAGGCCACATTAGCCTTTAGGCCTTTCATACCTTTAGGCCTCTTTTGCCTTTAACAATAAAACATAACAATTACACGTGTTCCATACTAGTGTTTCACTCTTTTCTATACCATTCAGGAATGGACACACGCCCCGGCCTCTTCTGCACGAGCGTTGTCATTCAGTTATCTACTCTAGACCAGAACTCGTCAATGAATGCACGAGCGTCGCCATCTAGAGTTTCTATCACAATTCTAATCACAACCTAGAATTATAGCATTAGGTTTGGGGTAAGGTTTCCTCACTCTTCCTAATTCGTTTTAAGCATGCATATTTTCTCATTCATACTTAATCACAATTATATAGGCATCTTCTGAACAATACCCATGCAAAGCAAAAGGGAGCATCTCATGCCAATCCTTGTAAGTAACAACCATCTTCTGAACAATCTTCTTAATATTCTTATTAGTAGCTTCAATAGCCCCATTCATCTTAGGTATGTAAGGAGAAGAATTATGATGCTCAATCTTAAACTCATCACATAATTCCTTCATCATCTTGTTATTCAGGTTCGACACATTATCAGTGATAATCTTGCTCGGAACACCATACCGACAGATGGTTTGATTCTTGATAAACCGGACCACTACTTGCTTGGTCACGTTAACATATGATGCCGCCTCAACCCACTTGGTAAAATAGTCAATAGCCACCAATATGAAACGGTGTCCATTCGACGCTTTGGGCTCAATCATTCTAATCATATCAATGCCCCACATGGAGAAAGGCCAGGGAGAAGAGATAACATTGAGAGGAGTTGGTGGTACATGAATTTTGTCAGCATAAACCTGACACTTATGGCACTTCTTCACGAATTTGCAACAGTTAGATTCCATTGTCAGCCAATAGTAATCTGCCCTCAACATCTTTTTAGCCATTGCATGCCCATTGGCATGGGTACCAAAAGATCCTTCATGAATTTCTTTCATCAACATGTCTGCTTCGTGCCTATCCACGCATCTGAGCAAGACCATGTCATAATTTCTTTTATACAGCACATCATCGTTCAAGAAGAAACTACCAACCAACCTTCTCAAAGTCTTCTTATCTTTCTTGGATGCCCCAAGCGGGTACTCTTGATTTTGAAGAAAGCATTTAATATCATAATACCACGGTTTATCATCAACAACTTCTTTAACCGCAAATACATGAGCTGGTCTGTCACAATGCATAATCGATTTTGGGTACATAATTCCACCGATTCACCATAATCATGGAGGATATAGTGGCTAAAGCATCCGCCATTCGATTTGTTGTTCTGGGTACATGGTGAAACTCAACCTTATTGAAGAAAGTCAACAACCTTCTTGCATAATCTCGATAAGGAATCAAATCAGGTTGATGCGTCTCCCATTCTCCTTTAATCTGATTAATCACTAGAGCTGAATCTCCGTATACATCAAGAATCTTGATTCTTAAATCAATGGATTCTTCCAAGCCCATAATACATGCTTCATACTCAGCCGCATTATTTGTGCAAGTGAACATCAACCTTGCAGTGAAAGGAATATGAGAACCATGAGGAGTAACAATTATTGCCCCAATACCATTGCCATACTCATTAACAGCTCCGTCAAAAATCAAACCCCAACGGGATCCAGGCTCAGGCCCTTCATCAAGTAATGGTTCTTCACAATCTTTAACCTTTAGATACATCACATCTTCATCAGGAAAATCAAACCTGATATGTTTGTAATCATCAATTGGCTGGTGTGCCAAATGGTCAGCCAAAACACTTCCTTTTATCGCCTTTTGAGTTCGGTACTCGATATCATATTCTGACAACAACATTTGCCAACGAGCGATCCTCCCAGTTAAAGAAGGCTTTTCAAAGATGTACTTGATTGGATCCATTTTGGATATCAACTAAGTTGTATGATTCAACATATACTGGCGGAGGCGCTTGGTAGCCCAAGCTAAAGCACAACATGTCTTTTCAAGCATTGAGTACCAAGACTCACAATCGGTGAACTTCTTGCTCAAATAATAAATGGCAAACTCTTTTCGACCAGATTCATCTTGTTGACCTAGAACACAGTCCATAGACTCTTCCAGCATGGTCAAATACATGATCAAAGGTCTTCCTTCCACAGGAGGAGACAAAATCAGAGGTTCAAGCATATACTCTTTAATTCTTTCAAAAGCTTTCTAACAATCCTCTGTCCAGACACAACCCTGATCTTTGCGAAGAAGCTTGAAGATCGGCGCACAAGTGGCAGTCATATTGGATATAAATCGGGAGATATAATTCAAACGTCCCAAGAATCCTCTTACTTGTTTTTCTGTTTTGGGTGCGGGCATTTCCTGAATGGCTTTAACTTTACTAGGATCAACATCAATGCCATTTTGGCTGACAATAAAGTCTAACAACTTTCCAGAACGGACACCAAAAGTGCATTTATTAGGATTCAAACGCAGCTTAAACTTTCTCAAACGTTGAAACAACTTCAATAAGTACTCAATATGATCTTCTTCAGTCTTTAACTTACAAATCATATCATCCACATAGACCTCAATTTCTTTATGCATCATATCATGGAACAAAGTGGTCATAGCTCTCTGGTAGGTTGCACCGGCATTTTTCAAACCGAAGGGCATCACTCTGTAACAGAATGTTCCCCAGGGTGTAATGAATGTTGTTTTTTCCATATCCTCGAATGCCATCTTTATTTGATTATAACCGGAAAAGCCATCCATAAAAGAAAAGATACTGAATTTAGCAGTATTATCTAACAACATTTTAATGTGTGGCAATGGAAAATCATCTTTTGGACTCGCTTTATTCAAATCTCTATAGTCAACGCACATTCAGACTTTTCCGTCTTTCTTTGGAACAGGCACAATATTGGCCACCCATTGAGGATACTCAGAAGACACAAGAAAACCAGCATCAATCTGCTTTTGAACCTCCTCTTTGATCTTCACATCCATGTCAGGATGAGTTATTCTCAATTTCTGCTTCGCCGGTGGACATTCAGGCTTCAACGGCAATCTATGCTCCACAATATCAGTATCAATACCAGGCATGTCTTGATAGGACCAAGCAAACACGTCAACATATTCTCTAAGAAGCTCCATAATCCTCTTCTTAACATCTGACTGAAGCAGTGCCCCAATCTTGACTTCTTTTACATCATCCTCTGAACCCAAATTCACCAATTCCAACGGCTCTTCATGAGGTTGAATGGCTTTTTCCTCGTGCTCAAGCAACCGAGAAATTTCATCTGGAATCTCCTCAATACCCTCTTCTTCAGCTCCAAACACAGGGAACTCAAAGTTGGGAGGGGGCATATGGTCATTGTTTTCAATGGGTTTAACAATCAATCTGCACAATTATTTATGTTTGATTTTAGCATATGAACAAAAAGTGCAAGTATCATGCAGATGAAAATGATTATCACATTATTATTATTATTATTATTGGTTTTTTATGTTACTATTTTTCAGAAATAAAGCAAAAAGGCAAAACATAAATATGGATAAACAAAATAACATTTTATTGATGATGATAAAATTTGAAACAAAGCCCTCACAAATTCGCTTTCACCTTGGGCAGAGTGAAAGGATTTTTGAAAGAAACAAAAACAAATTACTTTGAAATATGAACAACAGTGGGAACATCAACAACTATCCAATTCTGGCAGGCTTGTCCATGTGTCACAAAATTGGGAAGTTCTTCTTCTTCATCATCTTCAATGATGGCAGCAGTAGAGTGATCCTTGTGGATGAATCCGGCGCTGTGAAAGGTCTCATTAATACGCTTCAAATCTCTTCTGAATGTACCAGGCGTAAAGCCTAAACCAGTTTTACCCAGGTTATCAACCACATCAATGACTCGGCCCCAACCGTCAGACCGACCAGTTTCTAACACATGCAGAGCATCTTTCAAAGAAGATATGGGTAACTCATTCTTCTTAACAGCTTTGTCATCAACAGAAAAAGCTTGGAACGGGGTTCCGATAGTTTCATCAGCATCAACATACGAAAAGGATGAAAGGTGGGTCACCAGCATCGCTTGCTCACCTCCAACAATTACCAGCTTGTCATTCTTAATAAATTTCAACTTTTGATGGAGAGTCGAAGTCACTGCCCCAGCTTCATGAATCCAGGGTAGGCCAAGCAGATAACTATAAGCAGGACAAATATCCATTACTTGAAAAGTAATCTGGAAGAAGCATGGTCCTATTTTGATCGGAAGATCAACTTCTCCAATCACAGTTTTTCGAGATCCATCAAAAGCTTTAACAACAACCCCACTATACCTCATTGGAGGACCTTGGTAGGAAAGCCTTGATAAAGTAGATTTTGGCAACACATTCAAATAAGAGCCAGTATCAACCAACACATTGGAAAGCGCATCTTCTTGACAGTTCATGGAGATATGTAAAGCCAAATTGTGATTTCTCCCCTCCTCGGGTAACTCTTCATCACAGAAACTCAAATTATTACATGCTGTGAGGTTGGCAACAATGCCATCAAATAGATTAACAGTCACATCATGCTCAACATATGCTTGCTCCAATACCTTCTGCAAAGATTTCCTATGAGCTTTAGAATTCATTAGTAAGGACAACACTGAAATCTTGGACGGGGTGTGCAAGAGTTGATCCACAACACTGTAATCACTCTTCTTGATCAATTTCAATACTTCATCCTCAAAAGCCTTCGAACCATTAGACTGAACAGAAACGTCGACGTTACTCTCATCTTGAGTTCGTTTGCCAGCTTTAACATTCTCCACAATCTTTGAAGGCTCAGGAGCAAAGACACGTCCACTTCGGGTCACTCTACTCACATCAGCAATGCTTACCACAGAAGACAAAGAAGGAATGGGCACTTCCTTACCATCTTCTACCATGGTAGCATTGTACTTATATGGAACAGCCTTGTTAGATTCATATGGTACTGGTCCGGGCAACCGAATGACCAAAGGTGTAATAGCTGTCTTCCGACTATCATAAGAGATAACAACTCTTTCAGGAATATTAAAACGTGGCTCAATAGCATTCACCTGATTCTGATATTCGTCTCTCTTAGCAGTGACTTCAATCAAATTTGCATCCATCATCCTTTGAATATCCCTCTTCACTATCACACAACCACGAGGATTCATGGAACAAATGCAACAGGCTGCATAGTCATGATCAATATCATGGTATTCACTCAAAAGTGCATGCATTTCCACAAGAGATCTTCGGATCCAACGGATATCAAATATTTTCAATGTGCCAGGGCAACCATAAACCATATTGACAGATGCCTTGCCGTGATTAGGCAGCAGATTTGATGGGACATTAGGATTGGAATCTTCGAAAGACAAAATACCACTTCTAGCCAACCTTTGCACTTCCATATTCAATGGATAACACTTCTCAGTGTCATTCCCAGCTCCTCCCTGATGGAAAGCACAATGAGTTTCAGGCTTATACCACCATGGTGAATCTTTTGGAATAGCAGGTGGTGGACGGGTCTGAACAAGATTCTTCTTAATTAGACAAGGAAGCAATTTTGTGTATGTCATCGGAATCGGATCAAAATCCTTCTGAAAATGGCTCGTTGATTGTTTGGCTGATTAGAACATTGTTGCTGAGCAGGAGCTGCCTGAACAACAGGAGTTGAACTGATAACAGGAGTGACAGATGCGACATGTTGCTGACACTGATTGTTTCTATGGCGAGGTCCTCTATACCTTTCTCGACAAATGGCATTGGTCTCTCCTTCTTTCTTTTTGGAAAATCCTCCACTATATTTCTTGGAATTTCCAGGAGAATTGCCATCTTTCGACAAACGTCCCTCACTGACACCCTCTTCCAATCTCATCCCCATATTAACCATCTCAGTGAAATCTCTTGGGGTACTAGCAATCATACGCTCATAATAGAAATGACTCAGAGTTTTAAGAAAAATTTTGGTCATCTCCTTCTCTTCCAAAGGAGGGTTGATTTGGGCAGCAATCTCGCGTCATCTCTGCGCATACTCTTAAAATGTCTCCTTATCCTTCTGAGCCATTGCTCGAAGCTGGTCACATCAGGAGCCATATCCACATTATACTTATACTGTTTCACAAACGCCTCACCCAAATCTTCGAAAGTGCGAATTCGAGCACTATCGAGCCCCATATACCACTTCAAAGCTGCACCAGACAAGCTATCTTGAAAGTAGTGAATGAGGAGCTGGTCATTATCCTTATGAGCCGACATCTTACGAGCATACATAGTCAAGTGACTCAACGAACAAGAGTTACCCTTATACTTTTCAAAGTCAGGAACTTTGAACTTATGCGGGATCTTCACATTAGGAACCAAACATAAATCATGAGCATTCTTTCCAAACAGCTCTTTACCTCTCAGAGCTTTGATCTCTTTCTGCATTTCAACAAACTGGTCTTGAATTTCTTCCATTCTATCATACGCACTGGCATTTTCACTTGGAGCAATATGGAAAATCTGTTCTTCACCAAAAGGAATAGTATGAACCGCAGGTGATGGCACAGTCATCACAGGTTGAACGGTAGGAACAACTGGAATATCAGAAGGTGGTGGTGGTGGTTGATAACCTTCAGGAACAAATTTATGAGGCATGCCCCAGGGGAAACCGGGAGGCATGGAGTATTGAGGAACACTAGCATGCGCCACAGAGATGGGCGTAGAGACAACCTCAGAAATGACTGTCCTTTGCACAGGAGTTGAAAGCGGAGGAGGAGGTGGTGGTGGCTAATTCTGAGCAGCCACCAGGGCTTCCATCATAGCAGTGAGTCTTTCCAAACCATCCTTCAGAGTTGATACTTCTTCACGAAGGTCACGGTTCTCTTGTTGCAATTGATCCATCTTTTTCTTCAGATTAGCTCGAGTATTATACTGGTGCGACAACTTGGCTGAATGAAGACCAAAGGGAAACAATAAGACACCTGTAAAAGGCAAGAAGCAATGCAGAATGATGCTTGATGCAAATGCAATGCAATATGAATGCAGCAGACACGGGATCAAAGCTTCCATAAATTCTGAATAACTGCTGCGCTGATGACTGGATGAGCTCAAAGGTCCGCTCTGAGGAGAATACCGGAATACCAGGTCGATAAGTCCACACTGATAAGAAATCCAAAGTACCGGGCATGCTGAAAGTCAGGGTTTCCTGTAAACCTGTAAACACCCTCCCATTCTCACATGTGGGTAATAAAAAGCTGGGATCCTGAGTTTCGGATTCTCGATTTGAGAAGCAAATGTACATTCATCCCTCGGGGTACAATACTATCGCCAAACAAAGAGGTCGTCCACTGATTCCCCAAAAAAGGATATCCTATAGCAAGTTCCTAGCATTAGGTCCTCGGATCGACAAGTGTAACGGGTTTGCCATTTCTGGTCTGCCATTATCACATGTCGAGAGGAGAGGCGTTACTGAGTTCTCGGAGAAATGGTCGCCAGAGTCGACAACTTTCTAGATCAACACCCCGAAATGTGCAAGACACGCACGTCAGAATATCTCCCAAGAAAACCTCGTCTGGATGTGAATTTCGTGAACACCAAACGTACCAAGACGGCGCGTAGGTCCCACTACTTTCCACTCTAGTCCTAAGTGTATACTTAAGCCTGTGTATTGGGCTTATCTCTCAGAACATCCCAACCAGAACAAACAAATAACAAGCAAGTCAGACAAAAAGCAGTAAAT
Source organism: Lathyrus tuberosus (assembly GCA_022829125.1). NCBI lineage: Eukaryota > Viridiplantae > Streptophyta > Magnoliopsida > Fabales > Fabaceae > Lathyrus > Lathyrus tuberosus. The sequence continues at coordinate 35,348,957 of JALAZF010000006.1, read as the reverse complement.
AAATCAAAGTAGGCTAAACCCCTCAAGGGATGGACCAGCAAGAGGTCAATCTGCACCCAGCAGAGTCGCCAGTTTTCTGTAGCAGGGAAATTTGTGAGTGTAAGCTATTGATTAACTCAACTCGAGGAAAACAGAGTCGCCACCGCGCTTTTATTTATTCCACAAAGGAAAAGGAAAAAAGAGCGAATAAATCCTAAGAAGTCTAAAAAAGCAAAAGCTAAAAAAAAGACAAAGAGAAACTGGTAAGGGGGGTTGGCTATGTAAAGGGAAGGTTTTACGCACCCAATACATCTATAGTACTCTATAGGAAAAAGGTTTGCTTGTAAAGAGAATGAGGAGATGAGAAGAGAAATACTTTTTAAGAATTTTTGTGTTTGGAGAGACTTATCGCCTCATGCCTACGTACCCACGATGTGCAATGTAGGATCAAAACCCCGTAGTTCGTGGTACAAAGAATGAAAATTATTGGTTATGGTTTATTTTATCTTGAAAAAGACAACCTGTCATTCTCAAGAGAGAATACTCAACTAATTACCCAAAGGTATGGGAAAGAGGCATTTGCATCACATTAAGATGGAAGATTTGCTTGGATTAACATCAACAAGACTAATCACTTCAACATCTAAGTGGAAAGCAACCATACTTTCAACAAAATACCATGGTTAGGAGTTTTACATCTCATAAAAAAAAAATGACTCATGTCTAGTTCATTATGAAAAGTTTAAAAGAAAAACGTGCATAAAAGCACAAAAAAAAATTGGATGAGTTTTGTATTTTTTATGTTTTCATGAAATGGTCAAAGTATGATTAAGATGGATTGCCATTTATTAAAGAAAACAAAGTTTAAAAAGTCACTTGACAAAAGTCAAGGTTTTATTATGAAAGCGGTTTTAAGTTTGAAAAGAAGAAGGTTTTGAAAAAGGGAGAAGATTTTGAAAATTTAAGAATGGGGAGGAGAAGAAGTGACTATCCTAGTGCATAAAGTAAAAGCTAGGGAAAATAAGGATCTAACCAAAATGAAGCCACTTCAAAGCATTATTAAAAGATACCATCCTTAAGCAAATTGGCCACATAAAGGCAAGTCTTCAATCAATACTCCAAGCAAAGGGATAAGAAGTCCTAATTCTAGGTCCATAAGTCCAATATTACTTCAAAAGAGGTCCATAAAGAGATCACTCCAAAGCATAGGATAGTAACCAATAGTCCAAGATGAGGAGAATTAAGTTTTTTATGGTTTAAGCCTTCATTAATGTTTTTGGTCCAAGTGGACAAAGGGAAAAAGGTGGAAGCATAAACATGTGTCCAACGGACAAAGGAAAAATTGCGGGAACATAAACATGATATGAAATGATAATAATGAAGCATAAAAGTAAAAGAGGTAGGGAGCGAGAAGGAAACATAAGCAAAATTAATATAATAATATTGTTAGTAAGTTAGTAATTAGTTGTTAGTGTTAGTGATCAATAACAATTGAATAATTGCACTTTGGTCAAGATTGATGAAACTCATTAGAGGATTGATAATACCAAAGCCTCCTAACAACAAGTTTCATGAGTTTTGAACCATAAGACAAATAATCAACCATTCTTGATAGTTTTTTGATACGGGACAAATATTGCGCTATGTTAAGCAATCGTCGAGTAATTTACGGAGTAATTACCCTACAATGAGGCCGGTCAATAGCTCTTTGTGCTAATGCATGCTAGATGAACGATATACAAATCGTCATCTGAAAGCAATACCGCACGAAAAGAAAAAAATGGTAACGATCTAGTCTTGATCGAAATTCAACAAAGGAATTCCAAGATCAATTAGACTTTCATCGATCAAAAAGAAAAAGATGAAGAAAAGTGGATCTAACAATTTATGATCCACACAACCAACACTTCACCAAAATGAGAATTAAAATGAGAAAAGCAAAATAAAATCAAGAATTAAAATAATCACATGATCTATTCTTTTTTTATGACTTTTTCAAGAAATGTTTAAAACACGATTTCAAAATAACAAAATCTACAAGAAAATAAAATTGATTTTATTTAATTATTTCAGAAAGAAGGAAAGGAAATTATAAAAAATGAAAGAAAGAATTAAAAGAGATGGAGGTGGATTAGAAAAGAAGGAGTGGTGTGTAGAGAATGAAACACGAGCCAAGGCCCAATTTGATTTAAAAAAACAAACTAAATGTAGTTTAAAAGCAAAAAAGAAATATAAAAAAATTACAAATGGTAAAAACAAGAACGTGATATCTTCTTCTTCCTCTCGCCGGTTGCACTATTCACATGGCGGAAGAGGTAGTCGGAAATCAATTTAACGGAAGCGGCGGGATATGGAAATCACACGGTTGTGATCGAAATCAAGAGACGAACATGATGATACAATCAATTTCGAGCAACAAACAACAACAGAAACGAATCAATAATACAAAAGCTCCTCGAACTACCTTCAAATTCAGGTGAGTGATGAACCCGAAGCTTCTCTTCTACTTCTTCTGAACACAAATCGCTTTTGTTCCTCTTCTGAAACTATTGTTGATTCTCGTTGAGATTTGTGGTTGTTGGTGGATTTGGAATTTGGAGTTGAAGCTTTGATGAAGGTTTATGAATTGAAGAAGGTTGTTTTGAATATGAAGGTGAAGAAATTGAATTGATTCTATTTAAATTTTCGGCAGGTTTGTGGTTTGAAGTTTTGAGAACTGAAAATGAAATTGAAGAAGGTGAATTGAAGCTTCGGGTAATGAATTTGGCAGAGGTTTGTGAGGCTGAAAAGATTGAATAATTGAATGAGAGGGAGCTCCAATTTATAGAGTGTAGAGGTGAGAATTGAAATTGAAATTGGACGAAGTTGTTGTCATTTTATTCGTTGCACTGTGCGTTTTGCTTGCAGATGATTTGCGTGAATTATTTCGGATGTTTTGCTGCCGTTTTATTCGTTGCACTGCTGCATTTTTTATTGTATTGCAGGGTCGTTTTGACGCTCATTTGCTGCGTTTTGGGGACTGGTTTTATGCAGCATTTTGTGTGTAACGGCTGCGTTTTAATCGTGTAATAGCAGCTCATTCATGTGGCTCTCACGGCTTGGACAACTTGCGAAAGTCACAGATTCAAAAGTTCCATGAGGTGTGAGCTTGGTTGACTTCATAACTTGTAGTAGGCTTTTGGCATGACGTAGCAGCGTGGCTTGTGGCTAGTATACGTGTGGTCTGTTGCGTGAAGGTTTCATGAAGCTAGGTTGTGCGTGAGACTTGTTTTCAACTCTTTTTTGTTTTGCAATTTTCTATTTTTTTTTCATGTGGGCTTTAAAATGTAACTGGACTTTGGTATATATATGTATACTTTTGTATTAAGGCAATTGGATATTAAAATGGGAAATGATTTGGATAGATTTAGAATGTGATTTAAAAAGAAAATTGGAAATGGATATCTAAAAAAAATGGAAATGGATTAAGAGAAGAAATTAATGGTTGGATAATTGAACATGGATGTGGATATTTGATTTTGTGGGTTTATAAAATGAATGTTGGAAATGGATATGATGGATTTTGGATATTTGAACTAAATGGATAAAAAAAATGGATATTTGAATGGATATTGAAATGGGTAATTGGCAAAAATGGATATTGGTTTTGGATAGAAATGAAATTATGGATTTAGGTGAAATGGACTTTTGATAATTGGATATGGACTTTTGGAATTGGATATAAAAAAATGGTTTTAAAATATGGGTTTAATAATGAATAATTGGTGGATTATAAAAAGAAGTGGAAATTGGATAAGGCGGAAAGTGGATAATTGGAAAATGGTCTTGATAAAAAATGTGGATGATTGGTTTAGAAAAATGGAAATGATAGTGGATACAAAATCCTGTTTTTGATCCAAAGCACATTTGATTTTCCCACAAGCCTCTGACAAAATATGCCACACAACCAATACTGAACAAACCACAACTAAACAACAGCCATTTGAATCTATCATCCTCTGATCAAATGAAACTTGAACCACTTTGAATTTGATTGAATTAATCTTTAGGAAAATAAATCCACAGATGAACCCAATCTGGACTGGTGAACTCATATGGACTTGATTTATATTACCACACAACAACTCAACAGTCACTGCTTGAGAAATAAACCGTTGACACAAATAACCGGCACTTGAAGTAATTACTTGATAGTTTGACCAAGATGAGGTCAAACATCCATCTGAACTGAAACATGAACGAACAAACACATGTGACTTGAAATCACTTCATTGTCTTTGACAAACCTGCACAACACACAGAGAGAGAAACTGTAGCTATTTTTTTTTTTGTATTTTGGTTAGAGGTTAGTAAACAGAAACAAACATAAAGCAAGTAATAAAAACACACGGATACCGATGATCTTGTTTGTGGTATGAGATGCAAATGAAATGTGCGAAATTTTAGGGGTAAAAATTGGGGTATTACACATATACTTGTGGGTTCTTATAGATTAAAAAAGTGTAGGAAATAGAGAAATTTTGCAGAGGCAGATGTTTCAGTGTCAAGCTTCTCCCTTGGATGCAAACCTCTGCCTCTTGGAATAGTATGAGGAGGGTGTTTTGCGGTCTTTGAGTTGGCTCATTTTGTTGTGATTTTTGAATCTATATACTTTCATTAGATTGAGAATAGAATTAGTTTTAGAATCAATCAACTTTTTTGACCTGTTATGTTGTAAAATCCAAGCCATGCCATACTCATTTAATCCTAAAGTTAGGAAAGGGCAGAATTTTTGTTTTTGAGTTTGATTTGAAATCACTGCATGGGATTTGTATTTCTCCATCCAACATACTTTTTATTTTGATAAGCAAACTTCAATAAGAGAGATTAAGGGAATCTCAACCCAAAGAACAATTGTCAACCAAAACTACACAATTACAAAAAATTGAGAGGAAATTTAACCCACTTGTATAAATTACATTTCTTACTACCTCTACAACCTAATATCAACCAATTCCAAGAATATAATTTAACTTCAAAAACAATATCTTCTACATTGCAAACCGCATCATTGAACAATATATTATTACGCCACTTCCAAATAGTCCAACAAGTGATAAGCCAAATTGAATAACTCTTCCCGAATTTGATTCTACCATGAATATTCGAGAACCAGGAATACGTATGAGGGCAACAAGAGAAATCCGAAATCCTACAAATACCCACCCAATCACAAATCTTATTCCAAATCAAAATGGATTTATGGCACATGAAGAAGAGATGAGTAGAGCTCTCATTAACAAAGAAACAAAAAGTGCAAACCTTTTCGTGATCGTTCGAAATAATCCGCCTATCCACCAAATTATCTCTAGTAGGCAACCTGTCAAGTACTAATCTCCAGCCGAACACTTGAACTTTAGTCGGGATATCAGTCTTCCATAATACATCCAATAGATCTGTCTTATCTACTTCAATCTCAATGGAAGTTTCTAAAGAATTCAAGAGGGAAAAAAAAGAGTTAACCGAGAATTCCAATGTTTCATTCATAGACCACTGCCACTTATCTTTGCTGTCTTTTTGAATGAGAAAACCTTCCAGGAACTGGCAGCCACGAGCAATGTCCGGTTCCAACGTGTTATCAGAAACAACCAGTGCTTCACGAAGTTTCCAACGCCAATGATTGTCTACCCAATCACCCATCTCCGAAACCGTGCATAATGGTGTCCTGCAAGCAAGAAACAGATTAGGGAAAAGGTGTCTCATATTCGAATCTCCCAACCAATTCGTATGCCAAAATGCCACCGTTGAACCGTCTCCCACTGAAATATCCATCAAATTGCAGAAATTATCAGGTCCTTCCATAACTGCCATGGAAAGTATCTCCTTGATCCAAACAGAATCACCCTTCGTGCTGCCACTTTCAACGAAAGTTTGGACCTTCAAGCTCAAGTTACCATACCGATTTTCAAGTGTCTTTCTCCAAATTTCATCACCTCCCCTAACGAACTTCCACAACCATTTAGCGATTAAGGCTCTATTGAATCGACCAATATGTTTTATACCCAGCCCTCCACAATCCTAGGGTTTACAAACTGTCTTCCACGAGATCCAAGAGATAAACTTGCCCAAACCTGCACCAGCCCAAAGAAATCTCCGTTGGATAGCGATGATTGTAACGCCCCAGTTTTATCAGTTTTTATTTAATCGAGTCATTTGATTATTTTATTATTATTTTATTTTATTTTCGACTTTTATTTGGAAATATGTTATTTTTCAATGTTGTGATATTTTATCGGGTTTTGGGAACGTTTGCGAGATATTCGAGTGTGGGGGTATTTTGGTCATTTCATGATATTTTCTTAAGTAGAAAAAATAGAAAATAGAAAGAGAGAAAAATAGAGAGAAAGAAAAAGAGAAGAAGGAAAAAGGGAAGAAAAGAGGAGAAGAGAAGAAAAGTGAGAAAATCTTGGAAAATCAAAGAAAACAACTTCTAGAATCGATTTAATCGGGTAAGGGTGCGAAACTCAGTTATTGTATGCTTGTGTATGATTATGTATGTGTGTTTGTGATTGTTATTGGATTGAAATGATAAATATATTAAAAATCATAATGTTTAGAAATTGGTAAAAATTGATCCAAATGTGTCTAAACTCATGTTGATTGTGTTCTTTGTTGTTTATACATGTTGGGTATGTATTGTTATACCTCAAATTGGTGTTTTTCTGAGTATTGGATGATGATTTGGAGGGTTTTTGGTTGAAACCCGTAGCAGCAAGTTCTACAGAATTTTTTTCTGATTTTTCCAGGTCATACGCGTATGGGGCATGTTCATACGCGTATGGGCCTTGGCAATACGCGTAACATGTGCCAGTCTTGGGCCAATACGCGTATGGATTCTCATTTTGCTCGGCCATCTGCCCATTTACGTATGATACGCGTAACATTTTAGGGCAATACGCGTACGGTGTTGGCACTACGCGTATTGGAATTTTAACGTGAATTTTGGGAAAAATGAGTCTCTGTCCATACGCGTATGACCTTGGGCAATACGCGTATGGCATGGCGAGGAATCAGGGCAATACGCGTATGGCTCAGGGCAATATGCGTATGGCCAGGAGGATTGTATAATGGGACTTTTCAAAATATCGTTTTCGTTTTTCTTTCGTAACTTGGGTTCCGTTTATCCGATTTTTACATTCTTGGTATCGTTGGAAAGCTATTGAGCTGTACTTTCTCATTAGGATGGTTTGGAAATTGTTAGCCAACTTAATTATGTCAGAATTTCGAATAGTATCGGTTTGTCGACTTTTGTCGTTATAATTGTGCGTAATTGATGGGTATTATGCAAGGTGCTGTTGTATGATGTAAATGCATGTGTTTAGCTGGTGTTGTGATAATTTGTGGCCGTAGGGCAATTAAATGCATTATTTTGGGCTTAAGTGCAAAGTGTGATTTTGTTGATAGAGATGAATGCATTTATATGTGTATTTGAATGTCATGAGTCATTGTATGCTAAGCATCATGATGTGCATTCTTGAGACGTCCTGAGTGACGGATTGATTCCAGAGAGAATCCGCTATAACATCGTGTGCCTTATGCAAAGAGGTGTGAGCGATGATTATAGATGACCGTGTGCCTTATACATAGAGGTGTGAGCGATCGGGTTGTGTGCCTTATACAAAGAGGTGTGAGCAATCCATAAACATCGTGTGCCTTATACAAAGATGTGTGAGCGATGGGGAACATCGTATGCCCGATGGGGAGTTATATTAAGTAACGAGCAATGGTTCTAATAGTTCCTGAGTGAACTGGTGTTGAGAATTGATGGAAGTCGGTACCGCATGTGCATATGCATAGAGTCGTGGTGTCGGTCTCTTGCATTTGCATAAATCATTAATGTTTTGTTTATGTGTGGAATTATGGATGGAATCGATAAATTGATATATGGATATGTGTTGGTGATGGAAATATGAATTATACCTTGTGTTGTATTGTGTTGGGATTAGGGTGTGAGTTGTGGTGAGAACCGTAGATATGCGTATTTTGTGTTATATATAATTGTATGCAATTATATGATAATTGTTTTTCTCACCCTTCTGTTGTTTTATAATGCTCTACGAGGCATTGCAGATTAGAGTTGCTGAAGGTCTTTTTGTGAAGCTTAGGACTTCATTCTTTTGTCGGTCGGCTCTGATATGTGACACTGGGTAGTTAGGGAGGTCGTTTGTGATTATTGTGTATTATGTATATATACATCTTTTGGCTTGTGCATGTATAACTTGATGTATGACGAACTTTTCATGTGATATATATATATATATATATATATGATATTCAGTTTTATATTTTCCGCTTTTATTCTAAAATCTGAAATGTGGGTGTAAGGAACTGAGTTCCTTTGTTGATTGCTACCCCACTGTTGCATATCTTTATGAGCAGGTGTTGTATGATTTGTTTCATTATAATGTGATTCCCCCGTCTATTCCATGATAATTTAAATATACTCTGATGAAATTTTGAATTTTCTTTTACTGCTTTATTTAATTGGGGGTATGGATTGGGGGTGTTACATTAAGTGGTATCAGAGCCCGTCCGTGTCAGTCCGTGTCAGTTTGTGTCAGTCCTGGTATGTGTGGTGTGTGGAGTGAGTTGTTTGTTTAACCATAGTTTCTGTTATTGGAAATGAACAGAATATGGCTGGTAGGAACGATGCTGCTTTGGCTGCTGCTATGCAAGCTATGGCTCGTGCTGTGCAGGGTGCGCCTAATGCTGCAGGTAACAATGAGTTCAGGAAGAACAAACCGCCTGTCTTCAAGGGAAGATATGATCCTGATGGTGCACAGATATGGCTGAAAGAGATTGAAAGGATTTTCTGAGTGATGGATTGTGCCGAGGATCAGAAGGTGAGACTGGGTACTCACATGTTACTAGAAGAATCTGATGATTGGTGGGTTAGTACTCGTCATGTGTTGGAAGCTGCAGAGGAGGAAATTACTTGGGAAGTTTTTAGCCGGGAGTTCTTGAGGAGGTATTTTCCTGAAGATGTGAGAGGAAAGAAGGAAATCGAGTTCTTGGAACTGAAACAAGGTAATATGTCTGTTGTTGATTATACTGCTAAGTTTGTGGAACTTGTGCAGTTTTATCCTCATTATGCTGAAGCGACCACGGAATTCTCTAAGTGTGTAAAGTATGAGAACGAATTGCGTCCTGAGATAAAGCAGGTGATTGGTTATCAGAGGATTCGGAGGTTTTCTGATTTGGTGGATTGTTGTAGGATTTATGAAGAGGACAGTAAGGCTCGTTCTACTCATTACAAGAGTGTGAGCGAGAGGAAAGGGAAGCAACAGTTCTGTGGTGGTCTTTATGTAACACCTGCTGATAAGGGTAAACAAAGGGGAAATTTTGAGAAAAGGTCAAGTGGAGGAGGAATGTCTGGTCCTCTGAGATGTTACAAATGTGGTGAAGTTGGGCATCGTCAGTTTGAATGTAAGAAAGATTTTAGAAAGTGTTCTAACTGTGGAGGTATAGGACACATTGTAGCTGATTGTAAGAGGAACGTGGTGAAGTGCTTTAATTGTGGTGAGCTTGGACATGTTAGTACAAAGTGTCAGAAACCGAAGCAAGCTCCAGCTAGTGGGAAGGTATTTTCTTTGGCGGGGACTTAGACTTCAAGTGCAGATCGTCTGATCAGAGGTACTTGTTTTATTAATAGTACTCCTTTAGTTGCTATTATTGATACTGGAGCGACTCATTCGTTTATTTCGTCTGAGTGCGCGAAGCGTTTGAATCTTGTGTTGTCTTTGATGGATGGTAAGATGGTTATTGATACTCCAGCAATGGGGTCAGTAACTACTTCTTTGGTTTGTCTAAGTTGTCCTTTGACCATTTATGGTAAAGACTTTGAGATGGATTTTGTGTGTTTACCGTTGGAGGGTTTAGATGTGGTTTTGGGAATGAATTGGTTGCAATTCAATCGGGTTCATATTGATTGCTATCATAAGCTGGTAAGGTTTCCTTCTCTTGAGGAAACGAAGACTCGAGTTTCTTATCTACCAAAGAGTTGAAGAGACTTTTGACGGATGAAGCTCAGTTGTTTGGGTTGTTTGCATCTTTGACTGTGGATAGTCAAGTTTCACTTGATGTGTTTCCTGTTGTGTGTGAATTTTCGGAAGTGTTTCCCTAGGATATTTCAGATGTTCTGCCAGAGAGAGAGGTGGAGTTTTCTATAGATCTAGTTCCTAGTACTAGACCTGTTTCTATGGCACCTTATCGTATGTCGGCATCTGAGTTGGTTGAGTTAAAGAAACAGTTGAATGAATTGTTGGAAAAGAGGTTTGTAAGACCTAGTGTTTCTCCTTGGGGTGCTCCGGTTTTATTGGTGAAAAAGAAAGATGGAAGTATGCGGTTGTGTATTGATTATCACCAGTTGAATAAGGTGACGATTAAGAATAAGTATCCTCTTCCAAGGATTGATGATCTGATGGATCAGTTGGTTGGTGCTTGTGTATTCAGTAAGATTGACTTGAGGTCAGGGTATCATCAGATTAGGGTGAAAGAGGAAGATATTCAAAAGACGGCTTTTAGGACACGTTACGGTCATTATGAATATTCTGTGATGCCGTTCGGGGTTTCTAATGCGCCAGGTGTGTTTATGGAGTACATGAATCGTATTTTTCACGAGCATTTGGATCGATTTGTTGTTGTGTTTATTGATGACATTTTGATTTATTCTAAGTCTTGGGAGGAGTACGCGGAGCATTTGCGTATTGTTTTGCAGGTTTTGAAAGAAAGGAAGCTTTTTGCCAAGTTGTCCAAGTGTGATTTCTGGTTGTCGGAGGTGAGTTTTCTTGGGCACGTGATTTCAGGTAATGGTATTGTTGTGGATCCATCTAAAGTAGAAGCAGTTCTACAATGGGAGGCTCCGAGATCTGTTACTGAAATTCGAAGCTTTTTGGGTTTGGCTGGTTATTTTCGAAGGTTCATTGAAGGTTTTTCTAAGCTAGCACTTCCTTTGACCCAGTTGACTTGTAAAGGGCAAGCGTTCATTTGGGATATTCGGTGCGAAGAAAGTTTTAATGAACTGAAGAGAAGAATGACGACAGCTCCGATTTTGATTTTACCGAATCCTAATGAACCATTTGTGGTTTATTGTGATGCTTCTTTGATTGGTCTAGGTGGTGTTCTGATGCAAGAAGGTAAGGTCGTGGCTTATGCTTCGAGGCAGTTGAGAGTGCATGAGAAGAATTATCCTACTCATCATCTTGAATTAGCGGCTGTGGTTTTTGTGTTGAAGATTTGGAGGCATTATCTCTACGGTGCAAGGTTTGAAGTCTTTAGTGATCATAAAAGTTTAAAATATTTGTTTGATCAGAAAGAGCTGAATATGAGGCAACTTAGATGGTTGGAATTTTTGAAGGACTACGACTTTGGCTTGAATTACCATCCTGGTAAAGCTAATGTGGTAGCCGATGCGTTGAGCCGGAAATCGTTACATATGTCCGCTTTAATGGTTAAGGAGTGGGAGCTTTTGGAATCGTTTAGAGATTTGAGTTTGGTTTGTGAGGTGACGTCGGATAGCGTAAGGCTTGGAATGTTAAAGGTTACTAATGATTTTCTGATGACTGTTAGTGAGAAACAGAAGCTGGATGTGAAATTTGTGGATTTGATGTTGGTTGGAGAAAAAGATGCGAATAGTGATTTTCAAGTGGATGTTAATGGTGTTTTGAGGTTCCGAGGTAGAATTTGTATTCCTGATGATGCGGAGTTGAAAAAGATGATTTTGGAAGAAGGACACCGGAGTAATTTGAATATACATTCGGGAGCGAATAAGATGTATCAGGATTTGAAGAAGATTTTCTGGTGGTCTGGATTGAAGAGAGATGTGGCTCAGTTTGTTTATGCATGTTTGACTTGTCAGAAATCGAAGGTGGAACATCTGAGGCCTAGTGGTTTGTTGCAACCATTGAATATTCCTGAGTGGAAGTGGGATAGAATTTCCATGGATTTTGTGACAGGGTTACCGAATACTCAGCGAGGGCATAATGCTATTTGGGTGATTGTTGATAGGCTGACTAAATCGGCTCATTTCATTCCGATTGACATCAGTTTTTCTTTGGAGAGGTTAGCTGAGATTTACATCAGTGTGATTGTGAAGTTGCATGGGGTTCCATTGAGTATTGTTTCTGATCGAGATCCTAGGTTTACCTCGAGATTTTGGGAGAGTTTACAGAAGGCGTTGGGTTCTAAATTGAGATTGAGTTCGGCTTATCATCCGCAGACGGATGGTCAGGCGGAGAGGACGATTCAGTCGTTGGAATATTTGTTGAGAGCGTGTGTTTTGGAACAAGGTGGTGCGTGGGATAGTTATCTTGCATTGATTGAATTCACGTATAATAACAGTTTCCATTCGAGTATTGGAATGGCACCGTTTGAAGCATTGTATGGACGAAGATGTCGAACACCGTTGTGTTGGCACGAATCTGGTGAGAGTTCGGTGGTTGGACCGGAGTTGGTGCAACAGACTACGGAAAAAGTGAATTTTATTCGTGAGAAAATGAAGGCTTCTCAGAGCAGACAAAAGAGTTATCATGACCGGAGGAGGAAAGATCTTGAGTTCCAAGAGGGCGATCATGTATTTTGGTCATTTCATGATATTTTCTTAAGTAGAAAAAATAGAAAATAGAAAGAGAGAAAAATAGAGAGAAAGAAAAAGAGAAAAAGGAAAAAGGGAAGAAAAGAGGAGAAGAGAAGAAAAGTGAGAAAATCTTGGAAAATCAAAGAAAACAACTTCTAGAATCGATTTAATCAGGTAAGGGTGCGAAACTCAGTTATTGTATGCTTGTGTATGATTATGTATGTGTGTTTGTGATTGTTATTGGATTGAAATGATAAATATAGTAAAAATCGTAATGTTTAGAAATTGGTAAAAATTGATCCAAATGTGTCTAAACTCATGTTGATTGTGTTCTTTGTTGTTTATACATGTTGGGTATGTATTGTTATACCTCAAATTGGTGTTTTTCTGAGTATTGGATGATGATTTGGAGGGTTTTTGGTTGAAACCCGTAGCCGCAAGTTCTACAAAAAAAATTTCTGGTTTTTCCAGGTCATACGCGTATGGGGAATGTTCATACGCGTATGGGCCTTGGCAATACGCGTAACATGGGCGAGTCTTGGGCCAATACGCGTATGGATTCTCATTTTGCTCAGCCATCTGCCCATTTACGTATGATACATGTAACATTTTAGGGCAATACGCGTACGGTGTTGGCACTACGCGTATTGGAATTTTAACGTGAATTTTGGGAAAAATGAGTCTCTGTCCATACGCATATGACCTTGGGCAATACGCGTATGGCATGGCGAGGAATCAGGGCAATACGCGTATGGCTCAGGGCAATACGCGTATGGCCAGGAGGATTGTATAATGGGACTTTTCAAAATATCGTTTTCGTTTTTCTTTCGTAACTTGGGTTCCGTTTATCCGATTTTTACATTCTTGGTATTGTTGGAAAGCTATTGAGCTGTACTTTCTCATTAGGATGGTTTGGAAATTGTTAGCCAATTTAATTATGTCGGAATTTGGAATAGTGTCGGTTTGTCGACTTTTGTCGTTATAATTGTGCGTAATTGATGGGTATTATGCAAGGTGATGTTGTATGATGTAAATGCATGTGTTTAGCTGGTGTTGTGATGATTTGTGGCCGTAGGGCAATTAAATGCATTATTTTGGGCTTAAGTGCAAAGTGTGATTTTGTTGATAGAGATGAATGCATTTATATGTGTATTTGAATGTCATGAGTCATTGTATGCTAAGCATCATGATGTGCATTCTTGAGACGTCCTGAGTGACGGATTGATTCCAGAGGGAATCCGCTATAACATTGTGTGCCTTATGCAAAGAGGTGTGAGCGATGATTATAGATGACTGTGTGCCTTATACATAGAGGTGTGAGCGATCGGGTCGTGTGCCTTATACAAAGACCTGTGAGCGATCCATAAACATCGTGTGCCTTATACAAAGATGTATGAGCGATGGGGAACATCGTATGCCCGACGGGGAGTTACATTAAGTAACGAGCGATGGTTCTAATAGTTCCTGAGTGAACTGGTGTTGAGAATTGATGGAAGTCGGTACCGCGTGTGCATATGCATAGAGTCGTGGTGTCGGTCTCTTGCATTTGCATAAATCATTAATGTTTTGTTTATGTGTGGAATTGTGGATGGAATCGATAAATTGATATATGGATATGTGTTGGTGATGGAAATATGAATTATACCTTGTGTTGTATTGTGTTGGGATTAGGGTGTGAGTTGTGGTGAGAACCGTATATATGGGTATTTTGTGTTATATATAATTGTATGCAATTATATGATAATTGTTTTTCTCACCCTTCTGCTAATTTATAATGCTCTACGAGGCATTGCAGATTAGAGTTGCTGGAGGTCTTTTTGTGAAGCTTAGGACTTCATTCTTTTGTCGGTCGGCTCTGATATGTGACACTGGGTAGTTAGGGAGGCCGTTTGTGATTATTGTGTATTATGTATATATATATCTTTTGGCTTGTGCATGTATAACTTGATGTATGACGAACTTTTCATGTGATATATATATATATATACATATATATATATATATATATATATGATATTCAGTTTTAGATTTTACGCTTTTATTCTAAAATCTGAAATGTGGGTGTAAGGAACTGAGTTCCTCTGTTGATTGCTACCCCACTGTTGCATATCTTTATGAGCAGGTGTTGTATGATTTGTTTTATTATAATGTGATTCCCCCGTCTATGCCATGATAATTTAAATATACTCTGATGAAATTTTGAATTTTCTTGTATTGCTTTATTTAATTGGGGTATGGATTGTGGGTGTTACAATGATTTCCTTTACAACTTTCTTAGGAGCCTTAAAATACGCCAAATGATGTATGGGCAGGTTGCTCAAAACAGAATTTATCAGGACGACTCTTCCCCCAATAGATAAGCTCCTCCCTCTCCATCTAGAAAGATAGTTCCTCAAGCATTCCACAACCGGTTTCCAAAAAGAGCAGCGACGATAATTACCTTCAACCGATAAACCAAAGAAATAAAAAGGAAGACTGTCGGTTTTACAATGAAGGAACTGCTCAGCTGCGTGTAAAAATTCAATTTCAACTCCAATCCCGTATAAACAACTTTTAGCGTAGTTAATCTTGAGGCCTAAAACCAGTTCAAATGCCCGAAGAATAGACTTAAATGCCCATAAGTTAGATACAGAACCATCCCCAATGAGAAGTGTGTCATCGGCAAGTTGTAACAAACTAGCAGACAGACAATCTTGGACTTTGAATTCTGACAGCATGTTACTAAGAATTGCTTTCCTCACCAAATAAGTTAAACCCTCCGCAACTATAGCAAACAAGAAGGGAGAAAGAGGATCCCCTTGTTTGAGGCCCCTACCCACCTTGAAATCTTTCGAAGGACTACCGTTAATTAAGATCGACATGAAGCAATTGAATACTGAACCTCTAATCCATTTTAACCACTTACAACTGAAACCCATCTTAACAAGCATAGTCTATAAAAACTTCCAATCGACGCAGTCGTACGCCTTCGCAAAATCCACCTTAAGGAGCATACATTTCTTTTTATACCTTTTAGCATAGTCTACAATTTCATTAGCCAGAAGTACACCATCAAACACCTGGCGCCCTGGAATAAACGCCGTTTTAGAATGAGATATCAGCTTGTGAATCACCTTGCTCAATCTGGACGCAAGCATTTTAGATATGGTTTTTAGGACACTGCTTATCAGACAAATAGGTCTGAACTCTGCAAAACATTGAGGATCTTCTACCTTCGGCACAAGTGAGATGAATAAGGAAGCAAACACCTTGGGAAGATAACCTGACTTGAAAAATTCCAAAATACAATTTGAGAAATCCATACCAATAAATTCCCAGCAATTTTTGATGAATTTAAAGTTGAAACCATCTACTCCAGGGCATTTATTGCCATCACAATCGAAAACAGCTTTCTTCACATCCTCAACTGCAAAATCAGCCTCTGAAAGATTCCTATCACATTCACTAAGGCAAACCAAATTGACAGAATCCAAGGAAGCACCATTCGGACATTGTTCCTTAAACTTGTTCTCAAAGAATTCCTTAGCACATTCTTTAACCTTAGCAGGGTCCTTAAGAATCTGACCGCCCACCTTGATCGCAGTAAAGTTATTCGACCTATACCTCTGCTTCAAAGAATTGTGAAAAAACTTGGTATTAAGGTCACCATATTTAAGCCATCTCCCCCTCGATTTCTGAAAAATCATACTTTCTTTTAGTCTCAAGTTTGCCCACACCTTTTCTTGAGCTCTCAAAACCTCTTTCACTGCTTCTTCATTCCCATCGCTTCCCATCAAATTCACATTCAATTCAAGCAAGTTAAGATTGTTGACCTTGTCTTCAATCTTAAGGTCAAGCCACCCAAAAGTATTAGAGTTCCAAAACGTCAAATCTGATTTAAGAGCTTTAAACTTGTTGATAAGGATGTTGTAGAATGAACCAGAGAAATAATACGAATTCCACGATTTCTTAACAAAAGGGATGAATTCGGGATGATCAAACCAACAGTTGAACGTCCTAAAAGGCTTAGGACCCCAGTTAACAAAATTGGAGTTTAACCACACTGGACGATGATCTGAGATATCTCTAGTACCCACCTCTTGATTCTTCAAAGACAATAGCGAGATAACCAGATCATCCACCAGAATTCTGTCCAATCTACTCCTGCTCTTTCCATTAGAATTGAACCATGTGAATTTATTGCCAATTATAGGTAGATCAATTAAATTCATCTCATCAATGAAGTTGCAAAAATCTCTCATCTCATTACTATTCAAAACCTGAACACCTTTTCTTTCCTTCCCATTTTTAACAGCATTAAAGTCCCCTCCAACAATCCATCCTCCCCCTGGCAACCTCTTCTTAAGCTTAATCAGTTCTCTCCACAGTCTTCTCTTATCAGATAGGCCACAAGGAGAATAGACATTAGTCACCACGAGTTGATGGTAGTTCCAATCAAAGATAATACCCAAATAACCAGATCCCCAGAAACTCGAATGAGCAGTAAGATTTTTCCTATTCCATAGAGTAATGATACCACCTGATCTCCCAGAAGAATTCAGCGCAGACCACCCTACCTCTTGCCCTTTCCACAGACTGCTAGCCAAACTAGCATCCATATTAACCACTTTTGTTTCCTGAAGAAGACACAAATCTGCATTCCCTTTCAAAAGAATTTGAGAAATTCTCCTTCTCATAAGAGAGCTGCAGCATCCTCGAACATTAAAAGTTGTAATATTCATTTGACACCAATAGCTACATTCTTCCTTTCGCTCCTTGCCTTCTTATCCTTACTATCCAGTTTCCTCAACAAGCCATCAAAACCACCATCTTCCAAACCTCCTACAACACCCAACTTCTTCAACGAATTACTCAGTTTAGAAGGAACCTCCTCCAGAACTCTCTGACATCTAGCGTTTCCTCTAATAACATCAGAATCAGTAATCGAGTCACAGCTGATGAGGGGAACTGTAGACTCAACTTGCAAGAATCTATCCGAAAAACTCTTAGCTGAAATTTCATCAGAATTCCTGTTGTGGGGATCTCCAGGATTGTGCATAGCAGAGTGAAGAAGCGACGAAAAATAAGAAGGCGAGTAAGGGATGTTGATGCTATTGTAGACTTCATGGAGCAATTTTTTCCTCTTACTCTTGGCCCAATTAGACGGCCCAACAACTTCCACCGGGGGCCCAGCCCTAACATTTGAACCTTTAATGTTCACCAATAAATTCCCAAGAAACAATTCATTGTGGTCTTCCTCTTGACCCTTCTCACCTAAAGGCTGACAAACAAAACCACCACCCAACAAAGAAAAGGAATTGTCTCCATCCAAGTTGACCTCGGTATCCCTCAAACTATGACGTAGAGATAGAGCACCTGATTTTCTACCAATAGGAGTGGGAACTGTGTCAAGCACATTTAAAATACTAATCTCTTTGGTCCCATCAAACGTAACCTCAATCCCTCTGCTACCTCCCACAAAAGACCTTTTTGCTAAGCTACTAGCCTCTCTCTCTGACACCCCATCCTTAAACGAAGTATCTTTTTCCATATTCTTAGCATAAGAGTTTAAAGACCCCTCACACTCTTCATCATCTTCGGTGTCCCACGCGCTAACAACATCTGAATCAACAGACGAAACAAATTCTTCAGAATCTATCACTTCATCCTCTACAACAAACTTAATGTCTTCACGTCCACAAGACACATCTTCAAGTAACTTAATGGTGAACTCAAGATCGTTAATAACAATGAGAATCTTTTCATTCATAGGAGACATCCTACTGGTTTTTATTTGCAACCTCGCCGTGTCAAAGCACTCAAAACTCCTTGTTTTCTCATCGTAATTAATGAAAGAACCTACCTCAGAAGAAATCTTACGGAAGTTTTCCTCACTCCAAGCGAAACACGGAAGGCCATAGCACTTCACCCAAGCAAACCTATCACTATCCACCACTTCTAGAGATCACGGTCGGATCTCGCTGAACCAGACATCCAACCATTCCCGAGAGTCTTCAATAAAAGTTTCAATATCCCCTCCCGATAAATCTTCCAGCAAACACAACGACGCACCAAGAGGTGTGGCCTTGATATTGAAGAACCCTTCTTCGTTAAGAATTCTTTGAATATTGAAAGCATTACCATCTTCCAATACCACACCCAATCTAGCCCTTTCAAACCTTCCCAAAACACTATTATCCACCTCTAACAAGATCCTATTCTCAGAGTTACAAGTATTCGCCCTGAAAAAAGGTTTAGGTTTGCTCCTCCCAACCACATTCGCATAGGTGCTAGCATTTCTGTTCGAAACCATGGACCTGATAAAGCTTTTCTTCTGAGCCTCTCTAGCTGGAATAACATCCTCCTTATTAACCTTACCTTCCTTTCCCGGATTGAATCTAGTGATATTAGAGAAGATCTTCTTCCCACCCAAGGTAATACTATCAAGGTTAATAGCAAGAATACAGGGGGTCATGAACTTTCTGAAATTTGGCAAACCCGAATCTTTTTCCATGTTTATCTCTCTTAGCTGGGATATACACTTCTGAAATAATGCCATGCACCATAAACACCTCAAACAGATCTTTGGCATTCATCGAATCAGGGAATTCAGTTATAAAGAACGAAGTCGTGGGTTCACCCAATCTAGCTCATTTTCCTTTATTCTCCTTCCACACTGAAAAACTACCCTTGAAACTCCTATTCTCCTTTCTTCGGACTCTCTCCCAATCCATGACAGAACTAAAGCACACAAAGCACACAAACGAGGCAACCAGAACCGACCCAGACACTCACCCCAGACATGAGAAACCCTAACAGATTGCCAAGGCCCCTAAACTCGAAAGCTAGGAATTTAAACCGAAGACAATCCACAAGATCCTCATGACCGGTGTAAGCCCTCCGCTCCTGGATGAAACAAAGACTGAAAAAAGAATGCCGGCAGCGACCAAGGGGGTCGAGCGAAAAAGGAAGTAAATGATCAAGGTTAAATCGTTACATGCAGATGAGAAACCATAGATGAAACCGATGAAAACATTTTAGGAAGAAAAGGAACAGTCAAAAAATAGAGAGAAGGGAGAGTTTCTCTCTCTAGAATTACCTAATTTTGTGTGTCATCTTTTATGCATACACATTAAAAAGGAAATAAAAGGCTTTTTTTACAACTTATATCCATTATATATATTTAATCTCATTTTACCACATACACAGTTATGTTACACGTACATACATGTCAATAATAAGAGATATGAAAAGCTTGTTGTGGCCATGTGGTTCTTACTACAAATCCATGTATCATTATCATCTTCATCACCATATACAAAATCCTGCATACGCATGAGTCAAGCATTAATATACATGTTCATAACCAACAACATACTCATACCATACATGGCCATGAAATAGATTTTTATTTAGTACAAGGAAGTGCAATGTTATATCAGTTACCTTTCATAGTTTGATTGCTGTTTTTGAATGATTTTAGTAGCGTGACAAACGGTTGAGTGGAAAAATCATGACTTGTTATTCTCCCCTGCTGTTAGAATTAGTGAATGTTGTTAGTGTAGTACTCAGTGCATTGTGATTGTCTAGACCTGAGAAGGATTCAAGTCTAAAATGTTGTGTGAATTTTCTATTTTAATTAGCACAAAAATTTACAAACATACATATAGCTTGTAAAATCAGAAGCACTTGTAGAATTAGAAGTACATGTAGAATCAAAAGCATGTTTGCACCAAAGGCTTCTCAGCCTAATGTTATCTTCTCTATATTAATACCTTTTATTACACTTTTTATCATTTTATTATGTATAAGCTATAAATTGAGTTTTGCTTTTAGGAAGGTGAAGAAGTCTTGCCATCTTCAGAAGGTACTGCCAAAAAACTGAGAGACTATAGAGATAGGTTTTGTTTATATCATCAGAAGGAGAAAATATGAGGTATGCAATTTGACCTTGTATTTAGAGAAATTTCAATCTTTTTCCACTATCTATGGGTTAGCTAAAAATCTATACTTATTGTGTTTCCTTCAACTATTGAAATGTTAGAATGGAGTGAGTTGAAACTATTAATAACGGACAAAAACTGTTATGTTTACTTAGCTTCAGATGCTGGTAGAGTTTGTCGTCGTCTTGTCATTGCTGACAAAGGTAATCTTATCATATGCTTTTATATTGAAATAGAGAATGAAATTTGTTTATGAGAATATTAATTCAAATGTGTTTTCAGGATGGAGTGTGCACATTTCATGACTTTTTAGGCAATGGCTTGATTGAGTATCTTGATGTCAACGAGGAAAACAATGCTATGGTTTGTTTTTCTCTAAGTTACATTCTCAAAGAGGATATGGGTTCACTACGCCAAAAATAGGAATAGACAGCACCAAAAAGACAGCGCTTTTATAAAAAAGCGCTGCTAAAAAGAATAAAAAAAATTTGCTAAAAAAAAGCGCAGTAAAAGATAGGTTTTAGAAAGCGCTGTTAAATGCAATAAATGGATGCCACCTTAGAAAGCGCTTTTTTGGAAAGCGCTGTTATAGGTATTACTTTAGACAACGCTTTTAAAAAGCGCTGTTTAAAGTTAACCTTAGAAAGTGCTTTCAGAAAAGCGCTCTTATAGGTCTTAAATTCTTTTCACTTTAGAAAGCGCTTTCTAAGGGAAGCGCTCTTATAGGTTTCACATAAGAAAGCGCTTTCTTAAAAGCGCCCTCTAAGGTCATTTACGAATTAAAATATAAAACAATTTCTAAACATTTTCAGACACTTCTATTCATTTTCTTCTCTTGACCGTTTCTTCTACTGAAACCCTTGCCGTCGTTCTTGCATTGCCATTGCCGTCGTTCTTGCATTCCCATTGCCGTCACCGTTGTCGTCACCGTTGTCGTCACCGTTTCCGTCACCGTTGTCGTCACTGTTGCCGTCATTGTTGCATTTAATTCGTGAAAACGTTGTTGTTGTTGTTGTTCTTGTTCTTATTCTCTTATCCTCTGAAAACGAATAAGGTACGTTGTTGCTGAACTGAGTGATCTCTTTTATTATTCATTTCTCTGTTTTTAATTTTTGTTTTTGATTTGATTTTTATGGGGAAAAAGTTTTCATGATGAGGATACAAAGCTCCCTCTTCTGATTTCAAGTTGAGGAAATTTGCAGGCAGAATCGAACCTTAATTAATCTAGCCACTACTGAGTGAATTTTTCCCAAACTATTTTTTGCTTTTATTTTTCATGTGAATTGAAATTTAATATATTTATTTGAAGTATTTTTAATGTAAATTCAGTTTTAATAACTTTGAGGTCAGTGATACTCTTCATTTGCCTACATTGGCTGATTACTTAGATTATGATGTATTCATACTTAAATGACCTGAGACCTCTTATTAAATAGTTTAATGTATCTCAAGTAATTTGCATAATTTTTGTGTGGAAGGTTACTTTTAAATATTTTCTACTGTGTATTTGGCAAAGTTGATTAGTATAAACAACCTAGTATTGATTGAAATTGTATTTCGCTAGTTGTGTTGTACTGTTTTTCCAATTGATTGTGTTTGGTCTATCCTTTTTTTCCAAGTTTATTTCTTTTATTTTCTAGAACTTGTGACTTTTTGTTATAAGTTAATTGTCTACTTTATACTTATTGAGGAGAGAATTTTTTGATACTTTAAATTATAATTTTTCGTGGTTTTTAAAGTTATATTATAAGTCAATGAGCCTATATTAATGGTTGTCTCTCACCTTTCTTCTTGTATTTTGATCTGTTCTCTAAACTTAGTGATTCTAAAGTATTTATTTTGCTCTTGAGTACATGGAATATGTATGTGTTTACCTCTAATTGTTGCTTGTTTGTGATTACATGTTGCCAATTATCAAGTTATGACTCATAATTGGTCAATTAATGATATTTCATTTTATGATACGTGTATAGGGGTTACTTGTGTTCAAAGTGTGAAAGTCGGATTGTTTCCCTACAAGTATAATATTTTTTCTTTTTGTTTTTGTTTAGTTTAATTAGTATAACTATGGATAAGAAGTGGATGTCTTCAAGTCGATTGTCGAAAGAGTACAACAATGGGGTATCGGAATTTGTTAAGTTTGCTGTTGCGCACGCCAAAGACCCCAGTCGAATGATATGTCCTTGCTTGGGTTGCTGTTTTGGGAGCCGAGTTGACGTGGTTCAGTTGGCATCGCATTTATTGAGGAGTGGAATTGATAGAAGTTATACATGTTGGAATTTGCATGGTGAGAAAATTAACGGGAATGTTGAATCGGGGGATAATACGATCTACGCTTCATACGACAATGGCACAGATAAATACGATTCTGATCGAGTCGAAGAGATTGCAGAAGCACTTGAAGAAAATCTTAAGGATTGTCCCAAAATGTTTGACAGGTTGGTAAGAGATGCAGAGAAACCGTTGTATAATGGTTGCACCAAATTCACAAGATTGTCTGCGGTATTAAAGTTGTACATCTTAAAGGCGGGCAATGGATGGTCGGATAAAAGTTTCACAGAGTTATTGGCCCTTATGAAAGATATGCTTCCAGAGGATAATGCTCTTCCCAATCGAACATATGAGGCCAAAAAGATGTTGTGCTCTATTGGCATGAGCTATGATAAGATACATGCCTGTCCAAACGATTGCGTATTGTTTCGAAATGAGTATGCATCGTTAAATAAGTGTCCTAAATGCGGTGTCTCTCGATATAAGAAAAAGTTGTCTCCAGCAAAAGTCTTATGGTATTTTCCTATAATTCCGAGATTTAGACGCATGTTTCGTAGTGAGACCGATTCAAGACACTTGACTTGGCATGCAGATGAAAGAATTATTGATGGAAAGTTTCGACATCCGGCAGATTCACCACAGTGGATGAAAATTGATGATGATTATCCTGAATTTGGAAAAGAAGCAAGAAACCTTCGCTTGGCATTATCTACTGATGGAATGAACCCACACGGTATTCAAAGTATCTCACATAGCACTTGGCCTATGATCATAATGATTTATAACCTACCTCCATGGCTATGTATGAAGCGTAAGTACATGATGTTATCTATGTTAATTTCTGGGCCTAGACAACCAGGGAATGACATAGACGTATACTTGGCACCCTTAATCGAAGATTTAAAATTTTTGTGGGAGAACGGTGTGGAGGTTTATGATGGGTATAGGAAAGAAAGTTTCAACTTGAGGGCAATTTTGTTTGGCACAATTAATGATTTTCCAACATACGGAAATCTATCAGGGTACAGCATAGAAGGTCAATGTGCGTGTCCTATTTGTGAAGATAAAACAGATTGGACGCAATTGGAGTTTGGTCAGAAGAATGTCTTTCTCGGTCATCGTAGATTCTTAAATTCTAATCATCACTATCGTGGGTGGAGAAAAACATTCAATGGAGAGCCAGAACATGGTAGAGCTCCAACTATATTGACAGGTGATCAAATTTTTGAAAAGGTGAAAGATGTGAAAACTCAGTTTGGAAAGCCTTTTACACATACACTTGTCAAGAGTGGGTGGAAGAAGAGGTCAGTTTTTTTTGAACTGCCATATTGGAAGTCGTTGTATGTAAGACATTTTCTCGATGTTATGCATATTGAAAAAAATGTATTTGACAGTGTTATTGGTACGTTACTCAATATACCAGGAAAGTCTAAGGATGGCCTTAAAGCAAGAAAGGACTTGGTACATATGGGGATAAGAACTGAATTAGGACCCTTGAAGAAAGGAAAACGAACATATCTACCACCTGCTGCGTATACTCTATCTATAAAGGAGAAAAAAGTATTGTGTAAGTTTCTAAGTGAAGTTAAAGTTCCAGAAGGATACTCTTCAGATATTAGAAGACTTGTGTCTATGAAAGACCTCAAGTTAAAGAGTTTAAAGACGCATGACTGCCATGTTATAATGGAACATTTTCTACCAATAGGTATACGTTCTATTCTGCCAGAAAAAGTAAGAAGCGCAATAACTAAATTGTGTTTTTTCTTCAAGTCAATTTGCAGTAAGGTGATCGATCCTGTGATCTTACCAACATTGCAAAAATAAATAGTTATTACTTTGTGTGATCTTGAAATGTATTTTCCTCCCTCGTTTTTTGACATAATGGTTCATCTAGTTGTTCATCTGGTGAAAGAGACACAATTGTGTGGATCGGCTTATATGAGATAGATGTACCCTGCTGAACGTTATATGAAAATATTAAAAGGGTATGTGAAAAACCGAAGTCGACCAGAGGGTTGTATTGCCGAACGATACATTGTTGAAGAAGCGGTTGAGTTTTGTACTGAATATCTGTCCAATGTACAATCAATTGGACTCCCCAAATCTCATATTGTCGAAAAAAAAGAAGGAAAAAAGTTAATTGGAAATGAAGTTGTGACAGTATCAAGGGTCGAACGGGATCAAGTGCATTTGTATGTTCTGCACAATGAGAATGAGGTTGAGCCGTATGTTGAAATGCACAAGGATGTTCTCTGAGGTTTAAATCCGAATAGAAATGAGAATTGGATAGTACGAGAGCACAATCAAAGTTTCATACCTTGGTTTAAGGATCATATTTATTCAAAGTATTATTCAGACCGCGCTTCAATAACAGAAAGGTTGACATGTTTTGCATATGGTCCAAGTATGGTCGTGTTTTCTTATAGCGCATACGCAATTAATAGATACACATTTTATACCATAGAACAAGATGATAAAAGTACTATGCAAAATAGTGGTGTCACCGTGGTAGCTGAAGCAATGCACATTTCAAGTGTGAAAGACTTAAACCCCAAATTTGCAAATATGTCATATTTTGGGGTTATCGAGCGCATTTGGGTGTTTGATTATGAGAAGTTTCAGATTCCTATATTTCGTTGCAAGTGGGTTGAAAATAATAATGGCGTACGAATGGATAAGTCAGGATTTTTGCAAGTGGATCTTAATAGGGTGGGGTACAAAGATGAGCCTTTTATTCTAGCCTCTCAAGCTAAACAAGTGTTCTATGTCACTGATCCGACACGTACAAAATGGTCTATAATGCTTTTATTTAACAAAGTAATTGATGAAAACGTTGGAGATCAAGGTGATATTGATGTTGATATTTAATCATTTACTAGAAATGATCAAGATGAAAATATTATAGCGAATGAATCATATACTAGAAATGATCATAATGAGGGTATTTGGATCAATCCAACCGTCCGTGTTGTTAAGAGACGAGTAGAACATACTCCAAACAAGAAAAGAAAGAGACGTTAGTGAAAAAGGTACTAGTTGTAAAATTATAGCTTATATCATTCAATATAGCTTATATCATTCAATGGATTAGGATTATGGATTTTTATATTTGTCATTTAATTTCTGTTTTTTGCTTTCTTACAGGTCAAATGTCTAGTAACCAGGAAGATACGCATGAGTAGCACGGGCTAGAGCAACCAATATTACATGGGTCAAAGTGGAGGTATATTAATTTTCACAATATTGCTTATTAGTGATGCTACTTGATAACACAAAACATCTATATATTATTTCTTATTTGTTTGTCTATGTGTAGTGCCCTCGTCAGCGTAATGGCATAGACTGCGGGTACTTCGTTTTGAGGTTCATGAGAGAAATCCTTCAAATGGGACAATTGGAGATTCCTATTACGGTATGCTTGGTTTTATAACTTAGGATTTATTTTAATATTTATCGGATATGTCATATAATTTATTATTTATAACTAAATAATGCGTATTTTGTTTTGTTATGTAGTATTTCGATGATATGGCGTGTCCTTATTACACGAGGAAACAATTGCAAGATACTAAGGAGGAATTGTGCGAATTTTTTATTGCAAGAAGAATTCTTTCTTGAATGTATAGTTTTGTGAATGTAAATTCTAGTTTATTGAAATGTAAATTCTATACAGGTTTGAAACCATACAATAGAATTTGTGCGAATTCTGCATGTAAATTCTAGTTTATTAAAATGTACAAATTCTAGTTTATAGAATTTGTGCGAATTCTGCATTAATGTAAATTCTATTTCAAATGTAAATTCTAGTTTTGAAATAGAATTTGTTGATGGAAATGCGTATCCATACTGGTTTATTGAAATGTGAATTATACAGGTTTATGGAAATGTGAATTATACAGGTTTCTGCATAAAAAAATGGTTAAATTGGGATTTTAAAAAAAAATCTTCAAAATTATATGTAGACAAAAGACAGCGCTTTTGAGAAAAAAGCGTTGTCTAAAGTTATACATTAGACAAAAGCGCTGTCTAAAGTCCCCCTTTAGAGAGCGCTTTTAAGGAAAAAGCGCTCTCTAAAGGTATATAAAAAAATCATTATACGTATACATTAGACAGCGCTTTGAAAAGCGCTGTCTAAAGTCGCCATTTATAGAGCGCTTTTGAAGAAAAAAGCGCTCTCTAAAGTATATAAAAAAATTCTTTAAAATTTTAAACGTATACATTAGACAGCGCTTTTAAAAGCGCTGTCTAAAGTCCCCTTTTAGAGAGCGCTTTTTCATAAATAAAAAAGCGTTGTCTTTACCTACGACAGCGCAGGCTTAGACAGCGCTTTTAAGCGCTGTCATAGGCCAAAAAAAGCGCCCTCTTTTCCCTTGTTTGGCGTAGTGGTTGTCAATAAGTCTAAAATTGTGAGTTCTAATTGTATTCTTTGTTTTAGTTTTTTAATAGAATCAATTCACGAGGTCATGCCGATTTTTATTTTTGGGTTAAATAAGTTTTTAGTCCCTATAAATATGCCAACTTTCAAGTTTAGTGCCTCTAAAATTTTCCTTCAAACAATGGTCATCGTAAAGTTTTCCGTCCCTAAATGTAGTCCCTCCCGTTAGTTTTCACTAACGGAGATCTACGTGTCATGCCAAGTATATTTTTTTTCAGACGTGTACCTTTTAATTAAAACACTTTGCCACGTCCCTAAAACTTAGGATTCTCCCAAATTGCTCCTCCCATTAGGTAAACGCCACAGCTCTTTTTCTTCTCTCCAATTCTTCACTATTCTTCTTATTCTACACCTTAATTTGTTGGAAATTTGTTGCAATGTGACTCGCCATGCTCTTCTCAACCTGAATCCGACATTAACTTCTTTCAATTCCTAACCAAATTTTCATTTCGAAGCCATGAAGTCATGAACCTTAAGCTATTATTTCCAGAAATTAAAAGCAGAACGAGCGGAATCAAAGTCTCTTATGAGAGGGACTTGATTCGAAATTCCTAATACTACATCGCAGTGGCAAGGTAGACCCTAATCAGAGAAAAAGCATGGAGTTGCTTATCTGCCGAAGCAGTTCCGACGATTCTTCAGAGGCGGCGCTTGTCAAAGAACTCAGAGTTATTTCCCCTTAGGTAGCACGTTTGTACTTCGAATCATTTTCCTCTTCTGCGGATAGTTTTTTATGATTTTGTGGAAGGTGTGTTCATTTATACTCTGTTAATCGTGCGTGTATTCATATTGGGAAGAACTTGGCCTTGTCATCTCTCATTTGATGCACTTGCTGACAGTTAGAATGAATTTTGTTTTACTCTTGAAGTTAGTTAAGTGATTGTTAGTTTTTGAAAACGAGTTTTGCTTAATAATATGATATGCTTGTTGAAAATGAGTTTTGTTTTACTTTGGTTCTGTTTTATTTTATTAAGTGTGCAAAATTAACTGAAATTCTGCAGTAGTACTTAGGTAATGTTTCATGCTGATTCACTAAAGCCTGCAATTTGTGATGAATGGTATGTCTCCAAAAGAATTCACTTAAAAAGGAAAGTAAATGACACTTAAAGATAACCATGCTGGAAACAGTAATTTATAAATAATGTTCACGATGAAAATAATTTGTTGTAGCTTGAATTCTAGCTGTTATTTGAATCTACATAACAATTCTTTTATCATATTGAGTGATCCCATTCCGATGTTAGCGATGCTATTGGACAATAGTGTAGTGGAGTTTGAACAAATTGATATTGTTATGCAGAACGCTGTTAATTAAAATATATGGTCAAAATGCGGATTTAGTTGTGTTGTAACATTTTTGTGTAACACAATTTGAACAAACCCATTCAATGTTCTTGCTCTAAGTGAAGTTCTTTTACAAAACTATGTCACCAGGCTCAACTTTGTTTGCTTTCCTTATAATCTGGTATATAGTATATTAGTGGAATCTCTCAGTAGGCAGTTATATCTTTTGTCGATTGGATCACCTTCTGCACCTATTGAATCACCTTCTGCTCAAAGAAACTCGTCTACAATTGATATATTATCCCCTGGCATAAGTAAAAGGGAGCCAGTTCCATCATTGGATGATCTCTCACCAGTGCCACATTCTTCACGGGCATCTTCAAATGCTGGAGTTGCTTCTATGACAGATTTGTTGCATGGTTTTGCCTCTGGCCCATCAGAAAGTGGTAAACTTTGTTTAACCAATGCAAAAAGAACGTTGATTGATATTAAGTCTAATTAATAACTGCCCATTTTTCTTGTCTTCAATAGAAAGCAATGGATCAGTTTATCCGTCAATAACTGCATTTGAGAGTAGCTCATTGAGGTTGACATTCAATCTCTCTAAACAACTAGGAAGTCCACAAATAACCAATATCCAAGCTACCTTTATGAACATGTCCTCTAATGCATATATAGATTTTGTTTTCCAGGCAGCAGTTCTAAAGGTATTCCCAGTCTTCTGTTGTTGTGATTTCTAGTTTCTACATGTGCTGTTAAGATCATCACCATAGGATAATTTAACATATAATTCTAATCTACTGCTTTTAATATATCATGATATTTATCATCTTTAGTTCTATAATTTCCAATTTCTATTGAAATTATCTTCCTATTCCTTTGTTTGCTATGAAATTACCTGTTGGCTACCAGCTCTTACCCCTCTGGTGATCTTGTCAAAATCATTAAATTTTCAGATAATGGGTTAGTCATTTGAAATGATATAATAGATCATCTTTTTCTATTAGTTTGCGGCTCTATAAATTCCTATGAATTCCATTAATCACTTATATAGATTTTCTTCAAGCTCAGTAGAGGTAAGTGATATATATCCGAAATGTATTTAATCCATATATGAAATCAGAGCCTGTTAAAGATGATGACTTAAAAGCTACTACTGAATTAGATCTTGCTGGGAGAAGAAGACGAGGTAAGTGTAGCTGCTATGTTCAAGGTTCTGTTGACTGTGTCGGATTTCATATTGCTGAAAATAGGATGAAACTGAAGCTTGAAACAAGAGACTTGTGCGGTAGAAGAGAAAAAGAGAATTGAGATATGAAATCAGAGAGAGGAGGATGGAAATTTCTGAGGGATTTGTTAACTAAATAATGGAATGATGTTGAGTCAATTAGAGATTATTTATGTTATAAGCTGCCATGTATTTGGTTTATAGTTAGTGAAGTTAGATGCTCTATTAAAGATTTATTCAATTTGAGCATATATTTTCAACTCTGATATTGTTTTAATAGTGTATTCACATCACTTGGTATTATGTTTTTGCAACCCTGGGGGTTATAATGCCACTTTGTCTTTCTTCATTTGGCTTTCTAATTTTTAGGTATTGTTTAATTAACTAATGACTGCCTACTACAAATCAATTTACATGTTGTTAGTGTTAGGATGAACTTGACTCATACATGTTACAAAAATGGTGTGTTTAAATTAGCTAGAGATTAGCTATGAATTAGCTACAAAAATGGCGTGTTTAAATTAGCTAGAGATTAGCTAGGAATTAGCTAGGAAGTAGTTGCAGATTAGCTACAATTTCTGGTTTCAAATATGATATTAATATAAAAAAATTAAAATTGAAACAATTGCCACGTGGCATACATGTCAGTAATTTTTACCACGTTGACATTGCCATATGTAAGCCCCCTCATCAAACAATTTCCACATGGCATGCCACATATGGCACCTTTAGTGGAAACTAACGGGAGAGACTAAAGTTATGGACGGAAAACTTTCAGAGAACCATTGTTTGAAGGAAAATTTTGGAGGGATCAAACCTGAAAGTTGGGATATTTGTAAGGACCTTATACTTATTTAACCCTTTATTTTTTTATGGAAAAAAAACAAGGGAATAAATGAAAATTGAGTATGTTTTATGTGAATGTTGCAATTTTTTTGCTTAATTCCTAAGTTATAGACATGATATTAAGTATTAGCTATATAAAAAACAAAAATATAGATTTGAGTTGCAGTCTAATAACATGTATTGTCTATTATAGATAGTCTATCATATAATATGGACATCACAAACAAACAGGATTGCAAGAAAATGTTTGCATCCCCTATGAGGCATTTAACAAAATGTTTCACTCTTCAAGTCTACAACATGGCTGTGAGTATTTTTTTAAAGAAGATACTAATTTGTATTTGATGCATATCTGTTCACTCCAACATGAGAGGAAATCTATTGAATCTATTTATCTACGTTTTCTATATGCAAATATAATGTGTAGTTTCTTATTATAAATCATATGTTTTATGGACTGTGTCATATCTTTGTGAGCCTTTAACATTCATGTGCATTATTAACTTACATGAGCCTTTGAAATTCATGTGCATTATTAACTAACATGGTTTTCATATCAGATGCAGTTTATAATCCTGCCCCAACTGCAGTTTATATGGATCAGTTCAGGAAGTAATACTTGAGGTTTAGGAAGTGACTAATAATTATTATGATTTTTTTCTAATACAACAATTATTATGACTTTTTCTCGACTCCTCATTTGTTCACGATTTATCTATGCTTTAAGTTTGTACATTACAATGTTACTGTTACTTACTGCAAATCTATCTTGCAAATTTTGGTATGGCTTGAATTATCTATGTTATTGTTACTTATGAAAGGTGTTTGTTAAAAATATGTTGGATTTTGGCATGTCTTGTGGGAGGAAGGAGTTTGTTAAAGATGAAGATTTTGGCACATGAATTTGAAGGCACCTTGAGAGTCCTGTTAGCTCTACTATTTTATTTTTTTTCTAATTGGTTTTCTCCCAGTTGATGCACTGCATGTAAATAGATCAAAATTGAAGGAGTGTCAATAACTCTTCTCTGTTCGGATATTTCAAATGTATTTTTTGACTTTATTCCATCACTTAGAATTTTGCACACTTTTGACATTACTCCTCATTTGTTCATGAGTTATATCGGCTTTAAGTTTATATATTACAATGTTACAATTACTATGATCGGAATGCTGGATTGTTGCCTTATCATTTGTTTGCTGTAACTTAGGGTTTTAATTTCTCACAGTTGTCGAGCCACTTCACTGGCATGTATGATTTTGTGGTTGTTGAAAAGTCATAGAATTTGTGTAGGAATATTAGAATTACCAAGAATTTGTGTAGGACTACTAAAATTACCAAGAATTAGCAGGGTCTATAATTTGAGTTTAGCTTCGGTTAGGCCGAAGTTAATTATTTTGTTGACGTTTGACTTTAGCCTCGGCCAAATCAAGGATAAATATTTTGTTGATGACCTTAGCCTTAAAGTATCTAAGGCTAAATATTTTGTTAGCCTCGACCAGGCCCATGGCTAAATATTTTGTTGACTTATGAAGTTTGACTTTAGCCTCGGCCAGACCTAGGCTATTTTTTTTTGTTGACTTTAACTTTTAAGCGTTGGCTTTAGGGTAGCCGCAATTTAGACTTGGCTAAACCGAGGATAACTTTGACACGACTCATTTTGGCCGAAGCTAAATATTAGCTTCGATTGATTTAGACTTCCCCCGACGCTAAGGCTACACCGAGGCTAATTGTTTAGTAGTGTCCATTTTTTACCTTATAGCGTCGAAAAATGGCCGAGGCTAAATACAGTATTTCTAGTAGTGTTATTTACTTATTTTACAAGTAATCAATACAGAAATTTATGATTTATCTATGAAAAGTGATAAAACACTTATTTGGATTTTCTACTTGCTTATTTATCAAAAACATGTGAAAATGACGAAAAAACCACCAAGCAACAAACAAAGAACATGTCAATACTAACTTTCTAAGAGCAAGGCTCACTAGGCGACATTCACAGGCGAACATAAGCGAGAGAAGACTTTCTGGCTAAGTAAGTTCATGGGAAATGAAGGGTTTGTGCCAGTTGCAGGGTGCACAAGTGCAAAAAGAAGTATATAAATTTAAAATTTACACCCGTTATACTAAAAACGGGTGTAAATAAGAAACATAGTGACAATTTTGTAAATAAAGTGTCATTTTAAGTAAATAAAGTGTCATTTTAAGTATTAACATGTGACAATACATACCCTATTTTTAAAAACGGGTGTAAATTTAAAATATTATTATAATCAAATATCTATTACACATTAAATTTAAAACGGGTGTAAATTTAGATGGACTGAAAAAAAATTATTTAATTTTACAACTCAAAATATTAACTATAGTAATTAATTAAGTTATTAACAAGTGTAATTTATATCAAATCAATAATTTTTTAACTATGAGGGTTTAGAAAAAGCCCTAGGATGAAGACTAACCGAGTTTAGAAAAACCCATGTAACATTCATTTCATTTAGATAACAAATATTCCTTTAATTTAGGGGGGTTAAAAAGTTAACCCTCTCTCTCTCTCTCTCTCTCTCTCTCTCTCTCTCACACGCACACACACACACACACACACACACTCTCGTTATTATTAAAAAAACATTCCTCTAAAAACACTCACTACTACGAAAAATCCATATCACAACTATTGGAAAAGGTATACCACAACGCCTGACCAACCGTTGTGAGGTAAAGGGTGATTGTATATATGGTGATTTCTACCACGGTCGCGAAACCGTGATAGTAAGGCAGGCGCGCGCTACCTACCACAATAGTTACTTGTATCAACTGTTGTGGTATATACATTTAGGTAAAAACATTCCATCACGGTTAAAATAGATAACCGTTGTTGAAAGTACCCGGAGTTTATTATCTTGTTTTTCAATAAACCTCACAGCAATATACAACTACTCAAATTGTTGAAGACGTATATAATCTGAAAATTAAACTATTCTTGAAAACCAACTTAAACAAACTACTGTATTCCAAATTGCATGAATCTCATCATTCATTTCCTGCTCTTTAACATATAGAATGTGGTTCAATGGTCTAAGTCCTTCATTACATAGATTCCTTCTATTCTAGTTTACTTTGAATAATATTAATAAATAGTTGTTATTCAAATTAAACTATAAGAAAAGATATGGATGTAATGAAGGAATCAGGTCATTGAACCATATTCTAAATCTTAAACATTGTGAGATGAATGGTGAGACAGATGCAATTCGGAAAAATTTTTATTGATATAAGTTGGTTTTCAAATACAACTTAATTTTCAGATTATAAATTTCTATGTCAATTTAAATGAAATGTATTTTCAGTGAAGGGTTAGTGAAACAAACAATCTACATAGCATAAAGGAAAGAATATATAAAACAAAAATAAAGAAATTCTATTAAGAGGCCCACAAGGAAAGAGTACATAAAACATAATTTTTTCATTACATAATTTTGTCAAGATCGGAACATTATCTCCTAGCACTACAAGAATCTTCCTAATCTATGATTCTCTCCTCACTACCCTCATTTGAGTCATACTAAAAAATCTTCCTCGACACCTTTCTCTTCTTCTTCTTCTTCTTCTTCTTCTTCTTCATATCCTTTTTCTTCTTGCCCTTCCTCACCCTCAGCGCATCCCTGACAACACTCGAGAAAGATGGTTGGTCCTCCTCGGTTGTCTGCTGATGGTGTTGTACTGTGGTGGTTGTTTGGTTTTCAACAGTGACTTATGTTGAGCTATTTCTCTTAGCATTGTGAGATTGAGAATTCGTGTTGTTATAGCTAGGAAGTTAAGAAGAATAGTTTGAAGATGTGTAAATTCATTATATGAAATTGTGCATTTATAGAAGAGGTTGAAGATGAAACATCTGATGATTTAATGCTTGCAATGATTACCTCTAATGGTTGATATTCTTGAATGACTTGTGACCGTCTTGAGAAATGAAAAAAAATTTCAATGATCATTGTAATCGTTTCTCTCTTTTGGGAAGAGCAAAGGTTGTATAGATCATATTACAAAAGTTGAATATTAAAACCGTGGTTAAATAATTTTCATATTTTTATTTATTTATGAACTTAAGTGACACGCGCTTTTTGTAATAGGAAAAATGGAAAAAATGTAGTTGTTGGGATTCGAATCACAGTTGTTTACCTCAACCGTGATTAAATAACTTGCAAAAAAATAAATAAACATCAGACGCGTCTAGTTTGTGATATTACAATGGTGGAAAGCATAATCGTAGTAGTATTATGTTACCGAATGTGTATTTTGTAGTATTGACTCTTCAATCATTCCATCTCATGTTCCTTCTCTTCCTTAGAGAATCGTAAAAAATAAAATTTCTCTTAAAAATTCATTCTCACTGAATCTCAAAAAACCTCTTTTAAAAAATCCTTCTCATTTAACTGAATCAACAACAACAGTTTTATCTTGTATGAAAAACCTTAAATCCTAAATCCCTTTCCTCCATCTACTTTGGTGCTTATCTGGTCTGGATTTAATGTCATGGCTAACCCTAAATCCAAAACCTCTTATTTTATCTTAATTTTTAGTTTAATAGGGTGATGGTTTTGTGATTCCATTTCCGTGTGTGTGTTTGTGGTGTATTGGTAAGGTCTCTTCCATGATATCACAATTGTTCCTAACTTTTATTGTATTTTATTTTTTTTCATTTTTTTCAGCGTTATAGACGGTAAAAGTAATCATGCACTAATTATATTTACTTGCATGAGGAGAAGCAATATATTTTTCTCTTTATATATTTTGGATAGGTTTTTACGCCAAATTTTTATTATACTCAACAAATAATTTTACTAATCAAAAATTGTTTTTTTAAATAATTTTCGATCATTTCAATATAGGTAGAGAATCACATTGAGTACGATTGACTAAATATTTAAAATAGTCAAATAATATTATGGTATAATAATATGAGATACTCCTAATAATAAATGAATACAATATACAACTATGTGTTAGAACAAAGGCACTGTGATGAACACACAGTGAATGCGCAACAAGATTGCAAGATGAAAATAATAGCACACACACACACACATTAATGTCTTGACATTTTGTAAGACATCTTGGAGAAGAAGAAGAAAGAAAGAAAAGAAATGATTCTCATATATACATGTTCACATTACAAACTGGTATTTATAGGTATTACACAATGTAACTAACTAACCACCAATTTGTAACAAAATGCTAACTACCTAATACACATGACAGTTATGGATTAACTCTCAACAGTCCCCCTTAATTCATAACTATTGGACACTTACAACACCAAGTTTCTTTCTCAGAAACTCAAATCTATCAAGCTTTAGAGCCTTTGTAAAACCATTTGCTAGCTGCATTTCAGTTGGACAAAATTGTACTTCAATCATTCCATTGTTCACCTGCTCTCTAATGAAATGAAACCTTATATTAATGTGTTTATTTCTGCCATATGAGATTGGATTTTTAGCAAGGCTAATAGCTGACTTGTTATCAATTCTGAGTATCAAACGCTTCATCACTTCACACCTCAGTTCCGTCATTACTGAATCCAACCACATTGCTTGACAAGTTGCAAATGTTCCTGCAATATATTCTGCCTCGCAAGATGAAAGTACAGTCACTGGTTGCTTCTTTGTACACCAGAATATAGCTGCTTCATTGAACTTGAAAACATAGCCAGAGGTATTTCTTCTATCTGTGATGTCTCCACACCAATCACTATCTGAGTATCCAATGAGTTCACTTCTTTCTCCTTTGCTTCCACTTGGGAATAGTAGACCAAACTCCTTTGTACTTTTTATATACCTAAGCATCCTTTTAGCAGCTATAAAGTGAGTCTTCCTTGGATCATGGATGAACTTTCTAATCACACTGACTAAGTAGCAAATGCCAGGCCTGCTGTTGCACAAGTATCTCAATGTACCAACCATTTGTCTGAAAAATGTTGGATCAACTCTTTCTTCATCACTGCACTCATCCAATTTTGAGTTTGTCTATGATGGATTTGAAATTGAATTGCAGCTATTAATTTCAAATTATTCAAGCATTTCACCTATATACTTCTGCTGGTACATAACTGTTCCATTCTTCACCTTTAGAAACTTCATTCGTAAAAAGAATGAGAGTTCCCTTAGATCAGTCATTTCAAATTCAAATTTCAACTTGTTTTTCACCTTTTGAATCACTGATGTCTTGCTTCCTGTAATGAGCAAATCATCCACATATGGGCAGATTATCATGGTCTCTTCTTCACTTGAACTTTGCACATACACACCAAACTCTTCTAAACACGTTTTGAAACCTATTTGTATCAAAAATTGATCAATCCTCTTGTTCTAGGCTCTAGTGGCCTGCTTCAAACCATACAAAGCCTTATGGAGTCTATACACCATGTTCTTCTTGCCTTGCACTTTAAAACCAGGAGGTGTGACACAAACACTACATCTTCAAGTGGACCATTTAGAAAAATTGATTTCACATCTAAATGATAAAGTAACCACCTTCTCTTGCAAGCTGGAGCCACAACTAAACTTACAATCTCAAGCCTTGCAACTGGAGCAAACACCTCATTGTAATAAACACCATGTTTTTGGAAGAAGCCTCTAGTTACCAACTTTGCCTTATACTTTGAAATTTTCCCATCAGGATTTAATTTCAGTTTGAACACCCACTTCACATCTATTTTCTTTTTCTTATCTGATTCATCTCAATTGAATGGAGCTCTTCCATCGTAGCTTTCCTCCATACATCTATCTTCACTGCTTCTTTGTAATTGAGAGGTTCAACATCTGCAAATAATGAAAAGTGAATGATATCACCTTCATCATTTACTGCATTATTAGGAATTACTTTACAGTCATTCAATCTTCTTGGAGCTTGTCTGATTCTTTAAGGTCTTACAACTGCTTCCCCTTGTTTTGGTTCATCTACATCATTGTTGTCCACTTCTTCATTATCTGATTCATCACTTGAATCAGGATAAATGCAACTTTGTTGATTCTCTTTGTTGTATACTTGCTCCTCTTCCCATTTCCACTTCTCAGCCTCATTCACAATCACATATCTACTGACATGAACCTTTTGAGTTAGAGGATTATAAAGCTTATATGCCCCTGTTGGATGATAGCCTATAAGTATCATAATCTCACTCTTATCTACAAGCTTGCTTCTTCTAACATCCGGTACATATTTGTACCACAAAGAGCCAAAAACTTTGAAATGCTTCACACTAGGCTTTCTTCCATACCAAGCTTCCTCTAGTACCTTCAAATTCAGCTTCTTTGTAGGACACTTATTCAGAATGTAAGCAGCTGTAGTGATTACTTCACCCAAAAACTTGTGTGGTAAGTTTTTCTGCTTGATCATGCTCTCCATATTCACTATAGTTTTATTCCTTCTCTCAGCAAGTCCATTATGTTGAGGTGTATATGGAGATGTTATTCATGCACAATACCATGATTGACACAAAAAGCTTCAAGTTCTTTCTAGGTATCTAATGCCTCGCTCTTAAGCTTGATTGTATACAGCCATATCATCCTTGTAAATTCATCAACAAATGTGATAAAGTATCTGCTTCCTCCCAATGAAGATACTTCAAAAGGACCACATATATCAGAGTGAACCAGCTGCAGTGCTACACTAGCTCTTTTAGGTGCTTCAGAAGCAAAGGAAAACCTACTTTGCTTTCTCTTTATACATACTTCACTAATGGCTTTTCGGACATTCAGTTTTGGCAAGCCATACACCAATTCTTTAGAATTCAACTCACTAAGACTCTAATGTTTCGGTGACCATACCTCTTGTGTCATAGATCTTCAACATCTTCACTCACTGCTTCAGACAAGCACATCATCTTTTCATTTGAGATGTTGCATCTCTATGTTCTATTCTTTAACATGTTTGATTTAAGCACCAAATTCTTCTTTGCATCAAACAACTTCAAAAATGCATCATCCATGGTCACTAAGAATCCCTTCTCCACCAGTTGACCAATGCTCATGAGATTGCACTTCATCTCAGGAACATACATCAAATCTTCAATGATGATTCTCTTGCCATCATTGCTTCTGATCACTATATTTCCACTACCTTTAGCTGCAAGTTCTCTACTGTTAGCCAATTTGATGCTTGTTTTCTTGCTAGCATCTAAACTTGTCAGCCATTCTCTATGTAATGTCATGTGATTTGAAAATCCAGAATCAAGAAACCACTCTTCATTCTTGATCTTTTCTTCACTGGTAGTAGCCATCATCAACACTGTACTGAAATCATATCCATGAGCCAAATTTTC
Organism: Lathyrus tuberosus; assembly: GCA_022829125.1. NCBI lineage: Eukaryota > Viridiplantae > Streptophyta > Magnoliopsida > Fabales > Fabaceae > Lathyrus > Lathyrus tuberosus. The sequence continues at coordinate 35,310,061 of JALAZF010000006.1, read as the reverse complement.
TTCTTCATCAGTCTTTTGACCTTTCTTGAACCAACATTCATCAACAAAATGCTCATACTTCTCACAGTTGAAGCATTGCATCTTACCTTTGTCAAAGTCCCTCTTCTTGTTCTGACTTTTGCCAAAGCCTCCTCTCTTTGAAGATTAAGCTTTGTCTTCACTCTTGTTCTTTTCATTGTTGGACCAATTGGTTTTGCTTTTTCCCTTCTTCTTGAAATTCTTCTGATTTCCCTCCTTGTTGGAAGTTTGAACTTGAAATGCTTGTTAAACTGATTTCTCAGAACTTCTATCAAGCACCAGGATCTCATGTGCTTCCAATGTATTTTGCAACTCTTCAATTTTCATGGTTTTCACATCCTTTGCTTCTTGGATAGCTACAACTATGAAATCAAACTTTGGAATCAACGATCTCAGCACCTTTTCTACTACCATTTGATTTGTAATGCTCTCACTAAAGGTTTGCATATGAATAACAGTGGATGTCAATTTTGAAAAGTAATCACTTACTTTCTGATCTTCTTCCATCTGCATCATCTCATACTTTCTTTTGTGGGATTGTAGCTTCACTTGCTTCACCTTTTCTTTACCAGTGTGATAATTTTCTAAAGTATCTCATGCTTCTTTGGATCTTGTTGCCTTAGAAATATTCTCAAAGTGTTGATTGTCAACATTCTGCTGAATGTATAACAAAGCTTTGCAGTCTTTCTTCTTTCCTTCCTTGAATGCAGTTCTCTGTGCATCAATTGGATTCACCACCAGATCCTCATAGCCATTTTGCACAATTTCACTCACTTCTTGTGCTCCAAATAAAGACTTCATCAAAGCACTCCAACGATCCCAGTTCTTGTCATCAAGAACCAGAATATTTGGTCCAAAACCATTGCTATTCATCTTGCCTATCAAGAAACTATCACTCAATGTTTCCCTTGGATTGAACCCCTCACTTTTCACTCGTGTTTCCCTTGGATTGAACTAGGCTCTAGATGCCAATTATTATAACAAAGGCACTGTGATGAACACACAGTGAATGCGCAGCAAGATTGCAAGATGAAATTAATAGCACGCACACACATTAATGTCTTGACATCTTGTAAGACATCTTGGAGAAGAAGAAAGAAAGAAAAGAAATGATTCTCATATATACATGTTCACATTACAAACTGGTATTTATAGGTATTACACAATGTAACTAACTAACCACCAATTTGTAACAAAATGCTAACTACCTAGTACACATGACACTTATGGATTAACTCTCAACACTATGTAAAGGTTGTTATTTCTTGAATAAATCTTTATGTTATAATTTTATAATGTATTAAAATATAAAGTAGGTCTTCACGTTTCTTATAAATAATATTTTTCCATAAAAATTTATATATTCTGATAATCGTTGTTCCATCATCAAACACATCATAGATATAAATGAATTGTGAGATTCTAATGTTTTAATGTTTTACATGCTCAAATTGTATTAAACGTCATTCTGTGTGTATGTTTATAATAGTTCATAAATTTGTGGCCTTGTGGCTCATTGTGGCTCACTATATGTTGTCATTCTCTAGTGTATCCTTATATTAATATTTTTTCATGGTTATTGTTAAGAATAAGATGGTATATTCGAGTGTTTTTTTTTTTCATTTTATTTTCTAAATGTTTAAATTAGAATTTGAAGGATTGAGTTTCATGTGTCTGTTATGTTGCAGGAAACATTTGAATCAAAACAGATACTAAGACACCAAAATTGTTTTATCCGGCATTGAGATTGAGATAGCAAAGTTGCTATTGTACAGTTTGGTGACTTCCAAAAATTATGAGTTTTTACCACAAAAGTATCAAGCAGCCATTATAGCAGTTTCGTGTGTTTCTTTGAAATCTTGGTGTGAAAACATATAGCTAGCGAATCTGAGTACTGCTTCTAGTAGCATATTCTCTAAAGTTTATATTTCATTAGGTTGATTTCTATATGCGATATGTGGTTACTTAACCTTTAAAACGTGATTATACTATATGCTTTATGTTGTGTAGTAATTAGAAGTGATAAACCAAGTTTTTATACTGCATTATTTTATTTTATTTTTCTGTTCAATTTAAGTAACAAATTACTGTTTTTGATTTATTTTGAGGTTGAATTAGATTGTGTAATTTGTGTTGTACTTTTCTTATTCCACCTTGAGGAAGGAGAAAGGAAAATTTTCTTTACAAAGGATATAAAAGTCTTGACTAACACACTTAATGTTAAGCTTATCACACTCACATTTGTATTAGTGATCTAATCTAGGTTATTAGAGAACTAATTTCATTTAGTGTGAAATTTCACTTTCCCGCCATTTTTCATTTCAAACATTTGTATATATAGCTTAACTCTCTCTCATTGTAAACTGAGTTGATTGATTCAATACATGTACACAGCTCCATCTTCATCTTCTTCATCCCTATTTTCTTGTTCTTGATTTTCATTTTACAATTAGCTTGATAACTTTGATATGGTATCATTCGCAATTTCGATCCAACTTCCGCTGTTCCATCTGTAATTCGATTCTTTCTCATCAGCAACCATGGCGCCACCGCGCCCTCCACCACCTGACCCACTCTTAGATCCTACTTCACCGCATTATGTGCATCCCAGTGACGGTCCCGGCTCCGTCAGCGTTTCTCCGAAGCTCACCGGATCCAACTATCATTCTTGGGCGCGATCAATGAAGAGGGCCCTTGGTGGTAAGCTCAAACTTGAATTCATCGATGGCAGTCTTCTCCCACCATCCGATTCTTTCGATCCTACATTTCGAGCGTGGAATCGCTGCAACATGTTAGTGCATTCTTGGATTATGAACTCTGTTTCAGAATCAATTGCACAGTCCATAGTTTTCATGGAAAACGTTGTAGATGTGTGGAACGATCTTAAAGAACGCTTTTCACAAGGTGATCTCATTCGTATCTCTGAGCTGCATCAAGAAATCTACAATCTCAAGCAAGAAACCAAATCGGTAACTGAATTCTTTTCCACTTTGAAAATTCTTTGGGAAGAACTTGAGCTATATTTGCCTTTACCTATGTGCACTTGTCGTATTCAATGTGCTTGCGAAGCTATGCGTAGTGCTAGGTCAAACCACAAATTACTCTACATCATTAGGTTTTTAACTGGATTGAATGACCAATTTGCTGTTGTCAAATCACAAATCCTGTTAATGGATCCTTTGCCTCCACTCAATAAGATACTCTCTATGGTAATTCAACATGAAAGGCAAAACCAGTTACCTACAGTTGTTGATGAATCTCAAGCATTGATAAATGCAGCTGATTCTAAAAGATTTCACTCCAAATTCAATTCAGCAAAAACTGGTAATTGTGTATGTACTTTCTGCAACAAAACCAATCATACAGTTGAAAATTGTTTCAAGAAGCATGGAGTTCCCTCCCATATGCAGAAACAATTTCCTACTTCAGCAAACAATGCTACTTCAGAAGGAGATCTTGGCTCTACATCCAATTCGAATCCTGATTCTCTTGACATGAAGAATGGTAGTTCATCTATAACTCAAGATCAATTCAATACTCTAATGGAGCTGATTCAGAAGTCACATCTTGGATCCAAAGGTACAGGACAAGCTTCTTCTAATCAGGTGATTGTTAACCATTCACTAGCAGGTAATACACAAATCTCCCTTTCCTCATCTAATTGTAATCCTTGGATCATTGATTCTGGCGCCAGTGATCATATATGTAGTTCTAGTCATTGGTTTCAATCATTCATTTCTATTTCACCCATTCATGTTAATTTACCTAATGGCCAAATACTCATTGCAAAACATTCTGGCACTATTCAATTTTCACCTACTCTGTCTATATCCAATGTGTTGTTCATACCTGAATTTTCCTTAAATTTGCTATCTCTTTCTAAGTTGTGTGAGTCATCTAATTGTAATGTCCTTTTCTCTGGCTCACATTGTTTCATTTAGGACAAAGTTTCATTGAAGATGACTGGTTTGGCTGAGAGGAGGAATGGATTGTACTACTTAATCTTATAAGATAAGACCACACACAATCTGTCAAATAAAGTCTCAGCGGCCAATGTCTCTATACCTGACACAGACACAACCTTATGGCATTTTAGATTAGGACATTTATCACACAATAAATTACTCCTTTTGCATTCTATGTTTCCTTTCATTCCTACCAAAACCAAAGATGTTTGTGATGTATGCCACTATGTTAGGCAAAGGAAACTTCCTTATGTTGTTAGCACAAATAGAGCTTTACAATCATATGATATGATCCATTTTGATATTTGGGGACCCCTTGCAATAAAATCTTTACATGGCCATTCTTATTTCCTTACTGCTGTAGATGATTATAGTAGGTACACATGGATAACCCTCATGAAATCTAAGGCAGAAACTAGACAGCATGTTGTTAATTTTATCAAACTTGTTGAGAAACAATATGGAGCTAAGGTCAAGATTATTAGAACTGATAATGGTCTTGAGTTTAGCATGCCAGAATTTTATGCTTCTTGTGGTATAGTCCATCAAACTAGTTGTGTTGAGTCCCCACAACAAAATGGAAGAGTAGAAAGAAAACATCAACATATTTTAAATGTTGGTAGAGCTTTACTTTTCCAATCAAGTTTACCAAAACAGTTTTGGTCTTATGCTGTTGTCCATGCTATTTCCATCATAAACAAAATTCCTACTCCTGTTTTACAAAATAAATCTCCTCACTTTCTATTACACAATGAACTTCCTAATCTCCACAGTCTTAAAGTGTTTGGCTCATTAGCTTATGCCTCTACCCTTCAAGCTCATAGAACTAAGCTTGAGCCAAGAAGTAGGAAGTGTGTATTTCTGGGTTATAAAAATGGTATGAAGGGTGCTGTCTTATATGACGTTAATAACCATGAAGTCTTTATCTCTAGAAATGTCACACACCATGAACACCTATTCCCTTACCAAAGTAATGGTGACATTACTTGGAATTACCATGTTCAACATGATTCACAACATCCTTTTAAAAGTTCTCTTACTGATACAAATCATAATGACCATCATGACCACAACATTTCCACAACATTAGACCCTCCATCACAGAATAATGATCTTGATTCCAATATTCCACATCAAGATGTCAATTTCAATCAACACATCCCTACTCACAATCCTGAACAAATTAACCAAAATAATCACAATTCAGATGTTTTAGAAAACACAGAACATGTGATTGAACCTGAACAGACTGACCATAATGAACCTCATAATCATTCTAGACCTGTTAGAGCTAAACAAATACCTGCTTACCTTTCTGATTATGTGTGCAATTCATCCCTCAGTCAAGCTGACAAGTCATCTTCAGGTAATAATCACACACTCTATCCTATTTCTTCTTTTGATTCTATGTCTCATATTTCTGATTCTCACCATGCCTTTGCCACTTCTATAACACAACACCGTGAACCAAAGAATTATAAAGAAGCTTGCTTGTCTGACCATTGGATCCAGGCTATGAAATCTGAATTGGATGCATTGAGCAAGAATGGCACTTGGAAAGTAGTTGATCTACCACCTCATGTTAAGCCTATTGGGAGTAGATGGGTGTATAAGGTAAAGCACAAGGCAGATGGCACTATAGAAAGATATAAGGCCAGGTTGGTAGCTAAATGCTACAATCAAATTGAGGGCTTGGATTTTTTTGATACCTTCTCCCCTGTAGCTAAACTCACCACAGTGAGAACCCTTATTGCTACTGCTGCTGTTAATGGCTGGTTTTTACATCAATTAGATGTAAATAATGCCTTCTTGCATGGTGATCTACAAGAAGATGTATACATGACCATACCTGAAGGAGTTATGTGTGACAAACCCAACCAGGTGTGCAAACTGATGAAGAGCTTGTATGGTCTTAAGCAGGCCAGCCGAAAATGGTATGAAAAATTGACTGCTTTACTTATTCAACAAGGGTACAAACAATCAAATTCTGATTATTCATTATTTACCCTTAATAGTGCTAACAATTTTACTGCTATCCTTGTGTATGTTGATGATATAATCCTAGCTGGGAATTCTATGAATGAGTTTGACAGGATTAAAGAATGTCTAGATAGCAATTTCAGCATCAAGGACTTGGGTCTGTTGAAGTATTTCTTAGGTTTGGAAGTTTCACATTCAAAGGAAGGCATCTCTTTGTCTCAAAGAAAATATTGCCTTGATCTTCTTCAAGAATCAGGACTGCTTGGATCCAAACCAGCCAATACACCACTTGATCCTTCCATAAAGCTACATGCTGATGGTGGCAAACCCTTTGAAGACATTGGAGCATACAGAAGGTTGATTGGCAGGTTGCTATATCTGAATACCACCAGACCTGACATTACCTATGCAACACAACAACTCAGTCAATTTTTACACAACCCAACCATGACTCACTTTCAAGCAGCATGTCGTGTTATTCGATACCTCAAAAGCAGTCCTGGCAGAGGCCTCTTCTTTTCCAGAAATTCAGAATTCCAAATACTTGGATTTTCTGATGCAGATTGGGCAGGATGCTTAGATTCGAGAAAGTCAATTTCTGGTTATTGTTTCTTCTTAGGATCCTCACTCATCTCATGGCGTGCAAAGAAGCAACAAACCATTTCAAGATCTTCTTCTGAGGCTGAATATAGGGCATTGTCTTTTGCCACTTGTGAGCTGATTTGGTTGACATACCTACTGCAGGATTTGCAAGTCACTTGTAGCAGACCACCAGTTATGTACTGTGACAGCCAAAGTGGTATGCACATAGCTTCTAATCCCGTGTTTCACGAACGTACCAAGCACTTGGAAATTGATTGCCACCTTGTCCGTGAAAAGATTCAACAAGGAGTACTTAGACTTCTTCCTATCTAATCTCATGATCAACTGGCTGATTGTTTGACTAAAGCTCTACCAATTGTCACTTTCAACAAATTCATTTCCAAGCTTGGCATGATCAACATCTACCATGCTTAGCTTGAGAGGGGCTGTTAAGCTTATCACACTCACATTTGTATTAGTGATCTAATCTAGGTTATTAGAGAACTAATTTCATTTAGTGTGAAATTTCACTTTCCCGCCATTTTTCATTTCAAACATTTGTATATATAGCTTAACTCTCTCTCATTGTAAACTGAGTTGATTGATTCAATACATGTACACAGCTCCATCTTCATCTTCTTCATCCCTATTTTCTTGTTCTTGATTTTCATTTCACAATTAGCTTGATAACTTTGATACTTGTTTTGGTTCGTACTCAAGAGAGGAGATTTTCTTTGACTAAATTGATGACATGGAGCAATATGAAGTACTGAGCAAATTGGAAAAAGGTTTTTTTTGGTTCGGCGCTTCTTGTGAGGTATAAACATGAGAAGAAAAAGTAAGAGTGTAGCCTACCTTACATTTTTTAATATTCCTTAAACTAGAATGTGTGAGATTTTATATATCACTATTAGCCATCTTTTTCTTAATTTATGTCTTTTGATTATGTAAATATGTATTGAAGGAGATTTTATATATCACTATAGAGTTCTTTAGCTTATATTCAGTGCAACTGAATATACCATAGTCATATTTTTTTTAAAAAAAATACAACTTTCTATTACGTGTCTCACTACATTTGTTACAAGAATCATATTATTTAGCCGATTATTTCAGCTGAAAATAGAAAATGCATTTGCTTATTTGTTGCAATGAATTTTCTAGACGCAATAATTGTCTAATTATGAAATATTTTACACATGTGATAACTAAAATAGGGTGTAATATACTATATGTTTACACCCTATTTAAAGAAATTATGGTGTAAATTTGTTGACATTCATAATTATTATTTATTTTACACCCGATTTTTATCAAATGAGGCGTAAATTCGTTTGATTTAAATGTATATATGTAACAATTTACACCAATTTTCTATAAAACATGGTGTAATATATTCTCTATTTACACCCATTTTAAAACGGGTGTAAATTCGTTTGATTTAAATGTATATATGTAACAATTTACACCAATTTTCTATAAAACATGGTGTAATATATTCTCTATTTACATCCATTTTAAAACGGGTGTAAATTCGTCGGATATTTCTCACCCTTTGAATTTACACCCTCTAATAACGGATGTTAGACGTATAAAAATGGGTGTAAATTCCTACTGCACTAGTGGTGTGCCGATATTTCTTAACCTAGAAGAAAGTAGGCACGCTAGGTGTTGATGGGCACCGAGCCTGCCTTTCTCTAACCGATAAATAAAAGGTTTAACTTCAGTTCTCATGGAGTTTCAATGGACTCAAGGGAGTATATATAGGAGTAGGTTCACCTTGGTCTCAATAGGAGAATAAGAGAGGGAGATTAAAAGTGGAAGCGTTGCTCGTAGTGACAATTGAAAATTGATCTCCAAATTTTCCTTCTCGAGATTACCTGTACAATTACAATGAATAAAAGGAGTTTAAAATCTTATTGTTAGGGGTAGATGTAGTATTTATATATTCATGCTTCAGATATGATATAAAGATGTGAGAGCCTTATGTATTATCTTTGGTATACAAGAAGAAGTGGCTACCTGATGGTGTTTGTCTCTTTGTTTTGAGCCATTTCTCTACCTAATGCACTGTCATCATCGAAAAGAGGAAGAATTTGGATCTATGCGCTTGCAAATATAAAGTTGATAGTGACAAAACTTAAGGACATCTCTAGCTTTATCTAGTAGGAGACTCAAGACTTCATTAACGTGCTTATATGAGTTATGAGTCTGGAAAAGATTTTTGAAGGCCTTAGAGTTATGCGCGCACACACACACGCGCACATGCACGCACGCATGCACACATGGACGCACACACGCACGCATAGGCACACCCACACACACACGCCCATGCACACGCACAGACACACACACACAAATTTTTTTTTACTTATAAAAGATCTTTAAAATATTTTCAAATCTGAGGTAGTTGATTAGGATACTTTCATCCCTCTTTTTGAAGCATTTTTAACTAACCAGTCAATTGGGACCTTAAGCCAGTCGAGTTGAAGAATTTTTGAACTACCGAACCAATTGGGACCTTAAGCTAATTGACTGGAAGATTTTCTAACTACAAATTGATTTGGTACTTAAGCCAGTCTATTATTAGAGGTCTAAGCGATTAACTAATCGATTAGGACCATCTCTTAATAATTGACTACAACTCTTTATCCAAACATTCCAAATCGGCCATAATAATCGATTATTTAGGTCTCCCAATCGATTGGCTCACCCAATTGATTGAGGCATTAAAATTTCCCATTTATCAATTCCTTTTTTTATTTTATTTCATCTTCTATAGAAATGAGGGTCGCCTCCTCTTCAATATATACCATTTTCCAAAACTTTTCATTTTCTTTCAAGTTTTTCTCTCTATTTTCTCTTGTTCTGTCTCGAGATATAATCATAAACCATTTTGTTCGAGAAAAGTACCCTAGTGAGTGTTATACCCTCTAAGAATAGAGTTTAGTCTTTGAGTTTAACCAGTCTTAAAATCTTTGTTTGATTCTTGAGATTAGTTTGGAAAATCACTATTTGGTTTGTTATCTTAGCTTTGGTAAAAGTTTCATGTTTGATTTGGAATAAGCCATTGTAAAGACCAGTTTGTATCAAAAGGTTCGAGGACATAACTTGTAACTCAAAGTTTTAGTCAAAATCTCGTGGACATCTGTTGGGGATAGGATTAGGCCAACGTTCGGCCGAACTTGGATAAATCTCTAGTACAATCTCTCTAACCATTATCCTATTTAATTTCTGCTATTTATTTTACTATTTTTATTTATGTTGGTATTTACTCTATTCTTAAGAAACTACTACTATGATTTGAAGTGTAATTAAGAAGACTACTAATTAATCATAAACTTTAAATACCACAATTCACCCGTCTCCCCCTCTTATCCTTAAAATCACTTGTTCAACAACATTCAATTCAAATTAAAAGGATATTTCATTATCCTTATGCATGTGATTAATTTACGAATACTCATCATACCATTATATTGAAACTACATTATTTTTATAAAAAAATCCAATTGAATTTTTATTGGTTTTTAATTTTCACCTATTATTTTTTAGACAACTTGTTTCATTTTGTTTATGATGTTCTTTTAAGGATATTATGAGCACTGAATGGAATAACAAAGTAACTTTCTCGTTGTTGTTATTGTAATTTTAGTTTTTAACAACACTTATTATTATGGAAAACTTGAAAAACTTTTATCGTAGACGGCGAAATGGTGTGTACCCACAAAGGAAAATTGTATAGTTACAATATTTTTTCTTTGTTTTATTCAATAAATATTAAAATTTTAATCTTTTAATCTCAACTCATTAATGTATTTTTTCCACATGTCACATATGCCTTTAATCAAAAAGAGTAAACGGAGCAAACCTAAATGACAAAAATTTAAACTCATATTGGACTAGGGATATGAATTAATAGACTCTAAGTAGTCAATCATATTTGAAATATGAGTAAACATTTAATCTAATAGAAGATATGGTTGTCATACATTTGTTGTGAAAGTGTCATTACAAAAAAATGTTTTGCAATATATAATTTGGGACGGTTCTATTGAAACTGTTCTCTTTTTTTTTTTTAAACAAGAAATATATTGATAAAAGAGAAATATATTGATAAAAGAGAGCTAAGGGTTCTCCTTCATATATACGACAGTTGGCATGACGATTTTGGACAACCACCTCTAGAATTCTAAAATATATAAAGAGAATCCACAATGATTGTCATACCAATCACCCTATTTAATGGGATACGATTGTTAAGCAAACCGTCCTCGTTATTAAATTTGGAATGAGTGTATACTAAACTTGATATTACTTATTAATTTTGAAAAGGAATTTTTTTAATAGAGCTACGACGGTTTCTTCATATACCGCCCTCCCCATTTGGTGTTTCTTTAGAACATTTCACTATTACGAAAAACACATTTCACAATAGTTGGTAAAGAGATACCATCACACTTGTGTCACACTTCAATTTTGCCCCTAAATTAATAAATTGATGCATTCACATGATGTTTGCATCATCTGCATATCATGCCATGCATTTCTTTCAGCATAACGCCTATAAAATCAATCAGAATAAATTTTTGGTTTTACAGACACTACTACAAAATACGCATTCAACAACGCCATGGTCACCAGGTTTTTCCCTATACCGTGGTGACATATCTTAATTAAGGCGCTACCATATTTATTTTGTTTTTTGATTAAAAATTATTTATATATAAAAGCGGTTACAGAACCAGCCGTTGTGATACAATCAAACTTTCGTCGGTTCGAACCTCAGCGCCATAAAATATTTTATTCCTTTAACGTTAAGGCGCACCTTTTCTTTTTTATTTATTTTAAAATTCACAAATAAAACGGTTATCACTATGGTTCTTCTGGTTAACCGCAATGATATATTTATAATAAATAAATACTTATCTATACGGTTGGTATTGTTAACCGTTGTGAAATAGTTTACCCATATATAAGCGAATTAACTTTCACTTATTGACAGTAGCGTCGTTGCCTTCACAGTGAAACCCTAGAACCCATTTTTTATCTTCATTTTCACAATTAGCCGTGAATCTTGTGCTTCATACATTAAGGTATTATTATTCTCCCATCTATTGTTAGATATTTCTCATTATCTCGTTTGTTGCATGTTGTTTTTTTTTTATTGTTCTCATTTTTTCAGATTCGTTTGCACTACCTTAACAAAGACCATACTTTGGAAACTTCATAATGTTTGTGTAGCTATGGAAAAAAGTACAAGAAGCACGAAGCTATGATAGAAACTTCATCCACCTTATACTTTTTTTTCTTAGCTTCACAAACAAGATGTTAGTAAATGAAGAAACAACAGTGTCAGCAAACTTCATCTAGTTTTAGAAACAATGAAAAGAAATATAAGAAGTATGAAGCTTTTGTGTAAGCTTCTTCCTCCTTATATTTCTTTTTCATTGCTTCCCAAACTAGATGAACATCATAATTGATTCATGTTCCGCGATTAGTTTCCTTAAAAGATGCGTCCTGGAAATTTATAATATATCTCTTTCGATCTCTCTTTACTTTTCACTGGATTATGGTTTTAGGGTTTGGTTTCAACTGAGGATGCTCATTGTTGAAGTTTTCTTTTTTTCCTTACAGGTTAAGGGGATGATACAAGGTGATGATGCTGGTGGTAGCAATTGTATTGTATGAGTTTATAATATCTGGTTCTGGTTTATGATGTTGTTTGAGTTTATTATATTCTATTTAGATTGTTTGTTTCACTAACACTCACTTAAAATACATTCATTTAATTTGACATAGATACTTATAATTTGCAAATTATGTTGTATTTGAAAACCAACTTATATGAATCAATATTTTTGAATTGCATGCCTCTCGTCGTTCATCTCACGTTCTTTTATATATAGATTACGGTATAATGATCTGGCTCCTTAGATGCATCGCTATCTTCCAGTATAGTTAAATTTCATTAACAACAGTTTATTAGATAATATGCCTCTCCATTAACACTTATAAACGTAAAACTTACGATTATAAAAGTTATGATGATAAGTGTTGATCATGAGGCAGATTATCCAATGTCTTCTTCTTATGGAAATTTAACTATAATCGAAGATAACGATATATCGAAGGAGTCAGACCAATAAACCACAATATATATGTAAATGTTAACCCTCATTTTCGACGCTAGAAAAATCAAAGCTATTGTTAAGTTAAAAGAAAAGAAATTTATTTTTAACATAAGAAAGGTTTTCGACCCAGTGTTGATATAGCCTGAGGCGAAGCAAGGTTTTGGAAACCTCAAAAAATGGTTAAGTGTTGGGAAAGGTTTCGACCATGGGAATATTGAAACGCGCGCTGCAGTTGTTATACTAAGGCTGGAGGGAATTTCCAATGTTTGAAATTCAAATAGGAGCAGTTGTGAACGTGGGAACAGTTGAGGCCAAGGAGAAGGCGCCAAAGGGACACGTTTGAAGCAATAACCACCACTTAGTAGTTATTTCTTAGCACTATAAATAGGAGTTAGTTCTATGTAATAGGGGTGTTCATATTTTTGTACAAGTGACTCAAAGAAACTCAAAGTACCCGCGTGTAGAGAAACGAGTTCGTGAGAATGTACGCAATGTAACATCACCCTTTATTTCTGCATTAATGCAATTTATCTTCAACATGTTTAAGCTTCAAGCATTTACTTTCCATGTCTTTACGTTTTCCTGAATTTTACTTTTCATGTCAAATTTACTTAAAGTCTTGTTTTTAAACTTTCATTTAAACTTCCTGCATTTACTTTCGACGACACCTTTATATTCAAGCATTTACCTTTAAAGTCTTTATTTTCAAGAACGTGGAGTTCATCTTTATTGTCTTTTATTTTTAAAGTCATTTATCTTTCCGCATATTTACGTTCGACAGCACCTTTACATTTCAGTATTTATTTTCAAGAACGTGGAGTTCATTGCATTTTATTTTCAAAAGCTTTTACATTACTGCATTTACCTTCAAAGTCATTTATTTTCTTGCCCTTTACTTTCGACAGTCATTTACTCTTTCTGCACCTCTTACATTCAAGAACGTGGAGTTCAAGCACTTTTACATTTCTTGTTGTTTACTTTTGACGGTTATTTATCTTCCTGCACTTTTATTTTTCGAAGTCATTTACCTTTTTGTCTTTTACAGTCGACGCCTTTAAATTCTGCATCATTTATTTACAGCCCTTTACATTTCCAAGCCTTTACTTTATTTGCAAGTAGTCGAACGTGGAGTTCATGTAGTTTTCTTTTACTGTCGAACGTGGAGTTCAATTTACATTTCTTGCATTTATCATTGTCAGTTACATTTTCCCTTAAATTTAGCACATGTCCTAGGATTTGTGTGGTCGATCCTGCAAGTTAGTCAGTTTTATTTAAGATTGATAGACCAGATGTTGTTTACCAAAATTCACAGTAAACAAATTGGCACGCCCAGTGGGACCCAGTGCTAAGTTTTATACTTTTTTGTTAACCTTATCTTTCTTGGTGAAGAAATACTTTCGTTGTATGTTATTGAGAAGTGGGAAGTTAGCCACAACAAACGAAGGAATACCAAAGAGAATATACACTAAGATATTGGCAACTAATGCTAATCAACAAGTTGATCCTCAAGGGAGTATTTCAAACACTCAGTCGAGTAGTAGTATGGGGTCTCAAAGCACACCATCACCAGTGTCTTCAACAGGAGGACAGACGTCACCTTCATTAGTAGTGTCTGAACCAGGATCAACATGCACAAAATCATATACTCAACCTGTGATAGAATACATAAGACCACAAAGTCCTAATTCACCAACACCCCCAGGAGGAAATTCAATGTATAGGCAGTATCCTCCTCCAGGTTTTCCACATCTAGGGTCAAGGAGTCAGCCCTATGGTATGCCTACATCAATGATGCAAAATCTGCAGAATGCTCCACCTGTATTTTCAGAGAATGTAGTGTCCTCGTCATTACAAGGATCAGGATCAGGGGGTCGAAACAATCAGAGTATAGGTGTTGGTTATTCCGTTTAAGCGCCTAGTCTTACAAATACATCCATAAATTGTTTGAGACAGCATATGGATGAAAGTAACATGCAAATAGTGCATACGTTGTCTCAGACAATGGGAGAAGTTTTTCAACCCTTTATTCAGAATACAACTCAAACTAACCAACAATTGGCTACACAATTGGCACACATGGCTGATTTCATGGGAGTACCAGCGGTGGATCGAAGAGCAACTATTGTCGAAGATATCCCAAGACGTCATCCACGTCATGGACCTGCGGTGAACTTGGAAGATCAAGAGATGATTGATCATTTTTTAGTCGAACCACCAAGAAACCGGATGCCAATCCAGATGGAGGAAGAGCCAGTAGTGATGGTGAACAGGAACCAAAATGCTGATCAGTTCCTTAGACAGGTTCGACATCAAAATCAAGCAGAAGAAAATAATCTTGCAGCCATGGTTGAAAGGATAATGACCAGAAATGGTGTGAATCTTGGCTTCACAAGGCCAAATTATACTTCGCCTATAGTGGATTATATTCTCCAAGCAGAATTACCCCCTAGGACGAAGGTTCCAAAGTTCAGCAAATTTTCAGGAGATACTACTGAACTACTGTCGAACATGTGGCTAGGTATTTGATTGAAGCAGGCGAAATTGCAGCTGACGAAAGCCTCAGAATCAAATACTTCCCAAGTTCCCTTACCAAGAATGCCTTCACATGGTTCACTACTTTGCCTCCAAATTCCATATACAATTAGACCCAGTTAGAGCATTTGTTTCATGAACAGTTCTACATGGGGCAAACTAAGATTAGTTTGAAGGAATTGGCTAGCATCAAACGCAAAGCTACTGAGCTAATTGATGATTACCTGAATAGGTTTCGACTTCTTAAAGCCAGGTGCTTTACACAAGTACCAGAACATGAGTTGGTTGAAATGGCTGCTGGGGGTCTTGATTATTCCATTAGGAAGAAATTAGATACCCAATATCTTAGAGATATGGCCCAGTTAGCTGATAGAGTCCGACAACTAGAAAGGCTAAAAGAGGAAAAGGCTAAATTCAGCAGGGGTGAAAAAGTAGCCTTTGTCGAATGTAATGAAGATATGGAGAATTTGTATGATGAAACATCTTATTTCGACGGAAATGAGATTGACGTTGCTGAGTTAAAGCAAGGTCCACCTTATGCCTGCAAATTATTAGCTCCTTCAAATGGAAGAAATCCCGTCGAATCTAACGACAAATTTTCTAAGAAAACATACACTTTCGACGTCACTAAATGTGACGAAATTTTTGATTTTTTAGTTAAAGATGGGCAAATGATAGTACCTGCTGGTGCTAAGATGCCACCTTTAGAACAAAGAAAGAAAAGAGGTTTTTGTAAGTACCATAATTTTTTGGGTCATAAAACTTCTCAATGTTTTCTTTTCAGGGATTTGGTGCAAAATGCTATCCAAGAAGGAAGGCTGAAGTTTAGTGACAAAGGCAAAGCCCAGATGAAAATTGACTCTGACCCATTGCAAGTTGTAGAGGTTAACTACACAGAGCCTCACGAGGTCCAATTGGTCGAAGCCACAGAAGGATTTGATCAGTCAGTCAACATGGTGGAGGTCACTGAGGACTTCGCCACCAATCCTGTGATAACTGAAGGTTTTAGTAAGGCTGCTAATGGCCTGAATGTTGATGGTACCAGTCTAATGTTGGTGACCAAAGAAACTGCTGATAAGTTTGTTGAAATGGATAATGCTGCCAAGATATTGGATATGGCAGTAAGCGAATTGAAGATAAATGCCACTGAGGGCATTAACATGGTCGAATTGGTTGAAGAATCTGATTCTAGCTCAGATAGCATCAGTACCAATGAGGCTATGGGCAGAAATGCCCCCAAAGTCCAAGTTGTTAAAGAATTGGAAGATGACATGCTATTGGTAGGAGAGATGATAGATATGGATGGTTGTTTGGTAGAAAACTGGATATGTAGGGCTGCTAAACAGTTTTTCAAGATGTCTCCTAATGTCGAAAAGGTTAATGCTGAAGAAATGGTTGAAGCTGAAAAAGCTGCTTGGCAAGAAGCTTCCCAAAAAGCTACAAAAGCAGCAGCAAGTGGTGGGTGTCTGGCGAAGACCACTGAAAGTCTTGAAGCTCATTTCTCCAAGATGCGCT
Organism: Lathyrus tuberosus; assembly: GCA_022829125.1. Taxonomy (NCBI): domain Eukaryota; kingdom Viridiplantae; phylum Streptophyta; class Magnoliopsida; order Fabales; family Fabaceae; genus Lathyrus; species Lathyrus tuberosus. Next base: position 35,293,335 of record JALAZF010000006.1, on the reverse strand, counting down.
TAAAGGATAAAATTGATGTCAATATGGTCAAAATTACAGATCAAAAAGCTAAACAAGTGAGTAAGGCAGATGAACAAGAAGAGCGCAACAAAATAGCTTATCCTAAGCAAGAGGAGACAATTGTGGATTTTCTGCACCGTTGTCAGAAGAAAGGTTCTAGAGTAATGCTATGTCCTAGATGCAGCGCCATTTTTTATGAGATAGCTGCCCACAAGTTAGAAGGTTTCAAAAAAGCTGGTGGAAGCTGGGGGTAGAAGGTAAATAAAGGTCCCAGAAGTTTTGACCATAGAGACTTTCGACAGGGTTAAAAAACCAAGTACCAGGAGTTAGGCCAGGTATATTCAAACCAGCTGCGAATGTGCCAACAGGTAGTTGGATCAAGCCTATCGAAGGAAGAGGACAGAAGAAGAAGTGGGAGAAATTTGATGTGGAAAGAGGTTCTTCATTTGAGTATAGAAAAGAGAACCATACCACTAACAAGTCAGCATACATTTCTCAAAATTACAAGGGTAAAAATCCCATGTCTAGATCACAATGGCGAAGAGAGCAACGTAGGCGAAAGGCTATCAGGGAGGCTCAGGTACAAGGAGAGTCAAGCACCAATATTGATAATCAAGCTGGGACAATTGAGAAGATGTCCATAAGGCGAAAACTGTTCAATGCTCAGCCAGAGAAGAAAGTTGAAGATGATGAGAATATGACTGATAATTTCGACAGTGATTCAACAGCTTCTCTAGATATTCTTGTGAATGTGGTATCAGTGATGCCAAAAGAATTTGGTCAAGTTTCAGAGGTCGAAGACTTGGATCAAACTGCTGAATTAGAAATGTTGGCACACAAGCCAGTGTGTTATTACATCATGAACAATAGGTGCGTCGAAGAACATAATGCTTTTTTTGAACGCCCCACAGAGGCAATGAAGGGTCATCTGAAGCCTCTCTACATTACTGGCAAAGTAGAAAATGTTCCTGTTAACAAAATCTTGGTGGATTGCGGTGCAACTGTTAATTTAATGCCAAGATTTTTGCTGAGCAAGATTGGGAAGTTTGAGACTGATACCAAACCCCACAACATGGTTCTGTCAAACTATGAAGGAAAAGTTGGTTCCACTCTAGGAGTGATTCAAGTGGATCTTACTGTGGGAACCATTACCAGACCAACAGTGTTTATGGTCGTTGAGACGAAAGCTAACTACAATCTACTCTTAGGTAGGGAGTGGATTTATGGAATAGGAGTTGTGCCTTCATCTATGCATCAAAGAATCACCATTTGGAGACCAGATGGGATAGTTGAAAATATTGAAGTTGATCAAGGGTTCTTTAAGGTGCCTATTAATCATGTGGATAGTAGACAGTTTGAGAAACATTTGGCAAACATTGCTCCATGTCCTCCAGCCGACTTTGAGTTTACGCCTGATGAAGAAACGTTTTATTCATTGTATTTACACCCTGTCGAGGGTTTCAGATGGGACAGGGAAGTACCGGGAGGAAGGTTTCCATGCTTAGGCTCACCTCCAATAGAGCCCACAGGATGGGGAGATGAATTCAGTGATCATGACTGAGTTCGAAGCTTTAAAAAGAATTTTGGCCTATGTGGCTGAAACAAAACTACAAGCGGCTTTGGAAGCTGCCAATGACTATATGGCTGGCGAAGCCATTTCTGAATTTTATCAAGAAAGTCCTGGTAAGGACTTCGACCCAAAACCTCCAGCTAAGGTTGAAACTGGAGAGCAAAGCCAGAGGCTCGATGCCATCTATGAAGATGAGCCTTTGGGATTTGAGAAGGATTCGTTGGCAAATAATATCAAAATGCTAGCACAAGATCCTTTTGAAGAAGTTGACCTCAGTGAGGGGACAACCAAAAGGCCTACCTACATCAGTGCCAACCTTGATTCCCAGTTGAAGGTTGAAGTGGTTCAGTTGTTGAAAGAGTTCAAGGACTGCTTCGCCTGGGATTATGATGAGATGCCTGGTTTGAGCAGAGAGTTGGTCGAACACAGGTTACCTATGACACCTGGAAAAAAACCAATCAAAGAAAATCCAAGACGGTTTGCACCAGAGATATTGTCAAAGATCAAAGAGGAAGTCGAAAGACTGCTTCGTTGCAAATTCATTCGCATGGCAAGGTATGTCGAATGGTTGGCTAATATAGTACCTGTTATTAAAAAGAATGGGTCTTTAAGAGTTTGCATTGATTTTAGAGATTTAAACTCTGCAACTCCTAAAGATGAATATTCAATGCCAGTAGCAGAAATGTTAATAGATTCTGCAGCAGGACATGAATATCTTAGTATGCTGGATGGATATTCTGGCTACAACCAAATATTCATTGATGAGGAACATGTTCATAAAACTACTTTTAGAGGCCCTGGAGCCTTAGGCACCTATGAATGGGTAGTGATGCCTTTTGGTCTCAAAAATGCTGGTGTCACTTATCAAAGGGCGATGAATTCAATCTTCCATGATTTTATAGACACATTCATGCAAATTTACATTGATGATATTGTGATAAAATCTATTTCTGGGAAGAGTCACATTGACCATCTTCGACAGTCCTTTGAAAGGATGAGAAAATATGGTCTTAAAATGAATCCTCTCAAATGTGCTTTTTGTATGCAGGCAGGGGATTTCTTAGGCTTTGTGGTCCACAAGAAAGGGATCAAAATAAATCAGAATAAAACCAAAGCCATAATGGAGGCGAAAGCGCCATCAACTAAAAAGGAGTTGCAGTCGTTGCTGGGCAAGATCAACTTCTTAAGAAGGTTTATATCCAACCTGAGTGGCAAAACACAAGCCTTTTCGCCGTTGTTTTGTTTCAACAAAGATGGTTTTAAGTGGGGGCAATTACAGCAGGAAGCCTTAGACAAAATCAAGGAGTACCTAAGCCACCCTCCAATTCTATCACCACCTTGTAGAAACAAGAGTATGAGATTGTATATAGCTACATCAGATAAAACTCTAGGGAGCATGTTAGCTCATGAGGATGAAAATGGAGTCGAAAGAGCCATTTATTACCTTAGTCGAGTTTTAAATGATGCAGAAACTAGGTATAACATGATTGAAAAGTTATGTTTATGCTTGTATTTCTCTTGTACTAAATTGAAGCAATATATAAAGCCAGTTGATGTGTATGTTTCTTCTCACTTTGAAGTTGTAAAACATATGTTATCTAAGCCTATTTTGCATAGTCGAATTGGCAAATGGGCATTAGCATTAACAAAATTTTCTCTAACATATCAACCTTTAAAAGCCGTGAAAGGGCAAATAGTTGCAGACTTTATAGTTGACCACTCCATAAATGAAAATGATTTGAATTATGTTGAATTAAAATCCTGGAAGTTATACCTTGATGGATCAAGTCATAAAAATGGAACAGGAGTGGGAATATACATTATTTCTCCTGAAAAAATTCCAACAAAATTCAAGTACAAGGTCGAAGGACCTTGCTCTAACAATGAGGCTGAATATGAAACATTAATTGTTGGCCTTGAAATTTTGTTAGAATTGGGGCAACTAGAATCGAAATAATGGGAGACTCAGAATTGGTTATAAAACAAATCACAAAGGAATATAAATGTGTTAAAGAAAATCTCATTATGTACTTTGTGATAGCCAATAGGTTATTAAAGAAATTTGAGGTAGTAGCCATCCAACACATACCTAGAATAGAGAATCAAGTTGCTAATGACTTGGCTCAAATTGCCTCTGGATACAAGGTGTTGAAGGAAAATCTTCAAGAAGTAATTGAAGCAAGAGGGAGAGTGGTGGTTGTTGGATTGTGCCCATCAGACTTAGAAACAACTAAGCTTGGATGCATAGATGGCGAAAATTTTGAAATTTTTGCTATAGATAATTTGACAGATGAAGACTGGAGGAAGCCTATAGTTGAACTGGAGGAAGCCTATAGTTGAATATTTGCAAAATCCAACGGCTTCGACAGAGCGAAAAATCAGGTATCAAGCTTTAAGCTATGTACTTTTGGATAATGAATTGTTTAAAAAGACCCCTGAGGGAGTCTTATTGAAATGCCTTAGTGAAGTAGAGGCATATTTGGCTCTTTCGATAGTACATAGTGGGGCATGTGGAGCACACCAAGTTGGCCAGAAGATGAAATGGTTGTTGTTTCGACAAGGCATGTATTGTCCTACTATGCTGAAAGATTGCATAGAATTTGCTAAGGGTTGCCAAGAATGTCAAATTCATGCTGGCATACAGCATATCCCTGCAAGTGAATTACATTCCATAGTGAAACCATGCCTTTCAGAGGATGGGCTTTGGATATAGTGGGAGAGATTCGACCAGCATCTTCAAAGAACCAAAGATATATTTTGGTGAGAATTGATTATTTCACCAAGTGGATTGAAGCAATACCACTGGTGATTATCGGTCAAGAAGATGTTATTGAATTCATTCAAAATCACATTATTTATAGATTTGGTATTCCTGAAACAATCACTACGGATCAAGGATAAGTGTTTACTGGTCGAAAGATGCAGGAGTTTGCCAAAGAAATAGGTTTTAAGTTATTAACTTCTACACCTTATTATGCTCAGGCCAATGGGCAAGTCGAAGCTGCCAATAAGGTAGTGATTGGACTAATTAAGAAGCATGTGGGAAAGAAGCCTAGAAATTGGCACAAGACATTGGACCAAGTTCTTTGGGCATGTCGAACATCCCCTAAAGAGGCTACTAATACTACCCCATTTCGACTTACTTTTGGTCATGATGCAGTATTGCCTGTTGAGATTTATTTACAATCTATAAGAGTTCAAAGACATCATGAGATTCCCTCTGAGGATTATTGGGAAATGATGATGAATGAATTAGTGGATTTGGATGAAGAAAGGCTTAGAGCCTTGGAGTTGTTAAGAAGACAAAAGAAAAGGGTCGAAGAATCCTACAACAAAAAGGTTAAGTCTAAATCTTTTGCATGTGGGGATTTAGTTTGGAAAGTGATTTTGCCTACGGATCGAAAGGATAAAACATTAGGAAAATGGTCTCCTAAGTGGGAAGGTCCATTCCAAGTCATACAAGTTTTCTCTAATGGAGCTTATGAAGTGGAAGAGTTTGACAAAGATAAAAGAGTCTTGAAAGTAAATGGCAAGTATTTGAAAAAATATAAGCCTATTTTGCAAGAGATTCGCATCAAAACTTAAGCTTTATTCAATAAAAAGAAAGCCAAAATAGGCCAAGTCAGGCTAATATGGCATACAAAGCAAAGAAGAATCAACACAACAATTTTTTAATCAAGGAAAGGCTATTCATAATCTCTCCAATCTATGGATTTGAGGAAATCCATATAATCTGCATCTGGTTCATCATCAAAGTCCTGGGTGTTGGAGCGTCCTTTCTTAGAGATCTTCATTTTAGTTTCTCTCTTCTTGGCTTGAGAGGTTGCTCCAATAAAGGCTTCAGGTTTCTTTGTTGCCTCCATCTTTTTTGTTTCCTCAACTGCCGTTGTCTTTCCAACCATTTTCTTGGCTGATGATTTCTCTGAATTGTTCATGTTTGCTTCTATGCAAAACTTGGTCATGTGGAAGAGAATTTATAGAGGCGAAGTATTGATTGGATTGGCCAGTCAAACGGTGGAAACACGTGAGTTATTCTTGGAAGTATGCCTGATGGCTTATGCCTTGAAGTTTTAAAGCTGAAAAGTTTGGCTTTCCAAGAAAAAGATAGAATGCCTTAATTGCAAATTTGACTTAGATGTGAGGCAATAAATAAAATGCATCATAATTTAATATGGGTCGAAATCAGTTAATGGCGAAATACTAACGATTGATTAATCAATGCCAAAGGCATAAAACTGTCATTACATAAAGACCTGAAAAGTCTAAGAAACAAATGATTGGTTGAGCAAATAAAGGTCTTGAAAGCATCAGAAGGGAAGCCTCGACTCCAACTGGGCAAAGGTTTCTATGTGATGTTTGAGGCGAGCATTGCACAAGGATTCATCAAGTTTGGCTGTGGCAAGCTGTTTCTCAAGTTTTTGGGCTGCCTCAATACGATCCATGGCATGTTTCATTTCCCTAGCCATCTCAGTGGTGTCGAAATTCTGCAAATCACGGTTGCGTTTTTCAGCATTCTCAATTTTAGCTTGTAACTCAGTGATTTGCTGCTTCCAGGCTTCAATATTCTTCTGATTGGAGGCTATTTCATTTTGTGTTTTCTTTTGTTTAGCCTCTATACTTTCGACCTTTTCATATGACTCCTTCGCACCACACCAAGCTGAACTCTCAAGACCAGATGTTTCGTCTATGGTATTCCTGATAGATGGAAGCAACTTTATCTCTGCAGCTATTTGGTTCACCACAGCAGTTAACTCTATCAGAAAACCAGAAACGTCTGGATTAAGAGTGGTGAGTTCAAGCTTTCCAAGGGTATCCTTCAGATAAGTGGTTGCAGATGGGTCTGAGGCCAAAACTCTGTGAATGACCCCCCTGAAGAATTTTTTCTTTATGGCTTGGAGGATTGGTTTGGAAAAATCATCTGATGCTGGAGTCGAAGAGACAGAAGAAGAAGAACCATACTTCTGCCCGAGTATTAATTTGGAACACTCACGTGGGTTCGACCACTTGAGTGCTGTCAGTGAGTCTCCAGGGGGTGGAATGTTAGCCAGGGTTTGCTGGACCACAGGCGAAGGAGTATGGTGGGGATTAGGATCAGTTTGTTCTTCTTCCTCCTCTTCTTCTGATTCTTCTCCTTCTTCATATTTTTCTTCTTCGACTACCATTTCTTCGTCAGGCTCTTCAGCAGTTGGTCGAATATTCTCCTGGTCATCAGCTGGTGTAGGATGTGGTTCATTTGTCTCCTCAGGCGCAGCTTGACTAGGATTGTCGTTGTGTGTTTGAGCTTCAGGTTCATTTCTTTCTTCTTCAACCAATTGATCTTTATCCATGAAGTTATCCAGGTTGAAAAGTGGTGGACTTGAGGCATCATCATCAGAATTGGCGCCATCAGCTTGTGCGTTTTGAGTAGTGGTTTGAACTGGTGGTGTGGTGTGATCTACAGCATGTGGATTAGGTTGACTGATCTCACTCAAACCAGAGCCAATATCAGAAGATGGGTGATAAGTTGGCTCACCTTGGCTGTTGAGGAGCGTGGTGGTGAAGCTTCCTGCAGTCGGTTGAGGAGTGGGATTGTTAATTACGTTGGTGGCAAAATTGCCTGAAGCTGGTTGAGGATCAGGATTATTGATTATGTTTGCCTAAAGAACACAAGTGGAGAAAATGAGATTGAAAGAATTTGGGCGAAAGACGCCAGTATAATGAAAAAATGGTGCACATACCTGAGCTTGTACAGCAGCAGGACTTGAGTTATCACTCCCATGGTCACCAAGAGGTGTTCTCAAGGCCACCGTGGAAGGTTCTTTTTCGACACCACTTGTTGTGGGTGCCTTTTCAAGTATTTTGGCCACCTTCTAAGGAGGTGGGCCAGCAGGTCCAGATGCTTTGATTGGTTTTCTTCTTTTCTTTGTAAGAACCTCCTCAGGAGATTCATCTGAAGCATCTGAAGATATAACAACAGCTGGGGCATCCTTTTTACCTTTCTTTGAAGGTGTTGGAGGTTTTCGACCAGTCTGAAGAGGCAATGCAAATATAAGAAAGAAATTCATATAGTAAAAGCGTAAGCAGGGGATGTGAAATATACCTGTGTGCTCTATGGTTCTTTGCCACTTTGTGAGGTAGCAGCCCTAGTTGAAGCAGTTTTCCTAGGCACAGTTGAAAGACAGTAAAAATTGTTACAAGTTAATGATTACGTGGTTAGTTATAAAGCCATGGATTAAGGGTTTCGAACCTTCATATATTTCAGATTTGACACGAACGTCCTGAATTCCTATATGAAGGTGTCCTTTAAAACTGTCTAACATATGCTTAGTCGGAACCACTCGTTGGGCCTTTGGCTGAGACTGCTGTCGAAGAAGTTTTAAATGCTCCCCACAGACAAAACAATCTGGAAATGGAGGGGCAAACGCCACTCCAAAATCAGCATTAGGCAGTTGAGGGAACTTTGGAGGAAAAAGTTTAAAAGCTACCTCATAATGTTTCTCACGAGGGACGTTTGGAGGAATTTTTAGTTGATCCAGCTTTTCTAGAAATTTTCTCTTTAGAGTGACAGCAGCCTCATGAATGGTTCGACTAAGATCATCTGGTCGATAGATAGTTTCAAAGTATTTTTGAAAAGCCTGTATTTCTTTGATGTGAGTAAACTTACTCTTTTTCGTCTTGTCCTGCACATTGAGAAAAGCTTGGTCAAGTAATGAAGAAAATGTAGCCACATCAAGAAAGTGCTCACTATAGTGCTTCGACCACCATTGGTGGAATGATGAAGTGCATAGAAAAGAAGGCTCAAAAAACACAGGACAGAGGACTTTTCTTTTCTCATTCCGGCTGTCGAGTGTAATGGAGACATTTTCCTCGTCGAAGCAGGCAGTGTGAAGAATTACTTGGCCCTTTCTCTCATACAAGCATTGAGGAAAGCTCTAGGCCAGCCCAAACTGTCGAGAGACAAGGTTTGGTTGATAGGCAATCAGTGCTGATAAACCTCTCCCTAAGTTTAGCCTGTGAATAAAGAATCTGGGAATAAAAAAGGCTTCCCAGATAGCAACATATTCTTGATCAAGAGTTTGGTGAGGATTTGGAAATGGCCTTTTAAACCACACAGGGTCTTATCTTCTTTGAGCAAAAGGTGCCATGCTAGGAGTGAACTCATAGCGCTTGGCAAACATCATAATATAATTGGTAAAGGCCCTTTGAAGGGTTTCACCATCATCATTGGGAGTGAGTTTGGCCAGACGCGTCCCTTCGACACTCCTTTCCCTGATTTTAGCAGAGGCTTCATAAACTAGGCCTTTTCTGGGGAGGCTAGCCTTAAATGTAGCATTAAGCCACAATTGAAGTAGCCAAAGAGGCCCACTCAAGTGCATAGGACCTTGGGCCTCCACATTTCTAAGTCGAGAAGCCCCTTCGTTGATAGACTCATAAAGGTTCGCCAGGATGAGTTCACTCAAGCAGGTTCCTCTGTTGTTGTGAAGTTGATTCGACAGAGGCAGGTACTTCTTAGCTACCTGCAAAGATTTTGTACAGAAATCATATCTCGACAGCCAGACAGTGAGAAAAGCAATATGTTCTTCATCAGACACTTTGTCATCTTCTGGTTTAAAGTGGTGTTTGATGAAGAGAGGGTATGTAAGTTTAGAGCCTGAAATATTGATGGTGTCTTCAGCATCAACATCAGGGTTATAGGTAAGGCCATCTGGGCGAAGCCCTGTGATGGCAGCTACATCGAACAAGGTTGGGGTAACCATTCCACATGGCAGATGGAAGGTATAATGGGTGTTGTCCCAAAAGTATAAGGACGCTGCCAACATGTTCAGACAGTATGGTATGCTGGTCTTCGACAGCATAAGAAGGTCATAAATCCCTATATTTTTCCAATGTTCAGCTTTGACCTTCTCCATCTTCGCCATCCATTGGTCAAATTCCTTCAAGGGATTGACAGCTCTCACCAGCCTGATGCCATCAGTGAGATAGCCAACGTAGATTTTGGGCAGGGGGATTTCTTCAGGAGAGGTTTCAGCAGCAGTGTTGATTTTGGGAAAACTCTTTTGCCCTAACGGCCTTGTTTTCCGGTAAGAGGGGAGAAACTCACTTAGTTTCTCATTAGAAATGTCAACATCAGCTAGAGGACCAGACAGCGCATAAGGTTTGTCAGAAACGACTAAAGGGATCATTACTTGAGACTTGTATATGCGTCTGGTTTCTTCAGTGGTGGGTTCCGGCATGCAACGGCGGTTATCCATTATTTGGGGGCCTGGGATATTAGAGAATGGAGGAATGACTTGTTTAAATTGAGCAGCCTTGCCTCTTTAAGTTTTCTTTGGTTGAGGATTGGTTTGGGAAGACGCCATTGTTGAAGAAGACGAAAAGATGGTGTTTTTCTGGGTTTTACGTAAGAGAAACTGAAGAGAAGAGGATGTTCGCTTGAGAATATGAGAGTGTGAAAAGTTCACAAAGTGGTGGAAATGGGTATTTATAGACGTTTGAAAATCCCAAGAGCCTTGGATCTACCGTTGAAGATGAGGAGTTAGTGGGACGCGTGTTCTTTTCCTGGAGACGTGATGAATGGTAGCAGTTATGAGCAGACTGCAAACATCTGTTTTCAAGAAAAGTGTTATGATGAATACGGCTGAAGTGACGTTTATGGATTTGTCATGATGGTATGACGTCATAAGCGTGGGTCAAAGAAACTGAACAATTCAGTCACTAAGTAATTAGTGGCATATTCAGTTGAGGCCATGCAAACAAGCGTCGGAATGGTAATTATATCAAGAAATGACCTTCCTACCAATTCTGGCGAAAGGACATTCCTTGGGGGCAATTTGTTAACCCTCATTTTCGACGCTAGAAAAATCAAAGCTATTGTTAAGTTAAAAGAAAAGAAAATTATTTTTAACATAAGAAAGGTTTTCGACCCAGTGTTGATATAGCCTGAGGCGAAGCAAGGTTTTGGAAACCTCAAAAAATGGTTAAGTGTTGGGAAAGGTTTCGACCATGGGAATATTGAAACGCGCGCTGCAGTTGTTATACTAAGGCTGGAGGGAATTTCCAATGTTTGAAATTCAAATAGGAGCAGTTGTGAACGTGGGAACAGTTGAGGCCAAGGAGAAGGCGCCAAAGGGACACGTTTGAAGCAATAACCACCACTTAGTAGTTATTTCTTAGCACTATAAATAGGAGTTAGTTCTATGTATTAGGGGTGTTCATATTTTTGTACAAGTGACTCAAAGAAACTCAAAAGTACCCGCGTGTAGAGAAACGAGTTCGTGAGAATGTACGCAATGTAACACCACCCTTTATTTCTGCATTAATGCAATTTATCTTCATCATGTTTAAGCTTCAAGCATTTACTTCCCATGTCTTTACGTTTTCCTGAATTTTACTTTTCATGTCAAATTTACTTAAAGTCTTGTTTTTAAACTTTCATTTAAACTTCCTGCATTTACTTTCGACGGCACCTTTATATTCAAGCATTTACCTTTAAAGTCTTTATTTTCAAGAACGTGGAGTTCATCTTTATTGTCTTTTATTTTTAAAGTCATTTATCTTTCCGCATATTTACTTTCGACAGCACCTTTACATTTCAGTCTTTATTTTCAAGAACGTGGAGTTTATTGCATTTTATTTTCAAAAGCTTTTACATTACTGAATTTACCTTCAAAGTCATTTATTTTCTTGGCCTTTACTTTCGACAGTCATTTACTCTTTCTGCACCTCTTACATTCAAGAACGTGGAGTTCAAGCACTTTTACATTTCTTGTTGTTTACTTTCGACGGTTATTTATCTTCTTGCACATTTATTTTTCAAAGTCATTTACCTTTTTGTCTTTTACAGTCGACGCCTTTAAATTCTGCATCATTTATTTACAGCCCTTTACATTTCCAAGCCTTTACTTTATTTGCAAGTAGTCGAACGTGGAGTTCATGTAGTTTTCTTTTACTGACGAACGTGGAGTTCAATTTACATTTCTTGCATTTATCATTGTCAGTTACATTTTCCCTTAAATTTAGCACATGTCCTAGGATTTGTGTGGTCGATCCTGCAAGTTAGTCAGTTTTATTTAAGATTGATAGACCAGAGGTTGTTTACCAAAATTCACAATAAACAGTAAAAGAGCGTGAAATGCACGATGAGACGAACGCAATCAGAAAACAACATTGGTTTGTTTATGTTGGTTTTCAAGAATAGTTTAATTTGCAGATTATAGACTTCTTCATCAAATTGAATCCTTGTATATTTCTTTAGTGGGGTGTTTGGAAAACAAGCAATCTACATTTAATATAATAAACTCTGGGTACTTATCACAACGGTTATTTATTGTAACCGATATCAAAGATAATATGATAAACTCTGGGTACTTTCAACAACGGTTATCTATTGTAACCGAGATCAAAGATAATTTATGTTTTACATAATATGCTGTTGATTGGTTTCGAATCCTGTACCTAAGTGTATATATCACAACGGTTGATTAGCTTAACCGTTGTGATATGTGGCGCGCGTCCTGCCTTTCAATAACGGTTTCCAGACCGTTGCAGAAGCAGCGAATTTACAACGACACTCTACTTAACAACAGTATGTCAGGCGTGATGGTACTCCTTTTCAAACCGTTGTGATAAGGGTTTCCCGTAGTAGTGAGACAGACCGATTAATCAATTCTCAATTACGCGTAAAACTAGTGGGAGAAAAATTTCAAGTTTGCGCCCATAACTTTTTGTTTTTATTGATCTATGATCCGTGTAATTCAACCTAGTGTGCTCGTTAAATTTTTTGACTTTTCGCACGATCGCTTTTTGATCAGTGTGAGGTTTTTCAACTGGGTACTTTTTACTGCAAGATTTGATCTTCTTCTATGTGGTTTCCAAAACTTTATTTTGCGTAGATTATTTTAATGCGCACTTTTAATTTTTTCGTGCATTTTTCGCGTTTGATTTTTATTTATTTTAATTCCTTTTATTTTAATTTTTTAGTCAAAATATTGAGGAAAAATAAGTAGAGACAAATAAGGGATCATTTATATATATATATATATATATATATATATATATATATATATATATATATATATATATATATATATATATATTAGCATCCATTGAGAAAATTAAAAACCAACACTAATCAAAAATAAAAATGTCGCCCCCAAACAAATGTGGTCTCTATTATTCAAAATAAAAAACAATAGGAAAAAAAATTTCGGTAAAAGGGTGAGGGTGGTTTTGAACAGAACCTTGATTTCTTCTTCATGTAATCAACCTGCACCACACTTTAATGAAGATCTTCCGCCAATAAATTCCATGCATCTCAATATATCTTCTCACTCATTTAATACTGTCACCACCTATTTTTTCTAGGGGTGGAAAAACGGGCCCGGCCCGTTGGGCATGTCCGTTTTACCCGCACTTTAGTACGGGGTGGTCCAAGGTTTTAGGCTCTCACCCTCTAATGTGTCCGCCCCGCACCGCCCCGTTTTCTTCGCGGACTTTTGCGGGCACGAGCATTTACATAAAATTTTGTATTTTTAAGCTTAAAAGTTGCAGTGCCCGCGGGTTTTCCCCGCCCCACCCTCACTTTCTTGCGGGGTGGACTTAAGTTTTAGGCCCGCATCCTCAACTATGACCGCCCCGCCCCGCCCCATTTTTTTGCAGGCATTTGCGGGGCGGGCCTAAACGGGGAGGGCATGCCCGTTTGCCACCCCTAATTTTTTCATTTGGAGCACTACTTTTTTTCTGCGTATAGTGAAAACCCCCTTCTTCATATACACAAACCTACACTTAAACGTCATGCTCCCTCCCACCATAGCAACAGACCTCCATTGTGTTGGGGTCATAAGGAGGAGCATCAATATTGAGATAAAAGTAATACAAGTGAGGGAGACACCATATATTCACCCAAAATCTTAAGGTGATAGGTGTATGGGTTCTCCCACTTATAAATGCTCGACTCTCCACATTTATAACCAATGTGGAACTCCAACTCACACTTGTTATATTATTCTCAACAATCTTCCTCTAGTGTGAGTCTACAATGCTCCCCCTCAAGTGGAAATCCTTGTCCACATACACTTCACTACTATGAAAAACTCATTTAACAACGGTTGGGAATGACATATAATGACGCGGGTGAAGGCGTTGTTATGTAGATTGTCGTTGTAAGTTCGCTGTTTCTACAACGGTCTGGAAACCGTTGTAATAAATTAGAAAACGCGCTACCTATAATGACGATTATTTTAAATACCCGTTGTTGTATGTCTTTTAGAAAAATGCAACATTAGAACTACCTATTATGACAGTTATTTTAAATAACCGTTGTTGTATGTCTTTTAATAAAATAAAAAAAATTGCAGCATTAGAACAAGAACATTAGCAACAACAAGAACAACAACAAGAACAACAAGAACATCAAGAACAACAATAAGAATAACAACAACAACAACAATAACAATAACAACAACAACAACAACATCATCAATAACAACAACAACAACAACAACAATAACAATAACAAAAAGAAGAAGAAGAATAAGAACAAGAACAAGAACAAGAACAACAACAACAACAATAATAATAACAATAATAACAAGAAGAATAACATTAATAAAAAAGAATAACAAGAACAACAATAATAAAAAAGAACAACAAAGAACAACAATAATTAAAAAAGAACACCAATAACTAACATTGCTAACTCGAGTTCTAAAATGTGTTCTGAAATTTGGTTTAGTGGAGAAATAGAGTAATGTAAATGAAAGATGATGTTTAGAGATAGATGATGTCTAAGTTTTAGGTTTCACGTGAATCACTAATAGTAGTCTCTTGCCCGTTGATAATCACTAAATGGACGGCCAAGATTTGTTTAAGGATAGTGAATAAACTCAATATGCACGCCATCTATAATGTTGGTAATGAGACTTGAAAAATGCTGGTGCTGGGACTTGAACTCATGACAAGACGATACCTATAATGACGGTTGGTTTAAATTACCCGTGGTGAAAGGTCTGTAAGCATTTTGAAAAAGTAAGTAAAAAACGCCACCGATAATGGCGGTTGGATTAAATACCCGTGGTTAAAGGTCTGTCAGTATTTTGGAAAAATAGGAAAGAAGTAACATGATTAAAATAAATTCAGAAAAATCTAAAAACACGAAATTTAATCTAATTAGGTAAAATAAGAATTTTGGGAATTATTTTGGAATTTTTTGAGACTATGAAAACAGTAAAAAAATTCATTAAAAATAGAAAAAAGATGAATTTGGGGTTTTGAGGGTGAAGTCCCATAACTCTTCTAGAGTAAGGGACTAATGACCGCACAATTTTTCTGCTTCAGATGCACGAAACAGATCTCAAAAAGGAAACTATTTTCCCTAAAACCGATTTTTTGAAGTGCAAGACCTAAAACTAAACTATAGGATATAATGACGGTTGAAAACATAACCATGGTGAAAGGTTGTTGGCATTTTGAGAAAATATTTAAAAACCATAAATGTTGGTGCTGAGAATTGAACCCGTGACCAGCACTACCTATAATGACGGTTCTTTAAATACCCGTGGTGAAAGGCCTCACACTTCACCACGGTTGGAATTTTAACCGTCATTAAAAAAATGCGCGAATCTATTACAACGGTGTATAGGCAAGCCGTTATAAGCCTGGCGTTGTTGTTTGCGCGTTTTGTAGTAGTGCTTGTACCGCCGTTGACACCTCTTCCTGGGCATTTTGATACACCTCTTCCTTGGGTATTTCGATTTCAACAGAACACCACTTCCTAGAAATTTTGATACATGTAAGACGGTCCCTTTATTCGAACCAGACTCTAATACTATTTGTTGGGGTCAGGAGGAGGAGCATCAACATTGGGCCAAGAGCAATACAAGTGAGAGAGACACCACATATTCACCCAAAATCTTAAGGTGATAGGTGTATGGGTTCTCCCACTTATAAATGTTCAACTCTCCACATTTATAATCAAAGTGAGACTCCAACTCACACTTGTTATATTATTCTCAACACATTGTTCATGCATCAACCTCTTTTTCTCCAATTCATAAACACACTACATAATATCACCTTCCAAACCCAACCTTCAGTAACTAAACCACAAATAAACCACCTCCAAAATACCACACTACCATATATATTTCTCTTAACATGACTTGTATCTTCCTCACTTTTTATAAACACGACACCAAACATATATAAAAACCATTATTTCCAAACCACAAACCACCAATAAACTACATCGACTAAACCGTAACTCTTCCACGCCATCAAAAACAAAACTTAAACAACATTAAACACAACCACCTCCTTCTGCAATTTTCCATCAAAACTGCTTTAGTAACCGCCACTAATTTGCGTCGGAGTTTAAGCACCATCATCCTCGTTTACACCACAAGTTCGTCTCACTACAACATTTCAACTATACAACAACGCATAAAAACTATTGCGGAATCTAAAAAACCGTTGCTTTTGCTTATGGAAACGGTTTTCAAGCCGTGTCAAATCGAGGCGTTGCTTTAGCCTTTCATAGCGGTTTTTTCACCCAACGGCAACGCCTTGTACAAAACCGTTGTAGTCATTTTTTTTAGAGAACAGTTTTCAACAACAACGGTTTCACTCTGTTTTCAGATAGAAACCGTTGCAATTGAAATGTTTTAGGAAACGACTATTTTATGCAATATAGCAACGGTTTTTAGTTGTAGTACATTTGAAACCGTTCTAGTAGATGCATATCTTAATTTCTTCTTCAAAGGCTACAATAACACTTTCTATACTACAACAACCCTTTATAACCATAGAAAAAAATAAATATTTTTCATAATAAAATGAAAAATCATTTTATTTTATAAACCTGCTAATAACATCATTTATAATGTTTTTATATAATAATATTCAAATACAAATTTTAAAACTATCTTACATATTAAAAAAATTACATAGCAAAATAACATATTTCATCATATCATTGATTTACAATCAACAAAACATCTTCATATTACTTATTGTAATGTCAATCATCATTAATAATCAAAATAACATCTTTAGTTTCTAAAAGTAAACTTAAACATCTACACTTAACTTGGATATCAAACACAAAATCATTCCTATTTTTCATTTTCCTATTTTTCATTTTCCTGCAACATAAGCAACATATAATAAATTTCATTATCTTTAATTTGAAATGTAGAACATGCAAACAAATTAATCTTACTATAATCTGCTGAAGTGCATAGAACCAAAGCTGCAATTGAAAGAATTGAGAGGTAATCTTACTTTAATTATTATAGAAATAATAAATTACCTTATGAACAATATTTCAAAAGAAATCACATAGTATTATGGTATGCCAAAGCTGCAATTGAAAGAATTTTGAGGTAATTTTATTGTAATTATTATAGAAATCACAAATTACCCGGTCAACGATATTGCCCAAGAAATCACACAGTACTATGGTGTCCATTTATGTACTACTAGCAATAATTACAGATGGTAATCATTGTATGATTAAAAGATTAGAACCACATATTAATGCAATTATAATGCTATTATCATTTCATAACCAAACCAAGCAGCACAATACAACCTAATAACGTCCCCTAGTTAGTCGCTGATGCTTTCTCTCATATATAATTACCATGTTAATGGAATATTATAATATTTAATTTTAATGGCAAATATATAACATAACAACTCAAATAACAATAAACATTTTTATCACTATTTTTATTTGTACAGTAAATTCAACACTTTTCAGTCAAAACAAAAACATAGAACACTAGAATTAGAATGGAGATTAAAGCCATGATGATCATCAAGAACAATAAAATTTAAGAGAGAAAAAATGGAAAATAAATTAATATTTTTGGGTTAAGACTAAGTTGTATTCATTACTGATAATCTACAAAATTTTCAACCTCTATACAAAGGAGAACATTCCATAACAACTTTAGAAGCCTTCGATTACTTGAAAACCTTCATTGGACTCGGAAAGGACCATTCCTTTCCCTTCAAACACGGTTTTAATTCTCCATAGCGGTCGTGGCGCCGCAATTTGATAACACTGTTTGATATGCTTTGTGGTTTTCTCAAGGAATAATTCTGACTAATTTTTCTTATTTCTCTGTTTTTAGTTATGCTTTCTATTTCTACTTTACCATGTTAGGTGTTTGAGAAAATGTTTACTTGAATTGAAACTATTGCATGGGTCACATTAACCCAACAATGACATTTGGGATATTTTTGGCTCGTAAGGCGTCTCTATGGTTTTAAATTGCGGTCCGCAATCGCAATTGCACCCGCAATATTGCGGATGCGGTTGTCTCCGGAACCGCATCGGACCGCAATTGCGGTGTGATTTGAAAATGATGCCTTTGGCTATGTTTGGAACCATATTAGATAATTTCAATCATGTTTCTTCAAGTATTTTCATCTAAAATCAAAATATTAGAGTCATAAAACTCAATTTAGTTATTATGTAATGAAAAGACTTAACGTTAAGTGTTTTTGAACTTTGTATTTCAAACACTTCCTTATAAAAATTCATACTGCAACGGCCGCAATACGGATCGCAACACCCGCAATGACCGCAATCGTAACACCCGCAGTCGCAACCGCATCCGCAGCCGCAACCGCAATTTAAAACCATGGTTGATACTTGATGGTTGTTGAATTGCAATTTGTGTATGTGTTTTTTCCTAAGATTTGTGATATGAACTTACTTGATAAAAAAGTGATGAATGATAAATATTGTGTTCCTTATGTGCCATTTATCAGTTATATTGATAAATGTGTCACAAGATCTGCAAAAGTACAGTCAATTCCCGTAAAAAGGAAATGCCCAAAAGTTTAGTCAATAGGATGCAACACTGAATACCGCGTTTGCCTGCTCTGATTGCAGCTGTCATGCGAGCTATGACACAATTCAACGTTCCTTATAACAAATTTTAAAAGTGCTAAAATTAGGTCTTGCTGATCTTCTAGCCATGGTTTTAAATTGCGGTCCGCAACCGCAATTGTACCCGCAATATTGCGGATGCAGTTGTCTCCGCAACTGCATCGGACCGCAATTGCTGTGTGATTTGAAAATTACGCCTTTGGCTATGTTTGGAACCGTATTAAATAATTTCAATCATGTTTCTTCAAGTATTTTCATCTAAAATCAAAATATTAGAGTCCTAAAACTCAATTTAGTTATTATGTAATGAAAAGACTTAACATTAAGTGTTTTTGAACTTTGTATTTCAAACACTTCCTTATAAAAATTCATACCGCAACGGCCGCAATACGGATCGCAACACCCGCAATGACCGCAATCGCAACACCCGCAGTCGCAACCGTATTCGCAGCCGCAACCGCAATTTAAAACCATCCTTCTAGCTGCTGCAAGTTCATATATGAAATAGTCAGCATATCGGCTCACACAAACTCTCTCGTCTGTGCACAAGAAAAAGGATCATGTTGGCTTCCCCTATGCTGCTTAAATCGAGGTTTGACTACTTCTAAATTTTGTTGAAACTATAGCATGAGATGCAAACCTGGCCTATAGTATAAATATGTAGATAAATGTATTTTCAATTTTGTTTAATAAGCTGTTAGTGGTTCTTTGACATGTAGTTGCTAAAGCCAACATATCTTAGCCATTTAATGAAACCGGTTGTGTCGTATTTGAACTTTGCTAAATTGTTTTCAGTTTTAGAGACACTCAGACACCTTACGAGCCAAAAATATCCCAAATGTCATTGTTGGGTTAATGTGACCCATGCAATAGTTTCAATTCAAGTAAACATTTTCTCAAACACCTAACATGCTAAAGTAGAAATAGAAAGCATAACTAAAAACAGAGAAATAAGAAAAAATAGTAAGAATTATTCCTTGAGAAAACCACAAAGCATATCAAACAGTGTTATCAAATTGCGGCGCCACGACCGCTATGGAGAATTGAAACCGTGTTTGAAGGGAAAGGAATGGTCCTTTCCAAGTCCAATGAAGGTTTTCAAGTAATCGAAGGCTTCTAAAGTTATTATGGAATGTTCTCCTTTGTATAGAGGTTGAAAATTTTGTAGATTATCAGTAATGAATACAACTTAGTATTAACCCAAAAATATTAATTTATTTTCCATTTTTTCTCTCTTAAATTTTATTGTTCTTGATCATCATCATGGCTTTAATCTCCATTCTAATTCTAGTGTTCTATGTTTTTGTTTTGACTGAAAAGTGTTGAATTTACTGTACAAATAAAAATAGTGATAAAAATGTTTATTGTTATTTGAGTTGTTATGTTATATATTTGCCATTAAAATTAAATATTATAATATTCCATTAACATGGTAATTATATATGAGAGAAAGCATCAGCGACTAACTAGGGGACGTTATTAGGTTGTATTGTGCTGCTTGGTTTGGTTATGAAATGATAATAGCATTATAATTGCATTAATATGTGGTTATAATCTTTTAATCATACAATGATTACCATCTGTAATTTTTGCTAGTAGTACATAAATGGACACCATAGTACTGCGTGATTTCTTGGGCAATATCGTTGACAGGGTAATTTGTGATTTCTATAATAATTACAATAAAATTACCTATAAATTCTTTCAATTGCAGCTTTGGCATACCATAATACTATGTGATTTCTTTTGAAATATTGTTCATAAGGTAATTTATTATTTCTATAATAATTAAAGTAAGATTACCTCTCAATTCTTTCAATTGCAGCTCTGGTTCTATGCACTTCAGCAGATTACAGTACGATTAATTTGTCTGCATGTTCTACATTTCAAATTAAAGATAATGAAATTTATTATATGTTGCTTAAGTTGCAGGAAAATGAAATATAGGAAAATGAAAAATAGGAATGATTTTGTGTTTGATATCCAAGTTAAGTGTAGATGTTTAAGTTTACTTTTAGAAATTAAAGATGTTATTTTGATTATTAATGATGATTGACATTACAATAAGTAATATGAAGATGTTTTGTTGATTGTAAATCAATGATATGATGAAATATGTTATTTTTTTAATATGTAAGATAGTTTTAAAATTTGTATTTGAATATTATTATATAAAAACATTGTAAATGATGTTATAAGCTGGTTTATAAAATAAAATGATTTTTCATTTTATTATGAAAAATATTTATTTTTTTCTATGGTTATACAAGGTTGTTGTAGTATAGAAAGTGTTATTGTAGCCTTTGAAGAAGAAATTAAGATATGCATCTACTTGAATGGTTTCAAATGTACTATAACTAAAAATCGTTGCTATATTGCATAAAATAGCTGTTTCCTAAAACATTTCAATTGCATCGGTTTCTATCTGATAACAGAGTGAAACCGTTGTTGTTGAAAACTGTTATCTAAAAAAAATGACTACAACGGTTTTGTACAAGGCGGTGCCGTTGGGTGAAAAAACCGCTATGAAAGGCTAAAGCAACGCCTCGATTTGACACGGCTTGAAAACCGTTTCCATAAGCAAAAGCAATGGTTTTTTAGATTCCGCAACAGTTTTTATGCGTTGTTGTATAGTTGAAATGTTGTAGTGAGACGAACTTGTGGTGTAAACGAGGATGATGGTGCTTAAACTCCGACGCAACTTAGTGGCGGTTACTAAAGCAGTTTTGATGGAAAATTGCAAAAGGAGGTGGTTGTGTTTAATGTTGTTTAAGTTTTGTTTTTGATGGCGTGGAAGAGTTACGGTTTAGTCGATGTAGTTTATTGGTGGTTTGTGGTTTGGAAATAATGGTTTTTATATATGTTTGGTGTCGTGTTTATAAAAAGTGAGGAAGATATAAGTCATGTTAAGAGAAATATATATAGTAGTGTGGTATTTTGGAGGTGGTTTATTTGTGGTTTAGTTACTGAAGGTTGGGTTTGGAAGGTGATATTATGTAGTGTGTTTATGAATTGGAGAAAAAGAGGTTGATGCATGAACAATGTGTTGAGAATAATATAACAAGTGTGAGTTGCAGTCTCACTTTGATTATAAATGTGGAGAGTTGAACATTTATAAGTGGGAGAACCCATACACCTATCACCTTAAGATTTTGGGTGAATATGTGGTGTCTCTCTCACTTGTGTTGCTCTTGGCCCAATGTTGATGCTCCTCCTCATGATGTAACACCCACACATAATAACATACATCAAAGCATATATATCATACATGAGTCCAAGTATTTGGTACTGAAATACCATAAGTTCCTAGCTAACACATTATATACATTAAATGCCCTAAATACAAAGTTCTAAAGCCTACGGCATAACATATACAAGATGTCCAAAATACACTAAGAACTAGATCAATACAATGATCTCAAAAAAATAAAATGCCATAGCGGAAGCCATGCCATCTCAAAAGCTATGATCCGTAAGGAAAAGTCAAACCACTTTGTCCTTACCCTTCGCCGAACCTGTAGTACCTGTGATGTAAACAACAACGTGGGGTGAGATACATCAAATCTCAGTGAGTTCACTATCTTATAGTCTTCTCGGCTCTACAAGATCTAACAAGCCTAACTCAAGTCAAAAGGGAAGGGGGATGACTTTGAGTACACACGCACCATATGGAAACATGTCATGAGTTCATCAATTCACACTATATATCACTAATCGGTAACCACACCAAGGCATCCCCTTTTCCCGTCCGCTTCTACGTCTAGAAGTCGACCCGAGTCATGGATCCTGGTAACCTACTTGACATACGAATGGATTCGGGTTCTACGGGCCATTAACCGTTATGAACCGTCACTTCACACGGGCCATTAACCGTCACAAGCATACGCTCCCAGAGCGCCATTCGTACTGCAAGCGGGAATCAAACCTGCCAAGTAGTCGTGCACATGATTCAGAGGAGCTCGAGACCCATGAAACGCACTCACAAGATAAATGGTTACGATTACGTGATCACACTCACAGACGTGATCATATTCGACGATCACACGGCCATAACGCCTTAACACAACCACAAAGGTTACCACACATGTTCCATACTAGTGCTTATTCATTCCATGACATTAGTATCTAACACATGCCTCGGCACCGACGCACGATCGTTGTCATTATGTCATTCCACACTTTTCGACATTGTTTACGGTAATAATCCTCACTCTACCTATTTTGTATTTTAACATGTATACATACTCAAACATGTTTAACAATAAGAGCATAGGCAAATAGTCATCAATCACATAATATAAACACATAATTCCACATATCCCCAATTTTACGAATTCACGGTTCCCTCCGATTTATTTAATCGGGCATCAAAACTAGTATTTCTCCCTTCCATTACATAGAGGATATTCATAGTTTCACATCGATACCAAGAATACGTAAAACGGATAAACGAGTCAAAAGTTATGAGAGAAACAAAACTACATAACCTGCCATGTTCGCTAGGCGAATGTCCCAGCGAGCATTCGCTCCAGCCTTCGCTAGGCGAAGCCCCTGGAAAATGAACAAACAGAACAAACACAGACATAATGTTCGCTTCGCGAACTCCCTGGCGAACACCCGCCTCGCCCTTCGCTTCGCGAACAACTCAGCGAAGCAAGTCAGAACCAAACAACATTGAAAAGGCACAAAGTTCGCTAGGCGAACGTCGTTGGCAAACATTCGCTGACCTTCGCTGTTGGGTTCGCTAGGCGAACCCTCGAAAATCTGTTCGCTGCGACTCGCCCCAGGTTCGCTAGGCGAAGCCTGGAAAACCCAACTTCCCAACAGCGCTGTTCTTCACCCAAAAATCAATAATTTCCCAATCAAAACACATCCAAACCTTATTATAACCATCAAAACATAGTATGATCATAACAACAAGCATTTAACAAGAATTATATTGCATTTCATCCGCTAAATTCCTGATTTTGACATTTTTACTCATTTTCTCACAATTCCAACCTAACTCTAAATCTCATGAAATTCTACATCTAGAGCATTTATCTAGAACCCACCTTGAATAGATGATGATGATGAATATTGGAAGATGATTTGATGAAGAATAGATGATGATTGAAGAATCTTGAGTTCTTGAGCTTTTTCCTCTCCTTTCCTTTCCTTTCTCTCCGACTTCTTATATCTTTTCCTTTATTTGTTTCTAAGTGGAAAAAGAGTGGAAAAGAATGATATAGTAAGACATCATCAATTGTAATACTACTAATTGCCCAAAAAGTCTCTAAAGTTCCAAATATTAAAATATCTCAGAGTCGGATAATATTAATTAGATTGGCTCTGAGTTCGACCGTTACTCTAATTATCTTTACAGATCATTTCTCAGAGTAATTAAAATACGAGGTATTACACATGACCCCAACAATTAGTATTAGAGTCTGGTTCGAATAAAGGGACCGTCTTACATGTATCAAAATTTCTAGGAAGTGGTGTTCTGTTGAAATCGAAATACCCAAGGAAGAGGTGTATCAAAATGCCCAAGAAGAGGTGTCAACGGCGGTACAAGCACTACTATAAAACACACAAACAACAACGCCAGGCTTATAACGACTTGCCTATACACCGTTGTAATAGATTCGCGCGTTTTTTTAATGACAGTTAAAATTCCAACCGTGGTGAAGTGTGAGGCCTTTCACCACAGGTATTTAAAGAACCGTCATTATAGGTAGCGCCTGGTCACGGGTTCAATTCCCAACACCAGCATTTATGGTTTTTAAATATTTTCTCAAAATGCCAACAACCTTTCACCATGGTTGTGTTTTCAACCGTCATTATAGCCTATAGTTTAGTTTTAGGTCTTGCACTTCAAAAAATCGGTTTTAGGGAAAACAATCTCCTTTTTGCGATCTGTTTCGTGCATCTGAAGCAGAAAAATTGTGCGGTCATTAGTCCCTTACTCTAGAAGAGTTATGGGACTTCACCCTCAAAACCCCAAATTCATCTTTTTTCTATTTTTAATGAATTTTTTTACTGTTTTCATAGTCTCAAAAAATTCCAAAAAAATTCCCAAAATTCTTATTTTACCTAATTAGATTAAATTTCGTGTTTTTAGATTTTTCTGAATTTATTTTAATCATGTTATTTCTTTCCTATTTTTCCAAAATACTAACAGACCTTTAACCACGGGTATTTAAACCAACCGCCATTATCGGTGGCGTTTTTTACTTATTTTTTCAAAATGCTTATAGACCTTTCACCATGGGTAATTTAAACCAACCGTCATTATAGGTATCGTCTTGTCATGGGTTCAAGTCCCAGCATCAGCATTTTTCAAGTCTCAATACCAACATTATAGGTGGCGTGCATGTTGAGTTTATTCACTATCCTTAAACAAATCTTGGCCGTCCATTTAGTGATTATCAACGGGCAAGACACTACTATTAGTGATTCGCGTGAAACCTAAAACTTAGACATCTTCTACTTCTAAACATCATCTTTCATTTACGATACTCTATTTCTCCACTAAATCAAATTTCAGAACAAATTTTAGAACTCGAGTTAGCAATGTTAGTTGTTGGTGTTCTTTTTTAATTATTGTTGTTCTTTGTTATTATTGTTGTTCTTGTTATTCTTTTTTATTAATGTTGTTCTTCTTGTTATTATTGTTATTATTGTTGTTGTTGTTGTTGTTGTTGTTCTTGTTCTTGTTCTTCTTGTTCTTCTTCTTTTTGTTATTGTTATTGTTGTTGTTGTTGTTGTTATTGATGTTGTTGTTGTTGTTGTTGTTATTGTTGTTGTTGTTATTGTTGTTGTTGTTGTTATTCTTATTGTTGTTCTTGATGTTCTTGTTGTTCTTGTTGTTGTTCTTGTTCTTGCTAATGTTCTTGTTCTAATGCTGCAATTTTTTTTATTTTATTAAAAGACATACAACAACTGTTATTTAAAATAACTGTCATAATAGGTAGTTCTAATGTTGCATTTTTCTAAAAGACATACAACAACGGGTATTTAAAATAATCGTCATTATAGGTAGCGCGTTTTCCAATTTATTACAACGGTTTCCAGACCGTTGTAGAAACAGCGAACTTACAACGACAATCTACATAACAACGCCTTCACCCGCATCATTATATGTCATTCCCAACCGTTGTTAAATGAGTTTTTCATAGTAGTGAAGTGTATGTGGACAAGGATTTCCACTTGAGGGGGAGCATTGTAGACTCACACTAGAGGAAGATTGTTGAGAATAATAACAAGTGTGAGTTGGAGTTCCACATTGGTTATAAATGTGGAGAGTCGAGTATTTATAAGTGGGAGAATCCATACACCTATCACCTTAAAATTTTGGGTGAATATTTGGTGTCTCACTCAGTTGTATTACTTTTAGCCCAATATTGATCCTGCTCCTTATGACCCCAACACAATGGAGGTCTGTTGCTATGGTGGGAGGGAGCATGACGTTTAAGTGTAGGTTTGTGTATATGAAGAAGGGGGTTTTCACTATAGGCAGAAAAAAGTAGTGCTCCAAATGAAAAAATAGGTGGTGACAGTATTAAATGAGTGAGAAGATATGTTGAGATGCAGGGAATTTATTGGCGGAAGATCTTCATTAAAGTGTGGTGCAGGTTGATTACATGAAGAAGAAACCAAGGTTTTGTTCAAAACCACCCTCACCCTTTTACCGAAATTTTTTTTCCTATTGTTTTTTATTTTGAATAATAGAGACCACATTTGTTTGGGGGCGCCGTTTTTATTTTTGATTAGTGTTGGTTTTTAATTTTCTCAATGGATGCTAATATATATATATATATATATATATATATATATATATATATATATATATATATATATATATATATATATATATATATAAATGATCACTTATTTGTCTCTACTTATTTTTCCTCAATATTTTGACTAAAAAATAAAAATAAAAGGAATTAAAATAAATAAAAATCAAACGCGAAAAATGCACGAAAAAATTAAAAGTACGCATTAAAATAATCTACGCAAAATAAAGTTTTGGAAACCACATAGAAGAAGATCAAATCTTGCAGTAAAAAGTACCCGGTTGAAAAATCTCACACTGATCAAAATGCGATCGTGCGAAAAGTCGAAAAATTTAACGAGCACACTAGGTTTAATTACACGGATCGTAGATCAATAAAAAAAAAAGTTGTGGCCCCAAACTTGAAACTTTTCTCCCACTAGTTTTACGCGCAATTGAGAATTGATTAATCGGCCTGTCTCACTACTACGGAAAACCCCTATCACAACGGTTTGAAAAGGAGTACCATCACGCCTGACATACCGTTGTTAAGTAGAGTGTCGTTGTAAATTCGCTGCTTCTGCAACGGTCTGGAAACCGTTATTGAAAGGCAGGACGCACGCCACATATCCCAACGGTTAAGCTAATTAACCGTTGTGATATATACACTTAGGTACAGGATTCGAAACCAATCAACAGCATATTATGTAAAACATAAATTATCTTTGATCTCGGTTACAATAGATAACCGTTGTTGAAAGTACCCAGAGTTTATCATATTATCTTTGATATCGGTTACAATAAATAACCGTTGTTGTAAGTACCCAAAGTTTATTATATTAAATGTAGATTGCTTGTTTTCCAAACACTCCACTAAAGAAATATACAAGGATTCAATTTGATGAAGAAGTCTATAATCTGCAAATTAAACTATTCTCGAAAACCAACATAAACAAACCAATGTTGTTTTCTGATTGCGTTCGTCTCATCGTGCATTTCACGCTCTTTTACATATATATTGTGGTTTATTGGTCTGACTCCTTCGATATATCGCTATCTTCGATTATAGTTAAATTTCCATAAGAAGAAGACATTGGATAATCTGCCTCATGATCGACACTTATCATCATAATTTTTATAATCGTAAGTTTTACGATTATAAGTGTTAATGGAGAGGCAGATTAACTAATAAACAGTTGTTAATGAAATTTAACTATAATGGAAGATAGCGATGCATCTAAGGAGCCAGATCATTATACCGTAATCTATATATAAAAGAACGTGAGATGAACGACGAGAGGCATGCAATTCGAAAACATTGATTCATATAAGTTGGTTTTCAAATACAACATAATTTGCAGATTATAAGTATCTATGTCAAATTAAATCAATGTATTTTAAGTGAGTGTTAGTGAAACAAACAATCTACATAGAATATAATAAACTCAAACAACATCATAAACCAGAATCAAATATTATAAACTCATACAATACGCTTGCTACCACCAGCATCATCACCATGTATCATCCTCTTAACCTGTAAGGAAAAACAGAAAACTTCAACAATGAGCATCCTCAGTTGAAACCAAACCCTAAAACCATAATTCAGTGAAAAGTAAAGAGAGATCGAAAGAGATATATTATAAATTTCCAGGACGCATCTTTTAAGGAAACTAATCGCGGAATATGAATCAATTATGATGTTCATCTAGTTTAGGAAGCAATGAAAAAGAAATATAAGGAGGAAGAAGCTTACACAAAAGCTTCATACTTCTTATATTTCTTTTCATTGTTTCTAAAACTAGATAAAATTTGCCGACACTGTTGTTTCTTTATTTACTAACATCTTGTTTGTGAAGCTAAGAAAAAAAAGTATAAGGTGGATGAAGTTTCCATCATAGCTTCATGCTTCTTGTACTTTTTTCCATAGCTACACAAACATTATGGAGTTTCCAAAGTATGGCCTTTGTTAAGGTAGTGAAAACGAATCTGAAAAAATGAGAACAATAAAAAAAACAACATGCAACAAACGAGATAATGAGAAATATCTAACAATAGATGGAAGAAGAATAATACCTTAATGTATGAAGCACAAGATTCACGGCTAATTGTGAAAACGAAGAGAAAAAATGGGTTCTAGGGTTTCACTGTGAAGGCAACGGCGCTACTGTCAATAAGTGAAAGTTAATTCGCTTATATATGGGTAAACTATTTCACAACGGTTAACAATACCAACCGTATAGATAAGTATTTATTTATTATAAATATATCATTACGGTTAACTAGAAGAACCGTAGTGATAACTGTTTTATTTGTGAATTTTAAAATAAATAAGAAAGAGAAGGTGCGCCTTAAAGTTAAAGGAATAAAATATTTTATGGCGCTGAGGTTCGAACCAACGAAAGTTTGATTGTATCACAACGGTTGGTTCTGTAACCGCTTTTATATATAAATAATTTTTAATCAAAAAACAAAATAAATATGGTAGCGCCTTAATTAAGATATGTCACCACGGTATAGGGAAAAACCGTGGTGACCATGGCGTTGTTGAATGCGTATTTTGTAGTAGTGTCTGTAAAACCAAAAATTTATTCTGATTGATTTTATAGGCGTTATGCTGAAAAAAATGCATGGCATGATATGCAGATGATGCAAACATCATGTGAATGCATCAATTTATTAATTTAGGGGCAAAATTGAAGTGTGACACAAGTTTGATGGTATCTCTTTACCAACTTTGTGAAATGTGTTTTTCGTAATAGTGAAATGTTCTAAAGAAACATCAAATGGGGAGGGCGGTATATGAAGAAACCGTTATAGCTCTATTAAAAAAATTCCTTTTCAAAATTAATAAGTAATATCAAGTTTAGTGTACACTCATTCCAAATTTAATAACGAGGACGGTTTGCTTAACAATCGCATCCCATTAATTAGGGTGATTGGTATGACAATCATTGTGGATTCTCTTTATATATTTTAGAATTTTAGAGGTGGTTGTCCAAAATCGTCATGCCAACTGTCGTATATATGAAGAAAAACTCTTAATTCTCTTTTATCAATATATACCTTGCTTACAAAAAAAAAAAAAAAAAAGGAGAACAGTTTCAATAGAATCGTCCCAAATTATATATTGCAAAACATTTTTTTATAATGACACTTTCACAACAAATGTATGACAACCATATCTTCTATTAGATTAAATGTTTACTCATATTTCAAATATGATTGACTACTTAGAGTCTATTAATTCATATCCCTAGTCCAATATGAGTTTAAATTTTTGTCATTTAGGTTTGCTCCGTTTACTCTTTTTGATTAAAGGCATATGTGACATATGGAAAAAATACATTAATGAGTTGAGATTAAAAGATTAAAATTTTAATATTTATTGAATAAAACAAAGAAAAAATATTGTAACTATACAATTTTCCTTTGTGGGTACACACCATTTCGCCGTCTACGATAAAAGTTTTTCAAGTTTTCCATAATAATAAGAATTTTTAAAAACTAAAATTACAACAACAACAACGAGAAAGTTACTTTGTTATTCCATTCAGTGCTCATAATAACCTTAAAAGAACATCATAAACAAAATGAAACAAGTTGTCTAAAAAATAATAGGTGAAAATTAAAAACCAATAAAAATTCAATTGGATTTTTTTATAAAAATAATGTAGTTTCAATATAATGGTATGATGAGTATTCGTAAATTAATCACATGCATAAGGATAATGAAATATCCTTTTAATTTGAATTGAATGTTGTTGAACAAGTGATTTTAAGGATAAGAGGGGGAGATGGGTGAATTGTGGTATTTAAAGTTTATGATTAATTAGTAGTCTTCTTAATTACACTTCAAATCATATTAGTAGTTTCTTAAGAATAGAGTAAATACCAACATAAATAAATATAGTAAAATAAATAGCAGATATTAAATAGGATAATGGTTAGAGAGATTGTACTAGAGATTTATCCATGTTCGGCCGAACGTTGGCCTAATCCTATTCCCAACAGATGTCCACGAGATTTTGACTAAAACTTTGAGTTACAAATTATATCCTCGTACCTTTTGATACAAGCTGATCTTTACAATGGCTTATTCCAAATCAAACATGAAATTTTTACCAAAGCTAAGATAACAAACCATATAGAGATTTTCCAAACTAATCTCAAGAATCAAACAAAGATTTTAAGACTGGTTAAACGCAAAGACTAAACCCTATTCTTAGAGGGTATAACACTCACTAGGGTACTTTTCTCGAACAAAATGGTTTATGATTATATCTCGAGACAGAACAAGGGAAAATAGAGAGAAAAACTTGAAAGAAAATGAAAAGTTTTGGAAAATGGTATATATTGAAGAGGAGGCGACCCTCATTTCTATAGAAGATGAAACAAAATCAAAAAAGGAAATGATAAATGGGAAATTTTAATGCCTCAATCAATTGGGTGAGCCAATCGATTGGGAGACCTAAATAATCGATTATTATGGCCGATTTGGAATGTTTGGATAAAGAGTTGTAGTCAATTATTAAGAGATGGTCCTAATCGATTAGTTAATCGCTTAGGCCACTAATAATAGACTGGCTTAAGTACCAAATTAATTTGTAGTTAGAAAATCTTCCAGTCAATTAGCTTACACTACAACAGATAAGACCTTAGACAACGCTTTTTTTGCCCTTAGACAGCGCTTTTAGGCGCTGTATAAACCTGCGCTGCTATAGGTTTAGACAGCGCTTTGGTTAATACCAAAAGCGTTGTCTAAAGGTGGGTATATTTAATGAAAAGCGCTGTCTATGGTACCTTTATATAAAATTTTTCGTATACCTTAGACAACGCTTTTGGTGAAAGCGCTGTCTAAGCCCTACCTTGTTTGACTTTTTTTGGTATACCTTAGACAGCGCTTTCACCCAAAGCGCTGTCTAAGGTATACCAAAAATTTTATATAAATTTTTTAAAAC
Organism: Lathyrus tuberosus; assembly: GCA_022829125.1. NCBI lineage: Eukaryota > Viridiplantae > Streptophyta > Magnoliopsida > Fabales > Fabaceae > Lathyrus > Lathyrus tuberosus. The sequence continues at coordinate 35,262,166 of JALAZF010000006.1, read as the reverse complement.
CTCAATTTTTACCAGGTTTTTTCAACCAGAATTTGACCTGTTTTTTCAACCTGTTTTTGACCTGTTCAGAAAAATACCACAATTTGGAGATTCAAATCAATCCAATTTATCCTATTTAAATGTACCAATTTACACCAAAATTATATATCCAAAACAATTGGCAATTCAAACCAATATATATATATTTAAAATTACAAACCAAAATTATATATACACCTATTTATAATTACAAATCATTACATTTTTTCTACAAATGCACATATCACTTATACTAGTACTTTTGCATCCAACCAAAGGTATGCTTCAAATCTACATTATAGGTCCTGAAAACACAAAGATTGTAATTCAATTAAAAGAATACATAAACAAAGTTACACATATTTAAATTCTCATCAATTAAAGTAAGAGTACAATATTATACCTTGTAAAATTCCGAGCTCCATAATGAATTGACACCAATCCTCTTTAATTTCATCCAATTGAGAAATTGAGTAATGAGCACACTTGCATTCTTCAAAGTACTACATAATAATATAACATAGTTTGATTTAGTTTTAACTATTTCATTAGACATGAGAGATATGTGTTAATATTAAAATAACTCATAAGTTAGAAATACATACATCGGATGGAATCTCTATTCGATCCAACAAAAGAGTGTCTCTCATAAACCTCAACATGAAATAGCCGCAATCTATTTGATTGCGTTGCCGAGGACACTACAAATGAAAAGAAAATATGGATAAATCCTAAGTTTTATCAAGTAGCATCACTAATATAATAACACATGTGATAATTAATATACCTTCACTGTATTCCATGTAATAATGGGGTTGACTCTCCGCTGTGGTAGATGGCTATCTCGTAGTGCTAGGAAAACTTGTATAGCGCTAATAAAATATAAGTGAATATTTAGAAAAATTCACATAAATAAATAAACAAACAAATAAATATACACATTCATATTTAGAACAATCTCACTTACGTGTCAATACACTTCTTCAAATCCGGGTATGTTGTCCAATAATTTCCTAACGAATCCAGATAATACACCATTGCTCTGCTAGGATTAATTGCGACCAACAACCAATGTCCACTGTAAGATTAAACAAGTATTAGATGGAAACTTTCTACACGACGTCAAAATACAAAAAAACTATAATAGATGAATTTAGAATGAAAATCTAACCCAGTATTAAACGGTAAGTGCGGTTTAAACGTTACCCATTCTTGTGGTGAAATCAAACTTGCATATTTAGATGGATACTCTCCATCAACAAAGTTATCGTCAGCATCCCTAAGATATGTGCGGTTTAAATATGTCCTAAACCCTCTTAGGAGCTTCCCTGCCAATCTCATCAAAAATGATTTTCTTTCTTCCTCGACGTTGAAGCACCTCTAAAAAAACCATACACATTGGTTAGTACAAATAATTTGAAGGACATAATTAGTTGGCATAATTAAAGACATAATTATGGTACCTTTATCTCATTCCAAATTTTTTCTTTGGTTTCCTTCAACTGTTTGGATCTCCAATCATCACAAGTAATAGGAACCGCATTCCTTACAAGTGCACCAATGAAACTTGTCAAAGTTTGACCGTTAGGCTCAATAAGTGTATTCTGGGCGCTCCAATGCACATTATAAGTGATGCCTTGATCTCTAGCATGGATCACTCTCTTCATAATGGTTATTCCTCTTCTAATCTCTGCTTCCATAGATCTGTTACTTCCAACCTGAATATCGGGATCATCATCATGTAGGTGATCATCATCATGTGGGTGATCATCATCATGTGGGTGATCATTGTTAGTAGCCATCTAACCTGTAATAAATAAATCAAGGATATCAAATATAATATATAACAAATATAATAAAGAAATCAAGGATATCAAATATAACAAATATGACATAATATATAACAAATATAATAAAGAAATCAAGTATATAACAAATTTTACCTCTTTAGCTATAATGGCTAAAGAGTTGGATATGTTTTAAAATAAAAGTTTTTTAGAAGATTTAATAAAACTAAACTAAACTATTTAGAAGATGTTTTAAACAAAACTTCATTAAACAAAACTTCATTAAACTAAACTTCATTAAACTAAACTATTTAGAAGATGTTTTAAACAAAACTTCATGAAACTAAACTAAACAAAACAAAACTAAACTAAACGATTTAACAAATATAATAAAATATGTTTTAAACAAAAATACTTGGAGTTAGCTCACTAAAACTAACCTAAACTAGCATGTTAACAATTCAAATTCCAACAACAGTCCAATTAATTTCGACCTAAACAATAACTTCATTAACAAAACTCATCAAACATACTCATCAAACATACACATTCACTACAAAACTTCATTAACAAATCTTAATTAACAAAACTCATTAACAAACTCATCAAATATACTCATTCACTACAAAACTTCATTAACAAAACTTCAAACATACTCATTCACTACAAAACTTCATTAATAAAACAGTCCAACATAACTTCATTAACAAAACTCATCAAAGAGAAGAAAGAACGAAATGAACGAACTTCATTAACAAAACTCATTTTCATTAACTTCATTAACAAAACTTAACAAAACACAACAACGACGTACCTTTAACGACGGTAACAACGGCAATGCAAGAACGAAATGTATCAAAGAGCAGAAACGGACGGACGACGACAATGAGCAGAAACGAACGACGACGGAAATGAGCAGAAACGGACGGACGACAAGGTTTTTCGGTGAAGGTTTACGGTTAAGGACGGTTGACGGTGAAAGTTTTTCGGTGAAGGGTTTTGAGCTCTGTTCGCATGCAGGGGAGAAGAAAGAGCGGAAATATGAAAATGAATACTGACTATTCATATATTTTAATTTTATTAGACCTTAGACAGCGCTTTTAATAAAAGCGCTTTCTAAGCTGGACCTTAGACAGCGTTTTTAAAAGCGCTTTCAAAGGTTGGCCTTAGACAGCGCTTTTGATTTTATTTTTTTTAATTTTTAAGACCTTAGAAAGCGCTTTTAACTAAAGCGCTGTCTAATATTTTCCATTAAATTTTTTTTAAAAATTTATAAGACCTTATAAAGCGCTTTTGACCAAAGCGCTGTCTAAGGTCTTATATTTTTTTGCGCTTTTACTTTTTTAAATGGCTAGTTTCCTTGTTTTTAACTTATAGCAGCGCTTTTGTATTAAAGCGTTGTCTAAGGTGCGATGTTATAACTTACTTTTGTTGTAGTGTTAAGGTCCCAATTGGTTCGGTAGTTCAAAAATTCTTCAACTCGACTGGCTTAAGGTCCCAATTGACTGGTTAGTTAAAAATGCTTCAAAAAGAGGGATGAAAGTATCCTAATCAACTACCTCAGATTTGAAAATATTTTAAAGATCTTTTATAAGTAAAAAAAAATTGTGTGTGTCACTAGTGCAAAAAGATCAATATAATTTTAAAATTTATCCTCGATATACTAAAAACGGGTGTAAATAAGAAACACGGTGGCAATTTTGTAATAAAATGTCATTTTAAGTATTATCACGTGATAACATACCATCTATTTTTTAGAAACGGGTGTAAATTAAAAAATTTATTATAATTAAATCTCTATTACTCCTGTTAAATTAAAAACGGGTCTAAATTTAGATGGACTGAAAAGAATTATTAAATTTATAAATCAAAATATTAATCCTAAACACATTAATAAACCATAATATATTTTATTAAATGTTAATTGTCTAATTAAATTAATATTAATGGGTGTAAATTTATTAGGTAAATATTAAATAAAATAAGCCAAACACATTAAAAAATTACCAACATTCATTTCCTTCTCTTCCATCGATCAAAATACTCTGAAACCCATCGAGCATCCTCTAATCATCCTCTCTAAAACCCATCCTCTCCGAAACCTTCGCACATCCTCTCATCGCACGTCCTCTCCGAAATCCAGATATGAGATCATCAATTCTCTCCGAAACCCATATCCGTTGTCTCATCTCTCATCGCACGCCCATTAATGGATAGCAGTGACGACATGCACGATGAAGAAATCCTAATTGGTTAGTCTTTTCTTTTCAATCAGGTATTAATCTTTTAGGTACAACATTAGGGTTTTAGGGTTTAATCTTTTAGGTAGAAAATTGGGTTGGTAGAAAGTTACATGTTGATCAATGATTGAATATCATGAGAATGAATAATTTTGAAATTTTCTTTTGATGCAGATTGAATATCCTGATATTGAAGCCCCTGCAAAGCCTACGTCCTCCTCTGAGCAGGTAGATTAATTGTTGATTAATTTCATGATTTTTATTACTATTGTTTTGTCGGCCCTTCAGCTGATGTCAATTTCGTTGGCCCTTAGGTTTCGATGCTTTCTAATAACTGGCATTTGTATTGGAAGGCAAAGCATTGGGATTCCTTCTACACCTTTTACAAGAACACTACTGATAACAAGTATGTTATGCTAACTTAACCGCCCGCCATATTGTGATATGATATTTATTTGATAATATGGGAAGGGTGTAGTATTAATATATATAGTATGGTTTCTGGTGTTTTGACAGACGGCGTACCCCTTTTCTGACAAGGGAATTCTTTCACGAGATGGGATCAGAAATGGGAGATCAGCTGATCAGGTACTACTTATTGTTGCTGAAGCTTATGGTTGTTGATCCAGAAAAGGTTTCAGAAAAATGTCGTATGACTAGAGTTTGACATATACCAGTTAATCATGAAAATTCTCGTGTTAATGACCTTTGGAAATTTATTCTTTAAACTCAACTTATTGACATGTTGATTAAGAATAGATATGGAAATATTTATACACGAATCTAACTCCAATAATTTCTCATCAGATGTTCCTAACACAACACAAGTTTTTTGGAGGTGACATTCTTAAACAAGGAGTCATCATCATGAAAGTGGCTCATTGGGAAAATTCAGGCGAAGAGATCAACTTAACTTTTTCTTTGTTTGTTACACCTTTACTCACAACTGAAAGGGCAGTCCTTATTGGAGCTAGTTTTGATGTCCAAGTTGCTGATGGAGTATAGAATATCGGATGGCAATTGTCGCAACAACTTTGAGAACTCTGAGGGAAGAATATGTGAGGCCTACCCTACTACCAACAAGTTCACCAAGAGTCGCCCCAGATAAGCTTCACGAGTATAAGTAGGCTGCTAATCCTGTCTGAATAATGATGTAAAAGCAACAACTTGTTGTGATGGATCTCCTAAACTGCTTAGTTTTGGTGGCAAAATATTAGGTTCATCGAATGGATCCCTCGATTTTTAATCATTTGGTATGGTTCCTTCCCTCAAAGTATATGCCTTTAAATAGCTCACCACATAGTACTCGAAAACATTGGTTTTCATCTACTAAACCATAGAATCCAATTGACACTCGTATGTATTCTCGTCATCACGCATTGCAAACTCTGCTGTACGGAGATACTGCAGTAGTTCTTCAATTACATACTGTTGTACGAACTCATAAACAATTTAGTTAAATGTTAAATCTAGGTTATGTTGTATTAGTTGTTGGCTTCCTATTAATTCCTTAAAATTCATATGCAGGCAACATGGTGAAATCAGGGAATGTTGACCATGTAAGGTCCCCTGCCAGTGAAAATTATATCACATCTCTGTTGAACAAAAGTCAGCCAGATTTAGTGCTTGATTCAAATTGGTATGAGCTGTGTTCTGGGCATGACAAGAACCAATCCATTATTACTGATGCTACATCGATGTTTCGGGAAGATCAATTAGTCACCGACTACAAACATATAACTGCTGCTGTAACTTCTAACCCAAGTCAGGTATGGGAGTTTAGTTCTTTTAGATGGATCAACATGCCTGCTGTCTGTCAAGTATATATCTGATCTTGGTTAAGAAAGCACCCGAAAAGTGTGGTTTGAAACTATTGTACTAATTGCATTCGTGTTGGTTTTCTTAACATGGTTGTCAGGTGTTAATATCTCCTGATCTGAGAAAGATTTTGTGTGATTTTTTTAGCCTAAACAATTGTTAAGAGACATTTGTTGTGATGTGGCTGTGTAATTTTGTGTTTCATGACTGTACCTCTATAAATCTTTTGCAGAATTATGATTAATTTGTGTACCTCTATGAATCTTTTGCAGACTTGCTATAATTTGTGTACCTCTATGAATCTTTTGCAGACTTGCTATTAATTTGTGTAGAAAAACATTGCATTTGAAATAGTATGTAGTTGGATGGATTGAGAATGGCTTGCAATATTTTGTTTGTTTTCGTTTAATATGATTTTTTGTAGTTTGTTTGATTAGGGCTAAGAAATATAATTTTCTTTAGTATTCAAACAGAATCCATATATGACTAATTTAGATTCTCATGCAGTCATAGTTAAAAGGTACGTTTTTGTCTCTTTATATGTTTTATGCATATCAAGGCTATGTCCTCCTCCCTAGCAAGAAACTTTCAGCCACACCATTTGGGTAGTAAATACACATATATGTCAGTTTTTGTACGGATATGTGTATGTCATTGTCTGAACTTAGTTCATTTTATAGTATATGCTTATCTCAGACCTCTAGAAAAAATATCAATAACAGTTTGTCTAATTTATTGTTTATAATAAATTATTAAATAAAAATAAGTCAAATCTGAAGCTTTGAATTATCATATAGAGTAACTTAAACTCCTCTAAAAATATTAGTATATATATGCTTATCTCAATACGAGTTCTTGCACACATAAACTGAGTTTAAGTTATCCTTTCACAACCGAAAATATGAGTGACTCAAAGTATGCAACCACTGCAAACAATGGCCAGTATGTATATACAAGTACCACACTTTAAATATATATGTTTTTTTCTATCTATGTTGCAATCAATTGTTCACCCTTCCTAAATGATATGAATCTATATTTTGTTTCTGCTTCTTCTCTCAGATCAATATGAGTAAATTTTCTGAAAATGAATTGTGAAATCTGAAAGTGAGGTGATTTCAATTTATAGAGGTGGGATATTAACAGAGTTTGAACTCTGTTAACTGATCCAAGTGCAAGTTAGTTAAGAATCTCACACTGTTACATTTTCTGTTAGGGTTAATTTAGTAAATGCAATGGAGTTAGTTAAATGATGAACAAGGTTAGTTATGCTGAGCTTTTAAACGATTCTGTTAATTGCTGACCTCAATTAGTTTAAAAATTCTGTTGTTACAAGCTTGGAACGAATTGTGGACTTGTTAGATGATGACAGTTAATTTGTCCAGTTAGTTTTGGTTATGTTGATTTTTCTTTCATGAAATGCAATTAGTTAAGTTAGAGAAGTTGTTATGTTGATCTTGGATACTATAGAAAACTTGCAGTTATGGTTTTGTTGTAAATGTTGTTAGTTGGTTTATGGGAAAAATTCTATTAGCATAAAAACCATTATGAATGTGTTAGCTTGCTAACTAATGATAATGTGTATTTGTTCGTTCATGACTTGCAGCAAGTTTCTTTTGGCCATGAATGCTGAACTTGATCAATGGATGGTTTCAAAACTGAAGTTAGTTGATTGTTGTTATATTGTTGTGCTGATTTGTATTTGCTTAGACTGAATTAGTGTAAAAAATTTATAACCGAATTAAATCCACTCTTAATAACATGTGTCTACCCAATTTCATTGAATATTGAAATTGAATCACATACCTAAATACTATGTGCAAAAAAAATACATGGCCATTGCATGGTTAATAATTGTCTATGATAATGATAATGCATATGTCATAAAACAGTAAGCTAAATTTGAATGGATTTTATCCCTTATTCTGGTCATAACCAACCAATTTATAGTGGTACTATTTAGTTTTGGATACATTGTTGTGGTTGCTACTTTAATCTGACATGCTTTCGAAGATTTCAACTCCCACCCATTTAGACAAACAAGGTCCATGATGTGTATTTGTGATGATTATGATTCATGAATTAATCTATCTCAACATTAATTCAAGAGAGAATGATTAAGCAGACACTTTCTCTGCTAATTAAATAAGTTAAACTTGAACGTGTCTGCGTATTTGTTGTTCATCTTGTTTCTTGTTAATAATCATGACATAGTATCCAACTACTCTACTCATTTAGTCTCTCTATTTGTTGTTAGGAGAAACTGATGAGTGAGTTAAAATTTGATGCTATTTTTGTTGACAATTTTGGTGCCAATATGCTCTATGCTCTATGCTTGCTATTCTTTTTCACACATCTTTATAAATTTTTGGAATATATAAGACTAGCTAGATTAGGAAAATAGATGAGTCACACATTATATTTGAGGTAAACATTATATCTGGTAATGGTTTGTATTTCCAACTTTTTATAGCTAAATCAATTGATTCTGCAACTCCTCTTCTGCTATTTTGGTTAAATGATTATTGATTATTAATGGTTAGACTTGTTTTACATGTAATAATAAGAAATGCAGGGGTTCAATATATGTGAATCAATTGTTTTTATTTAGTTGTTTGGGTTTGTAATCATTGTTGATTATTGCAATGGCTTGATTATTTTGTTGAAATTTTGTGTGTTGCTTTGGTGCAGCAAAAGGTATATGTGCGAGGAGGGCAGAAAGAGGAGGTCATGCACTTATTGAGCAAGAGAAAGCTATATCACAATCTATGCCCAGACCAAGAAAGCTGAAAAGACAAGTAGTCTCATGGAGTTGTTTGTTTGATTCAAAACATATACAACAATACATAATAATATTCTTGATTACCAATTGAAGTCTAAAGCATGATTCTTGACATTGTGATTTTTGAACTCTACATACATACCTCTATATTGGTTCCAACACAGGGAACAAGTACTATGTGATTTTTGTAATGATACTCCTTCGAAACTATACATATTAAGCAATTCATCATTGTGTTTGTAATATGTTGCTAGTGGTCTATTTTTCCTTCAAGTTTTAGTTTTTTAATGTGCATATGAAATAGGGTGTAAATGTATCATATGCAATAGGGTGTAAATGGAATTAAACATAATATAATAACACAGGGTGTAAAAGTGTAAATTATATTAAAAAAGGGTGTAAATTAGCATGTATTTACACCGGATTTTTATTAAAATATGTTGTAACTAAGAATGTATTTACACCCGATTTTTATTAAAATATGGTGTAACTAAGAACGTATTTACACCCGATTTTTATTAAAATAGGGTGTAACTAAGAACTTATTTACACTCGATTTTTATTAAAATAGGATGTAATTAAAAACGTATTTACACCCGATTTTTATTAAAATAGGGTGTAACTAAGAACGCATTTACACCCGATTTTTATTAAAAAATGGTGTAACATAGCATGTATTTACACCCGTTTTTAAACGGGTGTAAATGCGTTATACATTTCTCACCTGATGAATATACACTCGTTTTTCATTGAATTTAAATGGGAGTAAATTTAACAAAAAACGGTTGTAAATTAACCTTTTTGTACTAGTGTCTGTGCGTGTGCATGGGCGTGTGTCTGTGTGGGTGTGCCTGTGCGTGCGTGCGTGCGTTCATGTGTGCATGCGTGCGTGCGTGCATGTGTGTGTGTGTGTGTGTGCGCGCGCGCATAACTCTAAGGCCTTCAAAATTCTTTTCCAGATTCATAACTCATATAAGCACGTTAATGAAGTCTTGAGTCTCCTACTAGATGAAGCTAGAGATGTCCTTAAGTTTTGTCACTATCAACTTTATATTTGCAAGCGCATAGATCCAAATTCTTCCTCTTTTCGATGATGACAGTGCATTAGGTAGAGAAATGGCTCAAAACAAAGAGACAAACACCATCAGGTAGCCACTTCTTCTTGTATTCCAAAGATAATACATAAGGCTCTCACATCTTTATATCATATCTGAAGCATGAATATATAATGACTACATCTACCCCTAACAATAAGATTTTAAACTCCTTTTATTCATTGTAATTGTACAGGTAATCTCGAGAAGGCAAATTCGGAGATCAATTTTCAATTGTCACTACGAGCAACGCTTCCACTTTTAATCTCCCTCTCTTATTCTCCTATTGAGACCAAGGTGAACCTACTCCTATATATACTCCCTTGAGTCCATTGAAACTCCATGAGAACTGAAGTTGAACCTTTTATTTATCGGTTAGAGAAAGGCAGGCTCCCTACCCATCAACACCTAGCGTGCCTACTTTCTTCTAGGTTAAGAAATATCGACACACCACTAGTGCAAAAATAGGAATTTACACCCATTTTTATACATTTAACACCCGTTATTAGAGGGTGTAAATTCAAAGGGTGAGAAATATCCGACGAATTTACACCCGTTTTAAAATGGGTGTAAATAGAGAATATATTACACCATGTTTTATAGAAAATTGGTGTAAATTATTACATATATACATTTAAATCAAACGAATTTACACCTCATTTGATAAAAATCGGATATAAAATAAATAATAATTATGAATGTCAACAAATTTACACCATAATTTCTTTAAATAGGGTGTAAACATATAGTATATTACACCCTATTTTAGTTATCACATGGGTAAAATATTTCATAATTAGACAGTTATTGCGTATAGAAAATTCATTGCAACAAATAAGCACATGCATTTTCTATTTTCAGCTGAAATAAACGGCTAAATAATATGATTCTTGTAACAAATGTAGTGAGACACGTAATAGAAAGTTGTATTTTTTTTTTTTAAATATGACTATGGTATATTCAGTTGCACTGAATATAAGCTAAAGAACTCTATAGTACTTAGAACATATGTAAGATATGTTTGGTTCACCTTTTACATGCAAAACATTAAACATTTACTACAGAAAGAGTTTTAATCCCAAAATATATTTCATGCTAGAACATAACTTCTTTCTATATCACAGACAAGCACATGTAGAAAACGTCTACGACCTGTTACAACGCTCATCTCTTGTTCCATTAATCTTGAAGAATGTTCTTTACGGCAAAAGTTTTTAAGATCCCAAAAAGTATTTTCTAACACAAAAAAACAAGAACAACAAGTACGAATAAGTATATATTAAAAACCTCAAATCTATCAAAGTTCAGAGCTAACAAACAAGGACAACATAATATCTGTCATACTCTCTTTATATTTGAATATAAGTAATTTCTAACTGAAATATGATAGGAAACTTGTATTTGAATATAGCAAAATGCATTCATCATTCATTCATCAACAATCAAAATGGTTAAATTTGAATAAGGAGCTTATTTTGAAAAAAGGAACACATTCATCAACCAAGAAAATAATTAACTAAAGCTCCACTAGAAGGTATGAATATTCAAGAAAAAATCTATTATTCACACAAACATACAAACAAAGAATAAACAAAAATATCCAAAAACACAAATCGTACAATAGCAACTTTGTCATCTCAGTCTCAAATTTTGTTTCATAATAAGTCGGTTGAATAGTTGATAACTATTCGAAACGCCAACCTCTTGGCGTGCGGATCTGCGAGAACCCTCTGTTTGGCAGACAAGTATAATCTCCTTCAACACATATTTTCATAATCAAAAGACATAAATTAAGAAAAAGATGGCTAATAGTGATATATAAAATCTCACACATTCTAGTTTAAGGAATATTAAAAAATGTAAGGTAGGCTACACTCTTACTTTTTCCTCTAATATTTATACCTCACAAGAAGCGCCGAACCAAAAAAAAACCTTTTTCCAATTTGCTCAGTACTTCATACTGCTCCATGTCATCAATTTAGTCAAAGAAAATCTCCTCTCGAGTACAAACCAAAACAAGTGTGTTAGTCAAGACTTTTATATCCTTTGTAAAGAAAATTTTCCTTTCTCCTTCCTCAAGGTGGAATAAGAAAAGTACAACACAAATTACACAATCTAATTCAACCTCAAAATAAATCAAAAACAGTAATTTGTTACTTAAATTGAACAGAAAAATAAAATAAAATAATGCAGTATAAAAACTTATTGGTTTATCATTTCTAATTACTACACAACATAAAGCATATAGTATAATCACGTTTTAAAGGTTAAGTAACCACATATCGCATATGTGGTTAAACTCATAATTTTTGGAAGTCACCAAACTGTACAATAGCAACTTTGCTATCTCAATCTCATTGCCGGATAAAACAATTTTGGTGTCTTAGTATCTGTTTTGATTCAAATGTTTCCTGCAACATAACAGACACATGAAACTCAATCCTTCAAATTCTAATTTAAACATTTAGAAAATAAAATGAAAAAAAAAAACTCGAATATACCATCTTATTCTTAACAATAACCATGAAAAAATATTAATATAAGGATACACTAGAGAATGACAACATATAGTGAGCCACAATGAACCACAAGGCCACAAATTTATGAACTATTATAAACATACACACAGAATGACGTTTAATACAATTTGAGCATGTAAAACATTAAAACATTAGAATCTCATAATTCATTTATATCTATGATGTGTTTGATGATGGAACAACGATTATCAGAATATATAAATTTTTATGGAAAAATATTATTTATAAGAAACGTGAAGACCTACTTTATATTTTAATACATTATTAAATTATAACATAAAGATTTATTCAAGAAATAACAACCTTTACATAGTGTTAGAGAGTTAATCCATAACTGTCATGTGTACTAGGTAGTTAGCATTTTGTTACAAATTGGTGGTTAGTTAGTTACATTGTGTGAAATTCTGGTATCAGATGTGTGATGTCACAACAACACAATCTGCTATATGAACAAGGTAAAAGCAACAGTAAATAACACAAAGAATTGTTCACCCAGTTCGGTCTAACTACCTACGTCTGGGGGCTACCAAGCCAGGGAGGAAAATCACTATCAGTAGTATCAAATTACAGACTCAACAATCCCCGTTGACATCTACCTAATTTAATCACTACCCAATGACAATTCTACCTAAGAAACCACTTAGGTATGAGAAACCACTCACTCCCTAATTCACCTCAGTGATACAATCCAATGATTACACACTAATCACCCAACTTGATTATGCTTAACAGCTTTGATCAAGAACAACACACTCTTGCTTAAAAGCTCTAGAGTGAATACAATTACAACTCAAATAGTAACACCAATTCACACACGAATGGTTTACAAAACACACACGAAGACACAAATGACCCTCAGTCTTTAACTCTCTTTCTTCGTCATCTTCCAATAAGGGTTGAGGCTACTTTTATACCCTACTGACTTGGGCTTGGATCTCTCCCAAAAATATCTGATATTAAAACAAATGTGATCTTCAAATCTTTTTAAATCTCTCCAAATCAGCCCTAACGTTGGTAACAGAAACTGCTCCATAATCTGCAAGTATATCTGATTGGAAATCTCTTCTCCAAGATTTTCGCATCCAATCACTCTAACAGATCTCCTCAAAACTCACTAACACGCGCAGCCCTAAAACATCACAAACTGATGTTCTGATGGTCTGGTATAGTGATGTCAAGACATCACTTATAACATCAGTATACAAAACTTCCAACCCTGTAACAGCTAATGATAAGACCCAATGTTATGACATCAGACATATGACGCCAACATTGTTCAACTTTGTTTTACCAAAATTTCAGCCAATACTAGAACCAACAATCTCCCCATTTGGCTAATTTTGGCTAAAACAAACTATGTCATCATCATAAGTACCTGCAGCGGAAAAAACTTCAAACGATAAAAAAACTTCAACCCAGCAGCAATCACATCACATAACAAGCTGCACAAAGCCAAACTCCCCCTTAAAGCAAGAACTAGCATACCAGCTGTTTAATCATGCACACTCCCCCTCAAGCCTAGAGCCACACCAGACAACTAGGCAACACATAGGCTAACATACCTTCTCCCCATTTTTAGCCACAATTTGACAACATCAAACACAAAGATCTGACATCCATTAAGACATGATCAAAAGAAAGCTTCCCAAGGAACACAATATCCCAAAAACTTTGACTGGGCAGGCGATACAACCTATGGATTCTTATAGTACTATAAAGTCCATGCCTTCTTCCTTCAAACAACACCAGACACCACACAAGAATGATTCAATCAAACAAAGATGCAGGAAAGCAACATGTTCCAAGGCAACTACTTTATCCTCTACCAAATCTCTTATAAAATGATGCCTTATATCAATATGCTTAGTTCTGCTATGTAGAATAGGATTCTTAGAGATACTGATAGCACTCAAATTATCACAGTACAATGTCATGACATCTTGCTTGACATTGTATTCTGTTAACATCTGCTTCATCCAAACAAGTTGAGAACAACTACTCTCTGCTGCTATGTACTCAGCTTCAGCAGTAGAAAGAGACACACAGTTCTGCTTTTTACTAAACCATGATATCAGATTATTCCCTAAGAAGAAGCACCCTCCTGAAGTACTTTTTCTATCATCAGCACTCCCTGCCCAATCAGCATCACAAAAACCACATAACTCAGTGCCTGATCCATGACTGTAAAGCATTCCATAGTCACTAGTCCCATTCACATATTTCAAAAATCCTCTTCACTTGATTCAAGTGACTAACTTTAGGCTTAGCTTGATATCTGGCACAAACTCCAACAGCAAAAGAAATATCAGGTTTACAAGCTGTGTGATACAATAGACTTCCAATCATGCTTCTGTATACACTTTGATCCACACTAACACCATGTGCATCCTTGGACAACATTAAATGAGTAGGAGCAGGTGTCCTCTTGTGATTAGCATTCTCTAGACCAAATTTCTTCACTATGTTCTTTGCATACTTGCTCTGAGAAATGAATATGGAGTCCTCCATTTGTCTAACTTGTAGACCAAGAAAATAGTTGAGCTCTCCAACAAGACTCATTTCAAACTCAGACTGCATTTGTTCCACAAAATGTTTCACCATTGCATCTGACATCCCACCAAATACTATGTCATCAACATAGATTTGAGCTATCATCAGTTTTCCTCCTTCCTCTTTAACAAACAAGGTATTGTCAATCCCTCCTTTTCTGTAGCCATTCACAACCAGGAATTCAGTAAGCCTTTCATACCAAGCTCTTGGTGCTTGCTTCAAACCATACAGAGCTTTCCTTAGTTTGTACACATTCCGGAAATGTTGGATCAATAAATCCTTTTGGTTGATCGACATACACCTCTTCATTTAAGTAACCATTCAAGGCACTCTTAACATCCATCTGAAAAAGCTTGAATTTGAAATTACAAGCCACCCCCAAGAGTAATCTGATAGATTCCAGTCTTGCCACAGGAACAAAGGTTTCATCATAATCAATTCCTTCAACCTGAGTGTATCCCTGAGCAACTAATCTGGCCTTGTTTCTGGTGACCACTCCTTGTTCATCAGATTTATTCTTGTAAATCCACTTGGTGCCAATCACATTAACTCCATCAGGCCTTGGTACAAGATCCCACACTTCATTCCTTTTGAATTGTTCCAGCTCTTCATGCATGGCATTAATCCAAACCTCACCAGTCAAGGTTTCTTTGACATTCTTTGGCTCAATTTTAGAAACAAAGCAAGAATTTGACACAACCTCTCTTGATCTAGTGATAACCCCTGACTTAGGATCACCTATGATACGCTCCCTGGGATGGTCCTTTAGCACTCTTTTAGATGGTTCTTTATTAGATTGTTCAGGTTCAGGCTCAGCATCAACATGACTAGGAGACCCACTTCTGTCTTCAGTTTCTTCTGTGACTTCTTCAACTGATGTTTCAACATCATCCAGGACATCAGCATCTTCCTGCTTATCAGTGTCATCAATCACCACATTTATAGACTCCATCATAACCTTTGTTCTGGAGTTGAAAACCCTGTAAGCTCTGCTATTTGTAGATTATCCTAGAAAGATTCCCTCATCACTTTTAGGATCCAATTTTCTCCTCTGTTCACGATTTGACAATAAGTAACATTTGCTTCCAAAAACATGAAAGTACTTCACATTTGGCTTTCTTCCTTTCCATAGTTCATACAGAGTAGCCGAAGTGCCCCTTCTCAAGGTAACTCTGTTGTGAACATAGCAAGCAGTGTTCATAGCTTCAGCCCAGAAATGGTAAGGAAGCTTTTTGGCATGAATCATTGCCCTAGCAGACTCTTGAATAGTTCTATTCTTCCTTTCAACAACTCCATTTTACTGATGAGTGATTGGAGAAGAGAACTCATGACTTATGCCTTCAGTAGAACAATATTCAGCAAACTTGATATTTTCAAACTCTCTTCCATGATCACTCCTTATTCTAATAACATTACTCTCCTTTTCCCTTTGGAGTCTTTGACAAAGATCTTTAAAAACATCAAACACCTCTGATTTGTCTTTAATGAAGCTCACCCAGGTGTACCTAGAATAGTCATCTACAACAACATAAGCATACTTCTTCCCTCCTAGACTTTCTACCTGCATAGGTCCCATCAAGTCCATATGAAGAAGTTCCAAAACTTTGGAGGTGGTGTTGTGTTGAAGCTTCTGATGTGACATCTTGGTCTGCTTCCCTATTTGACAATCTCCACAAACTCTTCCCTCTTCAATATTGAGTTTAGGAATTCCTCTGACAGCTTCTGTGGATATTATTCTCTTCATTCCCTTCAGATGAAGATGTCCCAACTTTTTATGCCAAATCTTGACTTCATCATCTCTAGCAAACATACATGTTAAGGTACTTGAGTCTTGTTGCAGCCATAGATAACAGTTGTCCTTAGACCTAACCCCCTTCATGATGACTTCTCCTTTCTCATTTGTGACATTGCACTCAGTTTTTGTAAAGTCTACTTTGAATCCTTGATCACAAAGTTGACTAATACTGATCAAATTTGCTGTCAACCCTTTGACAAGTAGAACATCATCCAGTCTAGGAGCATCAGCACAATTCAGCTTTCCCATCCCCTTGATTTCTCCTTTATAACACCATCACCAAATGTAAAATGTCCTGAAGACTGAAGCTTAACATCTACCAATAAATTTTTAACTCCTGTCATGTGTCTTGAACACCCACTATCAAAGTACCAGTCTTCTTTGGTAGAAACCCTAAGAGAAGTGTGAGCTATTAAGCTGGTAACTTTACCTTTTGGAACCCATTGCTTCTTAGAATTTAAGGCCTGATTACCTATGGGAAACTTCTGTGTGGGAGTATACTGATGTGCCTTCTGAGGATACCCATGTAGCTTATAACAGTAGGCCTTTATGTGTCCAAAACGCCCACAGTGATAACATCTCCAGCGCCTAAATTTCTTCCTAGAAGGAATCCTGTCAGGATGTTTAAACATCTATTTTAACATCACTGGTTTGGAACTGGTAATAACATCATCAGATGTTGAAACATTGTTGAACCCCAAACCACTTTTGTCTCCAGTAATTTTCCCAATACTAAGAATGTTGTCTAGAGCATCACTACCATTGTTCAACATTCTAACAGTTTTGGTCATAGAATCCAATTTAGAGTTAAGCATACTGACTTCATTTTCAAGTTCAGTCTTTTCAGCCTCTAACTGCACTATGGTTTTCTTCAGTTTCTCTCCTTCAAGACACACTTGTTCACTTCTCATGCACAGTTCTTTATACGAGGCAGCAAGCTCTTCATAAGTAACCTCATCATCACACGAATCATCATCTGACTCACAAACCCCAATCATAGCTCTACCAAGCTTAGCTGATTCATCTTCAGATTCACTTTCACTATCAGACCAGGATGCAGATAACCTATTTTTCTGCTTTTTGAGATAAGTGGGACATTCCTTCTTGACATGACCATACCCTTCACCCTCATAGCATTGAACTCCCTTGTCATTATTGGACTTTTCTTCATCTCTCGTTTTCTTCCCCTGATCTCCTGATCTGTTGGTGTCAGGTGTGATGTTCTTGACATTAGGATTATAACTCCTATTTATCCTCTTCATAGCCTTATTAAACTGTCTTCCCAGCAAGACAATGGCCTGGGACAACTCCTCCTGAAACTCATCACCATTCCCTTTCTTCTCTTCTTGAGTATTAGATACAAAAGTTATACTCTTAGTCTTCTTTTCAGGTTCCTCTTTACTCAACCCTAACTCAAAAGTTTGAAGAGATCCAATTAGCTCATCAACCCTCATTTTGCTGATGTCTTGAGCTTCTTCAATTGCAGTCACCTTCATCTTATATCTCTTGGTAAGGGATCTAATAATTTTCCTCACCAGCTTCTCTTCAGTCATCCTCTTTCCTAGGGCACTAGAAGCATTTGACAGCTCCAGGATGTTCATATAGAAATCATGGATAGTCTCATCCTCCTTCATCTTCAGATTTTTGAACGTTGTTGTCAAAAGTTGAAGTCTTGACATCTTGACTTTGGAGGTTCCTTCATGAGTGGTCTTCAAGATATCCCATGCTTCCTTAGCTACTTCACATGTGTTGACCAACCTGAAGATGTTCTTATCAACACCATTGAATATGGCATTCAAGGCTTTAGAATTCCCAAGGGCAAGCTCATCTTCTTTCTTGGTCCATTCTTCTTCAGGTTTGAGTTTTGAGCTACCCTCTACTTCCTTTCCATTCTCATCCTTTTCCACAATCACAGGATGTTTCCATTCTTTCACAATAGCCTTCCAAGCCCTACTGTCTAAAGAGTTCAAGAAGGTAACCATCCTTGGTTTCCAATAGTCATAATTAGAGCCATCTAGAATAGGGGGTCTATTCACAAATCCACCCGTCTCCTTGTCCATTGTACCAGAAAGTATCAGCCCTAGATCTCACCCAGATGCAGAGCAGGATGCCTGCTCTGATACCAATTGAAATTCTAGTATCATATGTGTGATGTTAAGTGTGATGTCACAACAACACAATCTGCTATATGAACAAGGTAAAAGCAACAATAAATAACACAAAGAATTGTTCACCCAGTTCGGTCTAACTACCTACGTTTGGGGGCTACCAAGCCAGGGAGGAAAATCACTATCAATAGTATCAAATTACAGAATCAACAATCCCCGTTGACATGTACCTAATTTAATCACTACCCAATGACAATTCTACCAAAGAAACCACTTAGGTATGAGAAACCACTCACTCCCTAATTCACCTCAGTGATACAATCCAATGATTACACACTAATCACCCAACTTGATTCTGCTTAACAGCTTTGATCAAGAACAACACACTCTTGCTTAAAAGCTCTAGAGTGAATACAATTACAACTCAAAATAGTAACACCAATTCACACACGAATGGTTTACAAAACACACACGAAGACACAAATGACCCTCAGTCTTTATCTCTCTTTCTTCGTCATCTTCCAATAAGGGTTGAGGCTGCTTTTATACCCTACTGACTTGGGTTTGGATATCTCCCAAAAATATCTGATATTAAAACAAATTTGATCTTCAAATCTTTTTAAATCTCTCCAAATCAGCCCTAACGTTGGTAACAGAATCTGCTCCATAATCTGCAAGTATATCTGATTGGAAATCTCTTCTCCAAGATTTTCGCATCCAATCACTCTAACAGATCTCCTCAAAACTCACTAACACGCACAACCCTAAAACATCACAAACTGATGTTCTGATGTTCTGGTATAGTGATGTCAAGACATCACTTATAACATCAGCATACAAAACTTCCAACTCTGCAACAACTAATGATAAGACCCAATGTTATGACATCAGACATATGACATCAACATTGTTCAACTTTGTTTTACCAAAATTCCAGCCAATACAAGAACCAACATTGTGTAATACATATAAATACCAGTTTGTAATGTGAACATGTATATATGAGAATCATTTATTTTCTTTCTTTCTTCTTCTTCTCCAAGATGTCTTACAAGATGTCAAGACATTAATGTGTGTGTGTGTGTGTGCTATTATTTTCACCTTGCAATCTTGCAATCTTGCTACGCATTCACCGTGTGTTCATCACAGTGCCTTTGTTATAATAATTGGCATCTAAAGCCTAGTTCAATCCAAGGGAAACACGAGTGAAAAGTGAGGGGTTCAATCCAAGGGAAACACTGAGTGATAGTTTCTTGATAGGCAAGATGAATAGCAACGGTTTTGGATCAAATATTCTGGTTCTAGATGGCAAGAACTGGGATCGTTGAAGTGCTTTGATGAAGTCTTTATTTGGAGCACAAGAAGTGAGTGAAATTGTGCAAAATGGCTATGAGGATCTAGTGGCGAATCCAACTGATACACAGAGAACTGCATTCAAGGAAGCCAAGAAGAAAGGCTGCAAAGCTTTGTTCTACATTCAGCAGAATGTTGACATCAACACTTTGAGAAGATTTCTAAGGCAACAAGATCCAAAGAAGCATGAGACATTTTTGAAAATTATCACACTGGTAGAGAAAAGGTGAAGCAAGTGAAGCTACAATCCCATAGAAGAAAGTAAGAGATGATGCAGATGGAAGAAGATCAGAAAGTAAGTGATTACTTTTCGAAATTGACATCCACTCTTATTCAGATAAAAACCTATGGTGAGAGAATTACAGATCAAATGGTAGTAGAAAAGGTGTTGAGATCGTTGATTCCAAAGTTTGATTTCATAGTTGTAGCTATCCAAGAAGCAAAGGATGTGAAAACCATGAAAATTGAAGAGTTGCAAAATACATTGGAAGCACATGAGATCCTGGTGCTTGATAGACGTTCTGAGAAATCAGTTTTAACAAGCATTTCAAGTTCAAACTTCCAACAAGGAGGAAAGTCAAAAAAATTTCAAGAAGAAGGGAAAAAGCAAAGCAAATTGGTCCAATAATGAAAAGAACAAAAGTGAAGACAAAGCTGAATCTTCAAAGAGAGGAGGCTTTGTCAAAAGTCAGAACAAGAAGAGGGGCTTTGACAAAAGTAAGATGCAATGCTTCAACTGTGAGAAGTATGGGCATTTTGTTGATGAATGTTGGTTCAAGAAAGGTCAAAAGACTGATGAAGAAGCAAATTTGGATCATGGAGATGATTTCAGTACAGTGTTAATGATGGCTACTACCAGTGAAGAAAAGATCAAGAATGAAGAGTAGTTTCTTGATTCTGGATTCGCAAATCACATGACATTACATAGAGAATGGCTGACAAGTTTAGATGCTAGCAAGAAAACAAGCATCAAATTGGCCGACATTAGAGAACTTGCAGCTCAAGGTAGTGGAAATATAGTGATCAGAAGCAATGATGGCAAGAGAATCATCATTGAAGATTTGATGTATGTTCCTGAGATGAAGTGCAATCTCATGAGCATTGGTCAACTGGTGGAGAAGGGATTCTTAGTGACCATGGATGGTGAGTTTTTGAAGTTGTTTGATGAATAGAAGAATTTGGTGCTTAAATCAAACATGTCAAAGAATAGAACATACAGATGCAACATCTCAAGTGAAAAGATGATGTGCTTGTCTGAAGCAGTGAGTGAAGATGTTGAAGATCTATGACACAAGAGGTATGGTCACCTAAACTTTAGAAGTCTTAGTGAGTTGAATTCTAAAGAATTGGTGTATGGCTTGCCAAAACTGAATGTCCAAAAAGCCATTAGTGAAGTATGTATAAAGAGAAAGCAAAGTACGTTTTCCTTTGCTTCTGAAGCACCTAAAAGAGCTAGTGTAGCACTACAGCTGGTTCACTCTGATATATGTGGTCCTTTTGAAGTATCTTCATTGTTGATGAATTAACAAGGATGATATGGTTGTATACAATCAAGCTTAAGAGCGAGGCATTAGAGGTATTCAGGAAATTTAAAATCTAAATAGAAAAGGAGAGTGAAAAATCTATTATGATCTTAAGAACTGATGGTGGAGGGGAATATACCTAGAAAGAACTTGAAGATTTTTGTGTCAATCATGGTATTGTGCATGAAGTAACATCACCATATACACCTCAACATAATAGCGTCGCTGAGAGAAGGAATAAACCTTTAGTGAATATGGAGAGCATGATCAAGCAAAAAAACTTACCACACAAGTTTTTGGGTGAAGTAGTCACTACAGCTGCTTACATTCTAAATAAGTGTCCTACAAAGAAGCTGAATTTGAAGGTACCAGAGGAAGCTTGGTATGGAAGAAAGCCTAGTGTGAAGCATTTCAAAGTTTTTGGCTCTTTGTGGTACAAATATGTACCGGATGTTAGAAGAAGCAAGCTTGAAGGTAAGAGTGAGATTATGATACTTATAGGCTATCATCCAACAGGTGCATATAAGCTTTATAATCCTCTAACTCAAAAGGTTCATGTTAGTAGAGATGTGATTGTGAATGAGGCTGAGAAGTGGAAATGGGAAGAGGAGCAAGTATACAACAAAGAGAATCAACAAAGTTGCATTTATCCTGATTCAAGTGATGAATCAGATAATGAAGAAGTGGACAACAATGATGTAGATGAACCAACAGAAGGGGAAGCAGCTGTGAGACCTCAAAGAATCAGACAAGCTCCAAGAAGATTGAATGATTGTAAAGTAATTCCTAATAATGCAGTAAATGATGAAGGTGATATCATTCACTTTTCATTATTTGCAGATGTTGAACCTCTCAATTACAAAGAAGCACTGAAGATAGATGTATGGAGGAAAGCTGCGATGGAAGAGCTCCATTCAATTGAGAAGAATCAGATAAGAAAAAGAAAATAGATGTGAAGTGGGTGTTTAAACTGAAATTAAATCCTGATGGGAAAATTTCAAAGTATAAGGCAAAGTTGGTAACTAGAGGCTTCTTCCAAAAACATGGTGTTGATTACAATGAGGTGTTTGCTCCAGTTGCAAGGCTTGAGACTGTAAGTTTAGTTGTGGCTCTAGCTTACAAGAGACGGTGGTCACTTTATCATTTAGATGTGAAATCAGTCTTTCTAAATGGTCCACTTGAAATGTAGTGTTTGTGTCACAGCCTCTTGGTTTTAAAGTGCAAGGCAAGAAGAACATGGTGTAAAGACTCCATAAGGCTTTGTATGGTTTGAAGCAGGCCCCTAGAGCCTAGAACAAGAGGATTGATCAGTTTTTGATACAAATAGGTTTCAAAAGGTGTTCAGAAGAGTTTGGTGTGTATGTGCAAAGTTCAAGTGAAGAAGAGACCATGATAATCTGCCCATATGTGGATGATTTGCTCGTTACAGGAAGCAAGACATCAGAGATTCAAAAGGTGAAAAACAAGTTGAAATTTGAATTTGAAATGACTGATCTAAGGGAACTCTCATTCTTTTTACGAATGAAGTTTCTAAAGGTGAAGAATGGAACAATTATGTACCAGCAGAAGTATATAGGTGAAATGCTTGAATAATTTCAAATCCATCATAGACAAACTCAAAATTGGATGAGTGCAGTGATGAAGAAAGAGTTGATCCAACATTTTTCAGACAAATGGTTGGTTAATTGAGATACTTGTGCAACAGCAGGCCTGACATTTGCTACTTAGTCAGTGTGATTAACAAGTTCATCCATGATCCAAGGAAGACTCACTTGATAGCTGCTAAAAGGATGCTTAGGTATATAAAAGGCACAAAGGAGTTTGGTCTACTATTCTCAAGTGGAAGCAAAGGTGAAAGAAGTGAACTCATTGGATACTCAAATAGTGATTGGTGTGGAGACATCACAGATAGAAGAAGTGCCTCTGGCTATGTTTTCAAGTTCAATGAAGCAGCTATATTCTGGTGTACAAATAAGCAACCAGTGACTGCACTTTCATCTTGTGAGGCAGAATATATTGCAGGAACATTTGCAACTTGTCAAGCAATGTGGTTGGATTCAGTGATGAAGGAACTGAGGTGTGAAGTGATGAAGCCTTTAATACTCAGAATTGATAACAAGTCAGCTATTAGCCTTGCTAAAAATCCAATCTTACATGGCAGAAATAAACACATTAATATAAGGTTTCATTTCATTAGAGAGCAAGTGAACAATGGAATTATTGATGTGCAATTTTGTCCAACTGAAATGCAGCTAGCAGATGGTTTTACAAAGGCTCTAAAGCTTGATAGATTTGAGTTTCTAAGAAAGAAACATGGTGTTGTAAGTGTCCAACAGTTATGAATTAAGGGGGAGTGTTGAGAGTTAATCCATAACTGTCATGGGTATTAGGCAGTTAGCATTTTGTTACAAATTGGTGGTTAGTTAGTTACATTGTGTAATACCTATAAATACCAGTTTGTAATGTGAACATGTATATATGAGAATAATTTCTTTTCTTTCTTTCTTCTTCTTCTCCAAGATGTCTAACAAGATGTCAAGACATTAATGTGTGTGTGTGTGTGTGTGTGTGTGTGTGTGTGTGTTATTATTTTCATCTTGCAATCTTGCAATCTTGCTGCGCATTCACTGTGTGTTCATCACAGTGCCTTTGTTCTAACACATAGTTGTATATTATATTCATTTATTATTAGTAGTATCTCATATTATTATACCATAATATTATTTGACTATTTTAAATATTTAGTCAAATATATTTCTCCTTCCCTAAAAAACTATTATTAGGAGCATCTTATATATTATTATATCATAATATTATTTGATTATTTCAAAAATTTAGTCAATCACACTCAATGTGATTTACCTATATCGAAATGATCGAAAATTAATTAAAAAAACAATTTTTGATTAGTAAAATTATTTATTGAGTATAATAAAAATTTGGCGTAAAATCCTATCCAAAATATATAAAGAAAAAAATCTATTGCTTCTCCTCATGCAAGTAAATCTAATTAGTGCATGATTACTTTTACCGTCTATAACGCTGAAAAAAATGAAAAAAATAAAATAAAATAAAAGTTAGGAACATTTGTGATATCATGGAAGAGACCTTACCAATAAACCACAAACACACTCACACGGAAATGGAATCACGAAACCATCATGATAACAGGCCCACTCGAGTGAGATCCAAGCCCAAATGGATGAAGGACTATGTGACAAAATAATCAATTTTATTATTATTTGCTATGTTAATTTTATTTCTGCAATTTATGGTTGGGCTGGCCCATTAGATCAATTCTTAGAAATTGGTTAGTTGTATTTAAAGCAACTTCTATTTTGGAAGGAGCATATAATGAATTCAGAATTTTCTTACTTTCCTATTCCTTCTTGCTTTTATGTGTATCCTTAGAAAATCCTAGATCTTAAAATTAATAGTTGTGGAAACCCTTTTTATCAAATTGGTGCTTTCATCATGGCTCCACCTCCCAAACCACCTAACCCTAGAGATATCATTGAAGAAGTTGTTCAAACAGCCCATATCCATTTAGACAATGCAATGAATCAAACGCAGCAGCAAATGGATGAACTATTTGACAAAACAACGCCAGATCTGCAGCTGATTCAAACTCGAATGGACAACGAAAAACAGATTTCAGATTCAAGATATGAGAACATCATGGGACTGCTCAACAAGATTGCTATCCAAAGGGAACAGCAGCAGCCTGTTACTACTGTTCATACAACAGCAGCAACATCATCCTCATCAGGTATTACTCACCCACCCCATTCAACCCCTATCTCAACAACCCACCATAGCCTGTTGCTATTCAAATGTTTCCACCCCACATAGTTCACCTATTTTCCAGCAGCAATCCTCAATGGTTAACTCTACAAACACATTACACCCAACCCTCGTCACCACTACCCCCATTTGTCCCACCCCTACCCAAATCCCTAGGTGATCGTACCTGGATCAGACAGTTTCAGGTGGCCAACGACGTCCGCTGAACTCTGGCTCCGGTGAGGTTGAAGGACGGCCGGGGGGGGTGTACCTGCAAGGCACTCCGACGCTCAAGTGAGGAGACTGTCAGAGAAATAGCAAGTACAGAGGTGAGTAAGAAAGTGAACTTAACCTGACCCTCTCAAGTGAGAGAGTATTTATAGAGAGCCCCCAGCGCGGGGCCAACGGTTACTTGCATTGGGCTGGATTGTCAGGCCCAACCCAAGTAACTGCCAGGGCTTACGTGGCGTAGTGAAGATCAGCACGTGGTCTTCGCCCTGGGGTAACCGCTCCTAGATTTCCGGGATTAGGGCAGACCGAATCCTTCGGGAGTGGAGCGGTTACTTGGAACGTGTCCACGTGGTACAGACCGTTGGACACTCCTCGCGGGGGAGGAGCCTTATGTGTCGAGGACCAATCAAGCCGTACGACGGACATGGCCTCGCTGGGAGGAACCATGTCTGTCAAGGAGTGGTATGTGGCATCCTCGCGGGGAGAAGCTGGTATGTCGGGGAGGTACCTTTCCGCCGGGGTGCGAGGTCCTCCTGTCTTGTGTGCCCGACACTGTGAGGTGCCCGGGGGAATGTTGCATGCTCGCGGCGGTCAAGTGCCCTGCAGAGGGGTCTTATTGGGCCTCCCCAGGCAGTATGGGTTAGGCCTGCTCGACTGTTGGGCAGCTTCGGCCCAGTCCAGAACAGGAGCCCCCCAAGTCGTTGCTCTGAGGTGTCAGAGTAATGACTTAAGGGTTATTGGCACGTCGAGGACACGCCAAGAGAGGAACAGAGGAGGTCGTTCCCGTGCGCGAAGTTCCTTTGGTCGGCTGAGAGTCGAGAGTCGGACAACTGTGTCCGGTCGTATGGTCGGGGAGATGAAGGGTATCGGATTCGAAGCGTTGGGGAAAACCGAAACGACACGCGTGGGGAGATGGACGGCTACATGCGTAAAGAATTGAAAGAGTGCCAAGACCTGAACAAGGAACAAAGCGAGCAGCAGCAGAAAGTCGAGGACAAGCTTAAGAAAGTCGAGGAAAGAGAGACAGGCCACCTTGCCCGAATCGCCGAGCTGGAGGCGGAGGAGAAGCGACTTAAGGAAAGGATTGCTGAGTTGGAAGATGCTGTGCGACCGGCCGAAGGGTAAACCGAGGAGGACAGGCTCCTAACCACTCGAGTAGCGTTTGTGGCCCAACTCCGGAAGCTCGAGCAAGATCTCCAGTTATCAGAGGACGATGCTATTGAAACTGCTGGCATAGGGTTCCGAAGTGCCGTGGCGCAGCTTCGGGTTCTCAGCCCCGGCCTCGTCACCGAAGGGATTGACCCCGACGCTGAGGTGGTGGATGGCCAGATAGTTCCGCTCGGTCACGACGGACATGGCAATGGTGGAGGCGGGCCAGACGCGACCGAGACTGCTGCCGAGGATGCTGCATAGGATTATGTTTTTCTTGGCCTGCGTGCCACTTTGTTTTTTCCCGGCTTGTGGGCTTATTTTATGTACTATTTGCACAACGGTTATTTTTGCCCGGCTTGTGGGCTTATATTTGTAACTTTTTGGACTAAGGGTTTTGCCCGATATTCGTACTTTATAATACCTCTTTGTTAATTTTGCTTGTGTGTGATGTGGTGTTTGTTATACTTTATTTTTGCCTAAGTAATAAGGCTTTGGGATTTGCTCGACCTTGATAGTCCCTGACCGCGTGGAGAGCTGGTCGGGCGGCCGGAGGTGTACTCCGACCTTCAACGAGGCTAAGAGTTCGATCGACGTCCTAGCCTCGTGGCATGAACTTCCCATCGTGAGCTGGGTGTTATGCCCGGTTGGTACGACGACGGTGGGCCTCGGTCAAGGTATCCCCGCCGGATCAGAGGTCCTCGCGCACACACAACGCGGTCTCTGATCGTCGTGTTCTTATAAGGGTGTCGCGCTTGTACCCTAGCGCGTCCCCGTAATCGCGGTGCTAGTAAGCCGCGGGCAGTGTTTAACTGTAATATTGTTTTAGCTTTTTAGCGTTCCATGGTCGAGCAAGTTCTTCCCCGTGCAGGTTTTCGAGGAAGTAGGCTCCTGCTTCCGTTTTTTCCGCGGACGCGGTACGGGCCCTCCCAGTTCGCAGCGAGTTTGTCTTCTCGCGAGTCCTTCTGGTTCCTGCGCAGGACGAGGGTGCCTACCTGAAACTCAAGTTTGATAACTTTGTCTTTATAGCGTAGTGTTATTTTTTGTTTAAGTGACGCCTCTCGGAGAGAAGCGCCCGAGCGTGTTTCCTCGACGAAGTCGAGTTCTTCCCTCAAGCCTTCATCGTTCGCATCCCCGTCGAGGGGGGCTTCCGTCCTCCTCGAGGGTTCCCTGATCTCCACGGGGATCACTGCCTCCGTTCCATAGGTCAAACGGAAAGGGGTCTCCCCGGTCGTGGAGTGTGGGGTTGTTCGGTAGGCCTAGAGGATGCTGTGTAGCTCCTCGACCCACCGTTGTTTGGCGTCGCCCAGTCGTCGTCTTAATCCTCGAAGGATCACTCTGTTCGCGGCCTCAGCCTGTCCATTAGTTTGAGGGTGCTCGACCGACGCAAAGTGCTGCTTCATTCCTAGTTTTGTGGCGAAGTCTTGGAAGTTCCTGTCGGTGAACTGGGTTCCGTTGTCGGTGACGATGGCTTGAGGCACTCCGAATCGGGCGAGGATATTTCTTTTGTAGAAGCGTAGTATGTTGAAGGCAGTGATTTTGGCCAATGCTTCTGCTTCAATCCACTTCGTGAAGTAATCTACCCCGACGATGAGGTATTTGTTTTGATACGACCCCTGGACGAAAGGTCTGAGGATATCCATCCCCCACCATGCAAACGGCCACAGGGAGGATAGCGACGTGAGCTCGCTGGGAGGAGCGAGGTGCCTGTCCCCGTGCCGTTGGCATTTATCGCACTTCTTGACATGCTCCCTGGCGTCTTGTTGCATGGTGGGCCAGTAATATCCTGCCCGGAGTGCTTTACGAGCAAGCGACCGTCCGCCGAGGTGCTGCGCATTGATTCCCTCATGAATCTCCTGGAGTATGCCGGGAACCTTGGTCTCCTCGACACATCTGAGTAGGGGAATAGAGAACCCTCGGCGGTATAGCTTGTCCTCGACTATGGTATACGAGCATGCCCGTCTCTTGACCATTCCTGCCTCTTTGGGATCTTCGGGCAGTTTGCCTGTCATGAGGTATTCGTATACCGGGGTCATCCAGCAGCTGCTGTCCCCTATGGCGTTGATTTCCGAACCCGTGGCCGGTTTGTCGATACTTGGGTGGGAAAGCACTTCTTGTATGACTGACTTGTTCCCGCCTTTCTTTTTCGTGCTCGCCAATTTTGACAGGACGTCCGCTCGTGCATTATGCTCCCAGGGGATGTGAGTTACTTCTGCCGAGGTGAATTTTTTCATCTTCTCTTTTACCAAGGCCAAGTATTCTATGAGACTGTCGTTCTTGGCTTGGTACTCTCCTCGGACTTGCGAGGCTACGAGCTGAGAATCGGTGAAAAGTTTGACCTCTTAGGCGCCAAGGTCCTCGGCCAGCCTGAGTCCCGCGAGGAAGGCCTCGTATTCGGCTTGGTTGTTCGAAGTCGGGAAGGACAGTTCGAGGGACACCTCGACGAGGATGCCTCCCTCGTTTTCGAGGATGATTCCCGCCCCGCTTCCCTTCGGGCTGGATGCTCCGTCGACATAGATTGTCCATTTCTGCGACCCGTTGGTTGAGGGTTCCGGGACGGTCATCTCGGCTACAAAGTCGGCCAGTACCTGTGCCTTCAAGGCTTTCCTCCATTCATACCGGATGTCAAATTCGGCGAGCTCCAGCGACCACCTAAG
This sequence comes from Lathyrus tuberosus, assembly GCA_022829125.1. NCBI lineage: Eukaryota > Viridiplantae > Streptophyta > Magnoliopsida > Fabales > Fabaceae > Lathyrus > Lathyrus tuberosus. The sequence goes on along the minus strand of JALAZF010000006.1, from coordinate 35,232,738 downwards.
CATCCTCCCCGCCATGTCCGGTCGCCCGAGGAGCTGCCTGATAGGCTGTTCAGTCCTTACGGTGACGGTATGGGCGAGGAAGTAGTGGCGTAGTCTTCTGGCCGCGGTGACGAGGCCCAGTGCGACTTTCTCGATCTGCTGATATCTGAGCTCGGGGCCTTGGAGAGCTTTGCTCGTGAAGTAAACTGGCTTCTGTCCGTCCGAGGTTTCCCGAATGAGGACGGCGCTGACCGCTTCGCATGTGATCGCAAGGTACAAGAAGAGTGTTTCCCCGTTCTCAGGTCGCGAGAGTACCGGGGGTTTCGATAGGACTTGTTTCAAGTGTGCGAGTGCTCGTTCGCATTCCTCGCTCCACTCGAACTCCGCTTTTTGCCGGAGAAGTTTGAAAAAGGGGAGTGCATACTGTGCGGATTTGGCGACGAACCGGGAAAGGGCGGTGAGCATCCCGTTCAATGATTGTATTGACTTCTTCGAGTCCGGAGTAGGGAGCTCGGAAAAGGCTCTACACTTGTCGGGGTTTGCCTCGATTCCTCGTTCCGTGAGGTAAAATCCGAGGAACTTTCCAGCCCGAACACCGAAGGTACATTTGTCGGGGTTAAACCTCATGCGGCACCTCCTCGCCGTATCGAACACCTTCTTGAGGTGTGCGGCGTGGTTGACTTCTTCTGTAGACTTGACGATCATGTCGTCCATATAGACTTCGAGCATGTCGCCGATTTCAGTCCGGAAGACCTTGTTCATCATCCGTTGGTAGGTCGCACCGGCATTCTTCAGACCGAAGGGCATTACGTTGTAATAGTAGTTGCCCGACGTGGTCATGAAGGTCGTGTGTTACTTGTCGACCTTGTCCATGGGAATTTGGTTGTATCCTGAATAGGCGTCCATGAAAGATAGTAGTTTGTAACCTGCAGAATTGTCGACCAGTTGGTCGATGTTAGGCAAGGGATAACAGTCTTTCGGGCAAGCCCGGTTGAGATCAGTATAATCAACGCACATTCTCCATTTTCCATTATTTTTTTAACAAGTACAACGTTGGACAGCCATGTCGTGTATTTGGCTTCCGAAATAAAATTTGCCTCTAGGAGGTCTTTTACAGCTTTCTCAGCAGCCTCCGCTTTCTCGGGAGACTGCTTGAGTCTACGTTGTGCTACGGCCCTAGCGGCCGGATCTACCGCGAGCTGGTGGCAGGCTACTTCGGGGTCGAGGCCAGGCATCTCGGACGCGCTCCACGCGAAGAGGTCAGCATTCTCCCTCAGGCATGCCTTCAGCCGCTCTTTCGCCAGGTCAGGGATCCCGGCGCCGATCTTCACGTTGCGATCTGGATCGTCCCTGAGGGCCACGAGCTCGAAGTCTCCATCTGGGATGGGGCGCGCTGGGTGGAGAGGCTGCCCGTTGTTTTCCGCCTGGTGGTCGGGGTCTTCGATTCTGTCTTCGTCGGGCTCGCCGGAGAACCTGCTGTCTAGGTCGACCGCGTAACTGCGTTGACGCGCGGAAGAGGTACCTGTCCGACGTCCGAGGGTGGTTTGGCCACGGCCTTAGGTTTGGGACCAATGGAACTTAGGCCCTTGACGGCGGCGTCGAAGCATCTTCTGGCCACGTCGATGTCCCCGTGCATCGTCACTACTCGTCCCCTCCTCGTGTAGTACTTCATTTTGAGGTGGACCATCGACGGGACCGCCATGAGTTCAGCAAGGGTGGTCCTTCCGAGGATGCAGTTGTAAAGGGATGGGAATTCAACCACCAGGAAACGGATCTTCACCTGTCGGGCCGTTTCTTCGGCCCCGAACGTAACCATTAGCTCCACGTAACCCCATAGTCTGGTGGTTGTTCCATTGAACCCCTGTAGATCTGACCCGACGTACGGGGTCAAATGCCTCTCGTCCAGCTGAAGGGTCCCGAACAAGTGAGAATACATGATGTCGACCGAGCTCCCCTGGTCGACTAGGATTCTTCAGACGTCGAAGTTCGCCATTTGCGCCCTGACCAGGAGGGGAATAGTGGCGTTCGGGGCTCCCCCGAGGAGTTCCTCGAGGTAGAAGGTGATGGGATTGGAGTCTCCCCGCACTTTCTCCAGGGTGGTCGTTTTCGCGGATGTCGCGGATTCCAGTTGTCAAACTTTCGTTTGATTGATCCCACCGAGACTTTCTCGGGGTCGCCTCTGGAGATGACCATTGATTTGGGGAAGCCTTCCCAGGTACTGCGTGCAGTGATGGGGTCCTCGTCGGGGAAGGTCGCCCATATGTTGCGGATCGCCTCTTCACCCTAGATGATTGGGGGGACGAAGAAGTCCTCAGGTCGGGTGACGCTGAGAGCGACCTGAAGCTGACTGTCGACGGGAGGAGGTGTTGCCTCCTCGACGTTCTGTGCTTCCCTTGAGCTGGGCCGAGGAGGGTCATTCTTTTGGGCATATTTCTATAAGTGCCCCTCTTTGATGAGAATCTCAATGGCATCCTTGAGATGGATGCAATCTTCGGTTACGTGCCCGTGGCTCCGGTGGAACCTGCAGTACTTAGATTTGTCAACGTTTGGTTTGGATGCGACGGGCTTTGGGAAGCGAACTCCTCCTTTCACAAACTCGGAATTCTGGCAGTCGGAGTGGATCCGAGATCGGGAAGTGTTGAGCGGGGTGTATTCCGTGGATCGGCCAGCTGACCCGCGTTGTTCCCGGGGATCTCGGTTGCAGTTTTCTTTCTTCTTTTCTCCTCCCCGTCGGGGAGAAGCGTCATCATCTTTGTGGCCGCGGGGGCCTTCCCTACGTCTTGTCTCGAGAGCGATCTGGGCTGCTTCCGTCTCCTCGAGTTCGATGTTCTTCTGGGCTCGAGCGAGAAGGTCCTCGAGACGCCGGGGTCTTCGGAGGCCTAGGGATTTGGCAAAGTCCGATCCGGCACGTAGTCCGTGGATAATTAAGTATTTCTTCATGTCGTCGGTCGTATGGACCTCGACGGCTTCCTTGTTAAACCTCTCGATGTAGTTTCGGAAGGATTCGTTCCTCCCTTGGAAGATCTTTTCTAAGGAAGCCTCTGTCTTCGGGTGTCGATGAGACGCGGTGAAGTGTTTGGTGAAGCGTTGCTTCAGTTGTTTCCATGACGTGATCGAACCAGGTTCCAGACCCTTGTACCATGTCATGGCTCCCTTCCGCAAGGTGGTGGGGAATAGCCTGCACCTGATGGCTCCCCTGACGTTTTGAAAGTCGAGCATCGCTTCGAAACTCTCCACGTGATCGTCGGGGTCGGTCAGCCCGTCGTAGGTCCCCAATGGTGGAGGTTTCTCCATGCCTGGAGGGATTGGGGCATCTATGATTTCCCACGACAAAGGGGTCCTTTGGTCCTCGTCGTCGCTACCAGCCGGGGATCTCGAAGGTGATCGATGGTGCCGTGGAGGGGAGTTCCTCGAACGGTTCTTTGGTCTCTCTTCAGTCTGCTTGGACTTCTTGGAGATGGTGGAGGCCATAGGTTCCTTCCGAGGCGGGGAACGAGGGCGTTTCTGGGTGATCGCCGGTTGGGGACGCTCGAGACGCGGTCGTCGACCATGGCGTACGGGCGACGGGGTCCGGGAATCTTCGGAAGGGGTCCTTCGCGGGGAAGGAGAGCGGCGAGGTGACGGGGGACGACGATGTCTTCGCGGGGAAGATCGTTGTGCCCGTCCTTGCTCCAAGGCTTCGATTCTGGTGTTCTGTTGCGCGATCAGTTGATTGGTCTGGTTGATCAATGTAAACAGGGCCACAGTGCTTGGGTCCGCGTTGGGCGGCGGAGCAACTGGCTGGAGAGAGGTTTGCTGGTCGTCCGTGCGGACGACGTTGTTGGTTGCATCCTGGGAGTCCGGGGAGGTGGTCTGTCCGTCTCTTATGTCGCCTTCGCCGCCGTGGAGGATGATGGCATCCTCACGGTGGCTCCCGTTCTCCAGTTGCGCGAGCACGGTGTCTAGAGCCTAGTTGACGGTCGGATTGGCCATGTTGGTGATGAATAGAGGAAGCTTTGGTTTATCGAGGAGAAAACAGGGAAGCTTATAAATTTCCCACAGACGGCGCCACTGATCGTACTTGGATCAGACAGTTTTAGGTGGCCAACGACGTCCGCTGAACTCCGGCTCCGGTGAGGTTGAAGGACGGCGGGGGGGGGGGGGGGGGGGTGTACCTGCAAGGCACTCCGACGCTCAAGTGAGGAGACTGTCAGAGAAATAGCAAGTACAGAGGTGAGTAAGAAAGTGAACTTAACCTGACCCTCTCAAGGGAGAGGGTATTTATAGAGAGCCCCCAGCGCGGGGCCAACGGTTACTTGCATTGGGCTGGATTGTCAGGCCCAACCCAAGTAACTTCCAGGGCTTACGTGGCGTAGTGAAGACCAGCACGTGGTCTTCGCCCTGGGGTAACCGCTCCTAGATTTCCGGGATTAGGGTAGACCGAATCCTTCGGGAGTGGAGCGGTTACTTGGAACGTGTCCACGTGGTACGGACCGTTGGACACTCCTCGCGGGGGAGGAGCCTTATGTGTCGAGGACCAATCAAGCCGTACGACGGACATGGCCTCGCGGGGAGGAACCATGTCTGTCGAGGAGTGGTATGTGGCATCCTCGCGGGGAGAAGCTGGTATGTCGGGGAGGTACCTTTCCGCCGGGGTGCGAGGTCCTCCTGTCTTGTGTGCCCGACACTGTGAGGTGCCCGGGGGAATGTTGCATGCTCGCGGCGGTCAAGTGCCCCGCAGAGGGGTCTTATTGGCCCTCCCCAGGCAGTATGGGTTGGGCCTGCTCGACTGTTGGGCAGCTTCGGCCCAGTCCAGAACACTAGGTTTATGCCCCCCGCCTTATTTCACTCAAACCAACAGCTTACCATTACACAAAATTACAATATTCCATTATTCCAACAAATACCCCAGCCCCCATTTCAACAACATGCACCACTACCCCCATTTCGAACTCCGAAGTTAGAGCTTCCCATGTTTGATGGTTCAAACCCTCTTGAATGGTTATTTCAGGCAGATCAATATTTCGAATTTTACCAACTCCCACCTGAACATAGATTATCCATGATGTCCTTTTATATGAAGGGTGAAGCTCTATGTTGGTACAAATAGATGTATCAAAGTAACCTTTTGAGTGATTGGTCCTCTTTTACAAGAGCTTTGGAATTGCGTTTTGGTCCCTCTACCTATACAAATCACCAAGCTGAATTGTTTAAATTGAAACAAGTGAGTTCTGTTGTGGAATATCAAGCTGCATTTGAAAAACTTGGTACTCAAGTGGTTGGTTTATCGCAAGAGGCCATTCTAAATTGTTTTATCTCTGGTCTGACAGCTGAGATTCAAAACGAGATAGCTATTCTTAAACCGGTTTCAATTTCACAAGCCATAGGACTTGCAAAGCTGATCGAATCTAAAATTAAAGATTCCAAGCCCAAATTTCAGAAATCCTTCAAGATAACAACTCACAAACCCAATACAACAACCCCACAATCAGTCCAACATTCAGCCACTAAAAACCCAGCCCAAGCCCAAACCCAACCAGCCAAACCTCCCATTCGTAAAATCACTAATGCCCAACTTCAAGAGCGTCGCGCTCAAGGCTTATGTTTCAATTGTGATGAGAAGTTCATACCGGGTCACCGATGTACTTCCGGTAAATTCCTCTTGTTGATAAAGGACGATGATATCCCTAACCAACATGAAGAAGTAGAAGTCTCCCATTCATAACCATCCGCAGCTGATGTTCGTTCACACACCACTGCAGCTGACGATACTTATTTTCAGCTGTCCCCTCAGGCTGCCATTGGACACTTTTCACCCAAGACTCTAAAATTCACCGGTTCGCTTAGTGGTTTATCAGTGACAGTTTTAATCGACACCGGCAGTACCCATAATATACTTCAACCTCGCATTGCCCAACACCTCAAACTCACAACCAAACCTATTCCTAACTTTTCAGTCATGGTGGGAAACAAATCTAAACTATCTTGCACCGGCCTCTTCCCTCAAGTCCCCATCACTTTACAAGACAACTTGTTCCACATCCCTTTCCATTTATTACCAATTGAAGGGGCAGATGTGGTACTTGGTATGGAATGGTTACGCACTCTTGGTCCTATTATGGCAGATTTCTCTATTCCTAAGATCTCCTTCACCCACCAAAATAACACCATCACCATCACCGGAGATCCTAAATCACTACCTGAACACTCTTCATACAATCAATTCTGCCACCTTTTACACACAGATTCAATTGCTTCAATCCACCTCCTACTTTACCAACCTTCCAATGAACATCCAACTTTCCAACCCACAAATAACCCAAACCTTCTTGAGTCTTTACCCAAATCCCTTCCAAAACAAATCACAGCCCTTTTAAAATCCCATGCTGTTGTTTTCTAACAACCCCATGGTTTTCCCCCCTCCAGACCACATGACCATCACATCCCAATACTTCCAAACACAGCCCCAATTAATGTGAAACCTTACCGATATCCCCACTCACAAAAAGACGCCATGACAACCATTATTCATGATATGCTTCATGAAGGCATCATTAAGCCTAGCAACAACCCATACTCCTCACCTGTGTTATTAGTTCGAAAAAAGGCGGGTCTTGGCGGTTTTGTGTAGACTACCGGGCCTTAAACGCGGTAACAGTCCGTGACCGTTTCCCTATCCCAACAATTGATGAACTCTTTGATGAATTGGGTTCTGCAACTATTTTTTCTAAGATCGATTTGCGATCGGGTTACCACCAAATCAGGGTGGCTTCTAAAGATACACACAAGACAGCTTTTCGGACATTTGATGGACACTATGAGTTTTTAGTTATGCCCTTTGGGTTAACTAACGCCCCTAGCTCGTTTCAATCAGCAATGAATGATTTGTTACGCCCTTACTTACGTCGGTTTGTCTTAGTTTTTTTGATGATATTCTCATTTACAGTGTTGGCATTTCTGAACATGTTCACCATTTACAATTGATTTTAGATTTATTGTTATCTAACCATTTTTATGCCAAACTATCCAAATGTGTCTTTGCTGTTTCAAGTGTTGATTACCTAGGTCATATTATTTCTAGTGAAGGTGTAACCCCAGATCCGGCAAAAATTCAAGCAATCATTGACTGGCCAAGGCCACGTTCTCTCACGACTCTCAGGGGTATTTTAGGCCTCACCGGCTTTTATCGACGGTTTGTTCGTCATTACGCCTCACTCGCCGCTCCTCTCACCGATTTATTACGTTCCACTAAATTGATTTGGAGTACATCAGCTGAGTCAGCTTTTACAACATTGAAAAAAATAATGACTGAAACTCCAGTATTATCCCTTCCAGATTTCTCCCAACTCTTCATACTGGAAACAGACGCTTCAGCAGTTGCTGTAGGCGCGGTCCTTTCTCAACGTGGTCACCCTTTAGCTTTCTTCAGCAAGAAGTTATGCAGCCGGCTTCAAGCTTCCTCCGTGTATGTCAGAGAGATGTACGCCATTACTGAAGTTGTAAAAAAGTGGCGTCAGTACTTAATTGGGAGACATTTTCACATCTATACAGATCAGAAAAGCTTGAAAAACTTGCTAGTCCAAACAATTCAGACTCCGGAACAGCAAAAATGGGCAGCTAAACTACAAGGTTTTCAGTTTGACATATTTTACAAACCTGGAAAGTCCAACCAAGTTGCTGATGCCTTGAGTCGCATTGAAACTGACGATGATAAGGCAGTCTTCTTCTCAATTTCTTCTCTGATTCCCTTACTGATCTCTCAGCTCAAGCATTTCTACAAAACCAAACAAGAAGGTCAGACTATCTTTCACAATGTATTATCTGATCCAGGGTCTAACCCACTGTTCCAAGTCAAAGAGGATCTGGTGTACTACAAGGATAAGATATTTATACCTCCGGATGCCGAACTGCGACAGAATATTTTGACAGAATATCATTCAACACCGGCGGCGGGTCACTCAGGGCTGCAACCAACACTAGCACGTGTATCTTCATCATTCCTGTGGCCTGGAATCTACAGAGACACAAAGCAATTTGTTAAGACTTGTTTCATATGTCAACAAAACAAATATATGACACAGAAGAAACAGGGCCTGCTACAACCCTTACCAATACCAAACCAAGTGTGGGAAGACTTAACCATGGACTTTATCACACATTTACCTATCTCGTGGGGACACACCGTTGTTTGGGTAATCTGTGATAGATTGATGAAATTTTGCCACTTCATAGGTCTCCCAACAAAATTTTCAGCAAAGGATCTGGCTTTAAGATTTTCGGTGGATATTTGTCGTCTACACGGCATGCTGCGAACCATCATTTCAGATCGTGACCCTCTCTTCCTAAGCAATTTCTGGAAGGAAATTTTTCGAGCACAAGGCACAACTTTGAAGTACAGTACAACATATCATCCTGAAACCGATGGTCAAACAGAGGTCGTTAATCATTGCTTGGAAACTTATCTACGATGTTTTACCATTGATTCTCCTAAACAGTGGTTCAAATACTTACATTTAGCAGAGCTCTGGCACAATACAACTTTCCATAGCTCCATCAAGATGTCTCCATTTGAGGCTTTGTATGGACGTCCTCCTCCGCCATTTTATCACTACGAACCAGGATCTTCATCACTCGAAGCCGTTGATACTTCTCTACAAAACAGAAATCATATTCTTAGTGTTTTAAAAGGGAATCTTGAACGTAGTAGAAATTACATGGAAAAACAAGCCAACAAAAAAAGATCCAACATCACCTTTAACGAAGGAGACCTCGTCTTGCTCCGATTGCAGCCATATCGCCAAAGCTCGGTTCAACGACGTGTTTCGAACAAGTTATCCAAAAGATACTTTGGGCCCTTCAAGATCCAACAACGTATCGGAACCGTCGCCTATCAGCTTGAGCTCCCTGAGTCTTCAAGAATCCACCCAGTATTTCATGTGTCCCAGTTACGCCCCTTTCACGGTGCTGGCCCTGTTTCTCAGTTCAAGCCAATCCCAGTGGAACTCGAGCCAAACACGGACGACAACATCACGCATGCAACAACAGAAGATTTAAAGGACTCCAACGACTTGATCCGTTTAGACAAGGAAGATGACCAAGTTTTAGTGGAGTCAAGAGTAAAGATGACAAAAAAAGACAATGAAAATCGTGGTGTTTTGGTTAGAGGCGCAGATGATGAAGAGTTGAGAGACAAATGTGATGAAGAGTTGAGTGAAAAATATGATGCAGAGTTGAGAGAAAAAGAAGATTCGGAGCAAGGAAACTTTGAGAAAAATAAACAAAGTGCAAATGAAAAAGAAAGTCCACTAGCCTTAAAACAAGTGCATCCACTTTCCAAGAAAACCGTGTGCTATCCCACCTTTCCTGCAGTATCACGTGCTAACCCATACCACTTTACCCCACTTCCCAACAACTCTCTGACTTTTTCAAACACCCCACCGCCCAAACCTCACCTCGGGCCCCAAAACCTGAATTCCTTACCCTTTCCACACGTTTTGGCTCCAGCTGGCATCCATAGACCCGTTGCACATGCAGCTGTATCACATTACCGTTCCAATTCCCCAAGTGCTTCATCCCACACTACCTCACCTACCAATTCAAACGGACCAAAACCTTCAGCAAATGGACCCGGTAATCCTAACCATTGGGCTTCCACTTTTCAGCCCACTAAGCCTATTTCAAAACCCAACCTTGAGGACAAGGGTGTTTTTGGGCCGGATAGTAGTGATAACAGGCCCACTCGAGTGAGATCCAAGCCCAAATGGATGAAGGACTATGTGACAAAATAATCAGTTTTATTATTATTTGTTATGTTAATTTTATTTCTGCAATTTATGGTTGGGCTAGCCCATTAGATCAATTCTTAGAAATTGGTTAGTTGTATTTAAAGCAACTTCTATTTTGGAAGGAGCATAGAATGAATTCAGAATTTTCTTACTTTCCTATTCCTTCTTGCTTTTGTGTGTATCCTTAGAAAACCCTAGATCTTAAAATTAATAGTTGTGGAAACCCTTTTTATCACATCACCCCATTAAACTAAAAATTAAGAGAAAATAAGGGGTTTTGGATTTAGGGTTAGCTATGACATTAAATCCATACCAGATAAGCACCCAAGTAGATGGAGGAAAGGGATTTAGGATTTAAGGTTTTTCATACAAGATAAAACTGTTGTTGTTGATTCAGTTAAATGAGAAAGATTTTTTTTGAGATTAAGTGAGAATGAATTTTTAAGAGAAATTTTATTTTTTACAATTCTCTGAGAAGGAAGAGAAGGAACATGAGATGGAATGATTGAAGAGTCAATACTACAAAATACACCTTCGATAAAATAATACTACTACGATTATGCTTTCCACCATTGTAATATCACAAACTAGATGCGTCTGATGTTTATTTATTTTTTTGAAAGTTATTTAATCACGGTTGAGGTAAACAATTGTAGTTCGAATCCCAACAACTACATTTTTTCCATTTTTCCTATTACAAAAAGCGCGTGTCACTTAAGTTCATAAATAAATAAAAATATGAAAATTATTTAACCACGATTTTAATATTCAACTGTTGTAATATGATCTATACAATCTTTGCTCTTCCCAAAAGAGAGAAACGATTACAATGATCATTGAAATTTTTCTTCATTTCTCAAGACGGTCACAAGTCATTCAACAATATCAACCATTAGAGGTAATCATTGCAAGCATTAAATCATCAGATGTTTCATCTTCAACCTCTTCTATAAATGCACAATTTCATATAGTGAATTTACACTTCTTCAAACTATTCTTCTTAACTTCCTAGCTATAACAACACGAATTCTCAATCTCACAATGCTAAGAGAAATAGCTCAACAGAAGTCACTGTTGAAAACCAAACAACCACCACAGTACAACACCATCAGCAGACAACCGAGGAGGACCAACCATCTTTCTCGAGTGTTGTCAGGGATGCGCTGAGGGTGAGGAAAGACAAGAAGAAGAAGGATAAGAAGAAGAAGAAGAAGAAGAGAAAGGTGTCGAGGAAGATTTTTTACTATGACTCAGATGAGGGTAGTAAGGAGAGAATCATAGATTAAGAAGATTCTTGTAGTGCTAGGAGATAATGTTCCGATCTTGACAAAATTTTGTAATGAAAAAATTATGTTTTATGTACTCTTTCCATGTGGGCCTCTTAATAGAATTTCTTTATTTTTGTTTTATATATTCTTTCCTTTATGCTATGTAGATTGTTTGTTTCACTAACCCTTCACTGAAAATACATTTCATTTAAATTGACATAGAAACTTATAATCTGAAAATTAAGTTGTATTGGAAAACCAACTTATATCAATCAATTTTTTCCGAATTGCATCTGTCTCACCATTCATCTCACAATGTTTAAGATTTAGAATATGGTTCAATGACCTGATTCCTTCATTACATCCATATCTTCTCTTATAGTTTAATTTGAATAACAACAATTTATTAATATTATTCAAATTAAACTAGAAAAAAAGGAATCGATGTAATGAAGGACTTAGATCATTGAACCACATTCTATATGTTAAAGAGCAGGAAATAAATGATGAGATTCATGCAATTTGGAATACAGTAGTTTGTTTAAGTTGGTTTTCAAGAATAGTTTAATTTTCAGATTATATACTTCTTCAACAATTTGAATAGTTGTATATTGCTATGAGGTTTATTGAAAAACAAGGTAATAAACTCCGGATACTTTCAACAACGGTTATCTATTTTAACTGTGATGGAATGTTTTTACCTAAATGTATATACCACAACAGTTGATACAAGTAACTATTGTGGTAGGTAGCGCGCGTCTTGCCTTACTATCACGGTCTCGCGACCGTGGTAGAAATCATCATATATACAATCACCCCTTACCTCACAACGGTTGGTCAGGCGTTGTGGTATCCCTTTTCCAATCGTTGTGGTATGGATTTTTCGTAGTAGTGAGTGTTTTTAGAGGAATGTTTTTTTAATAATAACGAGAGTGCGAGAGAGAGAGAGAGAGAGAGAGAGAGAGAGAGAGAGAGAGAGAGAGAGAGAGAGGGAGAGAAAGAGAGAGAGAGAGAGAGGGTTAACTTTTTAACTCCCCTAAATTAAAGGAATATTTGTTATCTAAATGAAATGAATGTTACATGGGTTTTTCTAAACTCGGTTAGTCTTCATCCTAGGGCTTTTACTAAACCCTCATAGTTAAAAAAATATTGATTTGATATAAATTACACTTGTTAATAACTTAATTAATTACTATAGTTAATATTTTGAGTTGTAAAATTAAATATTTTTTTTTACTCCATCTAAATTTACTCCCGTTTTAAATTTGATGTGTAATAGATATTTGATTATAATAATATTTTAAATTTACACCCGTTTCTAAAAATAGGGTATATATTGTCACATGTTAATACTTAAAATGACACTTTATTTACAAAATTGTCACTATGTTTCTTATTTACACCCGTTTTTAGTATAACGGGTGTAAATTTTAAAATTATATTCTTCTTTTTGCACTTGTGCACCCTGCAACTGGCACAAACCCTTCATTTCCCATGAACTTACTTAGCCAGAAAGTCTTCTCTCGCTTATGCTCGCATGTGAATGTCGCCTAGCGAGCCTTGGTCTTAGAAAGTTGGTATTGACAAGTTCTTTGTTTGTTGCTTGGTGGTTTTTTCGTCATTTTCACATGTTTTTGATAAATAAGCAAGTAGAAAATCCAAATAAATGTTTTATCACTTTTCATAGATAAATCATAAATTTCTCTGTTGATTACTTGTAAAATAAGTAAATAACACTACTAGAAATACTGTATTTAGCCTCGGCCATTTTTCAACGCTATAAGGCAAAAAATGGACACTACTAAACAATTAGCCTCAGTGTAGCCTCGGTGTCGGGGGAAGTCTAAAGCAATCGAAGCTAATATTTAGCTTCAGCCAAAATGAGTCGTGTCAAATTTAGCCTCGGTTTAGCCGAGTCTAAATCGAAGCTACCCTAAAGCCAACGCTTAAAAGTCAAAGTCAACAAAAAAAATAGCCTAGGTCTGGCCGAGGCTAAAGTCAAACTTCATAAGTCAACAAAATATATAGCCACTGGCCTGGTCGAGGCTAACAAAATATTTAGCCTCGGATACTTTAAGGCTAAGGTCATCAACAAAACATTTATCCTTGATTTGGCTGAGGCTAAAGTCAAACGTCAACAAAATAATTAACTTCGGCCTAACCGAGGCTAAACTCAAATTATAGACCCTGCTGATTCTTGGTAATTTTAGTAGTCCTACACAAATTCTTGGTAATTCTAATATTCCTACACAAATTCTACGACTTTTTAACAACCACAAAATCATCCATGTCAGTGAAGTGGCTCGACAACTGTGAGAAATTAAAACCCTAAGTTGCAGCAAACAAATGATAAGGCAACAATGCAACATTCTGATAATAGTAATTGTAACATTGTAATATATAAACTTAAAGCCGATATAACTAATGAACAAATGAGGAGTAATGTCAAAAGTGTGAAAAATTCTAAGTGATGGAATAAAGTCAAAAAATACGTTTGAAATATCCAAACAGAGAAGAGTTATTGACACTCCTTCAATTTTGATCTATTTACACGCAGTGCATCAACTGGGAGAAAACCAATTAGAAAAAAAATAAAATAGTAGAGCTAACAGGACTCTCAAGGTGCCTTCAAATTCATGTGCCAAAATCTTCATCTTTAACAAACTCCTTCCTCACACAAGACATGCCAAAATCCAACATATTTTTAACAAACACCTTTCATAAGTAACAATAACATAGATAATTCAAGTCATACAGAAATTTACAAGATAGATTTGAAGTAAGTAACAGTAACATTGTAATATACAAACTTAAAGCAGAGATAAATCGTGAACAAATGAGGAGTCGAGAAAAAGTCATAATAATTGTTGTATTAGAAAAAAAATCATAATAACTATTAGTCACTTCCTGAACCTCATGTATTACTTCCTGAACTGATCCATATAAACTGCAGTTGGGGCAGGATTATAAACTGCATCTGATATGAAAACCATGTTAGTTAATAATGCACATGAATTTCAAAGGCTCATGTAAGTTAATAATGTACATGAATGTCAAAGGCTCACAAAGATATGACACAGTCCATAAAACATATCATTTATAATAAGAAACTACACATTATATTTGCATATAGAAAATGTAGATAAATAGATTCACTAGATTTTCTCTCATGTTGGAGTGAACAGATATGCATCAAATACAAATTGGTATCTTATTTAAAAAAATACTCACAGCCATGTTGTAGACTTGAAGAGTGAAACATTTTGTTAAATGCCTCATAGGGGATACAAACATTTTCTTGCAATCCTGTTTGTTTGTGATGTCCATATTATATGATAGACTATCTATAATAGACAATACAAGTTATTACACTGCAACTCAAATCTAGATTTTTATTTTTTATATAGCTAATACTTAATATCATGTCTATAACTTAGGAATTAAGCAACAAAATTGCAACAGTCACATAAAACATACTCAATTTTCATTTATTCCCTTGTTTTTTTTCCATAAAAAAATAAAGGGTTAAATAAGTATAAGGTCCTTACAAATATCCCAACTTTCAGGTTTGGTCCCTACAAAATTTTCCTTCAAACAATGGTTCTCTAAATGTTTTACGTCCATAACTTTAGTCTCTCCCGTTAGTTTCCACTAACGGTGCCATATGTGGCATGCCATGTGGAAATTGTTTGATGACGGGGCTTACATGTGGCAATGTCAACGTGGCAAATATTACTGACATGTATGCCACGTGGCAATTGTTTCAATTTTAATTTTTTTATATTAATATCATATTTGAACCCAGAAATGGTAGCTAATCTGCAGCTACTTCCTAGCTAATTCCTAGCTAATCTCTAGCTAATTTAAACACACCATTTTTGTATCTAATTCATAGCTAATCTCTAGCTAATTTAAACACACCATTTTTGTAACATGTATGAGTCAAGTTCATCCTAACACTAAAACAATGTAAATTGATTTGTAGTAGGCTGTGATTAGTTAATTAAACAATACCTAAAAATTAGAAAGCCAAATGAAGAAAGACAAAGTGGCATTATAACCCCACGGGTTGCAAAAACATAATACTAAGTGATGTGAATACACTATTAAAACAATATCAGAGTTGAAAATATATGCTCAAATTGAATAAATCTTTAATAGAGCATTTAACTTCACTAACTATAAACCAAATACATGGCAGCTTAATAACATAAATAATCTCTAATTGACTCAACATCATTCCATTATTTAGTTAACAAATCCCTCAGAAATTTCCATCCTCCTCTCTCTGATTTCATATCTCAATTCTCTTTTTCTCTACTACTGCACAAATCTCCTGTTTCAAGCTTCAGTTTCATCCTATTTTCAGCAATATGAAATCTGACACAGTCAACAGAACCTTGAACATAACAGCTACACTTACCTCGTCTTCCTCTCCCAGCAAGATCTAATTCAGCAGTAGCTTTTAAGTCATCATCTTTAACAGGCTCTGATTTCATATAGGGATTAAATACATTTCAGATATATCACTCACCTCTACTGAGCTTGAAGAAAATCTATATAAGTGATTAATGGAATTCATAGGAATTTATAGAGCCGCAAAGTAATAGAAAAAGATGATTTATTATATCATTTCAAATTACTAACCCATTATCTGAAAATTTAATGATTTTGACAAGATCACCAGAGGGGTAAGAGCTGGTAGCCAACAGGTAATTTCATAGCAAACAAAGGAATGGGAAGATAATTTCAATAGAAATTGGTAATTACAGAACTAAAGATGATAAATATCATGATCTATTAAAAGCAGTAGATTAGAATTATATGTTAAATTATCCTATGGTGATGATCTTAACAGCACATGTAGAAACTAGAAATCACAACAGCAGAAGACTGGGAATACCTTTGGAACCGCTGCCTGGAAAACAAAATCTGTATATGCATTAGAGGACATGTTCATAAAGGTAGCTTGGATATTGGTTGTTTGCGGACTTCCTGGCTGTTTAGAGAGATTGAATGTCAACCTCAAGGAGCTACTCTCAAATGCAGTTATTGACGGATAAACCGATCCATTGCTTTCTATTGAAGACAAGAAAATGGGCAGTTAGTAATTAGACTTAATATCAATCAACGTTCTTTTTGCATTGGTTAAACAAAGTTTACCACTTGCTGATGGGCCAGAGGCAAAACCATCCAACAAATCTGTCATAGAAGCAACTCCAACATTTGAAGATGCCCGTGAAGAATGTGGCACTGGTGAGAGATCATCCAATGATGAAACTGGTTCCCTTTTAGTTGTGCCAGGGGATAATATATCAATTGTAGATGAGTTTCTTTGAGCTGAAGGTGATTCAATATGTGCAGAAGGTGATCCAATCAACAAAAGATCCAACGGCCTACTAAGAGATTCCACTAATATACTATATACCATATTAGAAGGAAAGCAAACAAAGTTGAGCCTGTGACATAGTTTTGTAAAAGAACTTCACTTAGAGCAAACACAATGAATGGGTTTGTTCAAATTGTGTTATACAAAAATGTTACAACACAACTAAATCCGCATTTTGACCATATATTTTAATTAACAGCGTTCTGCAGAACAATATCAATTTGTTAAAACTCCACTACACTATTGTCCAATAGCATTTCTAACATCGAAATGGGATCACTCAATATGATAAAAGAATTGTTATGTCGATTCAAATAACAACTAGAATTCAAGCTACAACAAATTATTTTCACCGTGAACATAATTTATTAATTAATGTTTCCAGCATGGTTATCTTTAAGTGTCATTTACTTTCCTTTTTAAGTGAATTCTTTTGGAGACATTCCATTCATCACAAATTGCAGGCTTTAGTGAATCAGCATGAAACATTACCTAAGTACTACTGCAGAATTTTAGTTAATTTTGCACACTTAATAAAATAAAACAGAACCAAAGTAAAACAAAACTCATTTTCAGCAAGCATATCATATTATTAAGCAAAACTCATTTTCAAAAACTAACAATCACTTAACTAACTTCAAGAGTAAAACAAAATTCATTCTAACTGTCAGCAAGTGCGTCAAATGAGAGATGAAAAGGCCAAGTTCTTCCCAACATGAATATACGCACGGTTAACAGAGTATAAATGAACACACCTTCCATAAAATCAGAAAAAACTATCCGCAGAAGAGGAAAATGATTCGAAGTAGAAACGTGCTACCTAAGGGGAAAGAACTCTGAGTTCTTTGACAAGCGCCGCCTCTGAAGATTCGTCAGAATTGCTTCGGCAGATAAGCAACTCCATGTTTTTTCTCTGATTAGCGTCTACCTTGCCACTGCGATGTAGTATTAGGAATTTGGAATCAAGTCCCTCTAATAAGAGACTTTGATTCCGCTCATTCTGCTTTTAATTTCTGGAAATAGTAGCTTAGGGTTCATGACTTCATGGCTTCGAAATGAAAATTTGGTTAGGAATTGAAAGAAGTTAATGTCGGATTCAGGTTGAGAAGAGCATGGCGAGTCACATTGCAACAAATTTCCAACAAATTAAGGTGTAGAATAAGAAGAATAGTGAAGAATTGGAGAGGAGAAAATGAGCTTTGGCGTTTACCTAACGGGAGGAACAATTTGGGAGAATTCTAAGTTTTAGGGACGTGGCAAAGTGTTTTAATTAAAAGGTACACGTCTGAAAAAAAAAATATACTTGGCATGACACGTAGATCTCCGTTAGTGAAAACTAACGGGAGGGACTACATTTAGGGACGGAAAACTTTACGAGGACCATTGTTTGAAGGAAAATTTTAGAGGCACTAAACTTAAAAGTTGGCATATTTATAGGGACTAAAAACTTATTTAACCCAAAAATAAAAACCGGCATGACCTCGTGAATAGATTCTAGTAAAAACCTAAAACAAAGAATACAATTAGAACTCACAATTTTAGACTTATTGACAACCCATATCCTATTTGAGAATGTAACTTAGAGAAAAACAAACCATAACATTGTTTTCCTCGTTGACATCAAGATACTCAATCAAGCCATTACCTAAAAAGTCCCGAAATGTGTACACTCCATCCTGAAAACACATTTGAATTATAACTTTCATTCTCTATTTCAATATAAAAGCATATGATAAGATTACCTTTAACTATTTCATATGATAAGCTTTAACTCTTGATTCTCCTTTGTCAGTAATGACAAGACGACAACAAACTCTACCAGCATCTGAAGCTAAGTAAACACAATAGTTTTTGTCCGTTATTAACAGTTTCATCTCACTCCATTCAAACATTTCAATAGTTGAAGGAAACACAATAAGTATAGATTTTTAGCTAACCCATAGATAGTGGAAAAAGATAGAAATTTCTCTAAATACAAGGTCAAATTGCATACCTCATATTTTGTCCTTCTGATGATATAAACAAAACCTATCTCTATAGTCTCTCACTTTTTTGGCAGTACCTTCTGATGATGGCAAGACTTCTTCACCTTCCTAAAATCAAAACTCAATTTATAGCTTATACATAATAAAATGATAAAAAGTGTAATAAAAGGCATTGATATTGAGAAGATAACATTACGTTGAGAAGCCTTTGGTGCAACATGCTTTTGATTCTACAAGTACTTCTAATTCTACAAGTGCTTCTGATTTTACAAGCTATATGTATGTTTGTAAATTTTTGTGCTAATAAAAACAGAAAATTCACACAACATTTTAGACTTGAATCCTTCTCAGGTCTAGACATTCACAATGCACTAAGTACTACACTAACAACATTCACTAATTCTAACAGCAGGGGAGAATAACAAGTCATGATTTTTCCACTCAACCGTTCGTCACGCTACTAAAATCATTCAAAAACAGCAATCAAACTATGAAAGGTAACTGATATAACATTGCACTTCCTTGTACTAAATAAAAATCTGTTTCATGGCCATGTATGTTATGAGTATGTTGTTGGTTATGAACATGTATATTAATGCTTGACTCATGTGTATGCAGGATTTTGCATATGGTGATGAAGATGATAATGATACATGGATTTGTAACAAGAACCACGTGGCCACAACAAGCTTTTCATATCTCTTATTATTGACATGTATGTATGTGTAACATAACTGTGTATGTGGTAAAGTGAGACTAAATATATATAATGGATATATGTTGTAAAAAAAGCTTTCTATTTCCTTTTTAATGTGTATGCATAAAAGATGACATATTAGTATGTTGGATGGAGAAATACAAATCCCATGCAGTGATTTCAAATCAAACTC
The DNA here is from genome assembly GCA_022829125.1 of Lathyrus tuberosus. Lineage (NCBI taxonomy): Eukaryota > Viridiplantae > Streptophyta > Magnoliopsida > Fabales > Fabaceae > Lathyrus > Lathyrus tuberosus. Next base: position 35,213,463 of record JALAZF010000006.1, on the reverse strand, counting down.
AAAAACAAAACTTCTGCCCTTTCCTAACTTTAGCATTAAGTGAGTATGGCATGGCTTGGATTTTACAACATAACAGGTCAAAAAAGTTGATTGATTCTAAAACCAATTCTATTCTCAATCTGATGAATGCATATAGATTCAAAAATCACAACAAAATGGGCCAACTCAAAGACCGCAAAACACCCTCCTCATACTATTCCAAGAGGCAGAGGTTTGCATCCAAGGGAGAAGCTTGACATGGAAACATCTGCCTCTGCAATATTTCTCTATTTCCTACACTTTTTTAATCTATAAGAACTCACAAGTATATGTCTCTACAATTTTTGTAGGTTCTGCAAATCAAGATGAGCTTGCATCAGTTATGTAAGGCTTAAAATACTTCACTGTTTCCTACACTTTTTGACATACTTCACTGCAAGGTTTAAAATACAGAGAATAAACTTTTATTGACTTCCAAATTTTTTTTACTTCTACAAACCAGTGTTCTCGATGGCAGATATTCCACCACACCGGCCGCTTTGCGGCACTATTATAGCGGAATCAGGCGAAAAACACCACATATCGGCCTATATTTATTATTATGGCAGAATAATAAGTTCAGAGAGAGAGAGAGCGAGAGATATTACCTGGTTTCGAAATTTGAATTAAGAAGCAGAATCAATGGTTGTATTGAAGTGTGCTATGTTGAGAAGCGAAAAAATTCAGAAGTCATGCAGTTAGTAAAGTGAAACCATTAAAATTATGCAGAGGCTAACAAAAATACACCAATCTTTACGAAGAAGAAATGCATAGTAATAGTGATAAATTGGAGAAGTTTCTTCCTCCGACAATGCTTAGGGTTTTTGGTTCTTAAGAGATGAAAGCAAATCAAGAGATGAAAAGCAGTGGAAAAAAGATGAGGGAAAGGAGGAAAAGTACCTGATGAACATGAAACACATAGAATCAATGATCTTGCAGTTGTTTCACCCCATCTCTCAACTATCTAATGAAGAGATGAAAAATCGTAAGAAAAAGGAAACCGTATTGAACCAACGAATTTATTGATTTTGAAATCAGAAGAAAAAGTACCTGATTTTTTTATTTTTTCGTACGAAGATGATCTTGCAGTTGTTTGATTCTAGATTATTGAAATTGTAGAAGAAAGAGTTTAGGGTTTTAGGAAAACATAAGAGGAACAAAAAAAAGTGGGAAAAGGAATAGGGAAAGGGGAAAAAGAAGAGAGGGAAAATAAATTTTGGGGTAAAAAGTATTTTTATTTTTTAATAGCTAGCTTTCGGACCAATTTTTTTTTTTAATTTTTAACTAGCCTTAAATCATCTGTTTCTAATTAATAATACAAATAAAAAAAAGTATTTAATAGTTAGCCTCGGTGAATCCGTGTCTATTAAATAAAATTAAAATTTAATATTTAGTCTCGATTCGTCTGTGTCTATTACATAAAATAAAAGTTATTACAAAATAAATTAATATTTAGCATTGGACCAACCACTACTAGAAAATTCGCTTTTAGTGACCGAATTAGTGACTGAAAAATTTCGGTCACTATAGTGACCGAATTAGCCACCAAAATTTGACATGTTGTTGGTAAAATATTTTTTTTTTGTAAGCAAGATGATTCAATAACACGAGACATAAGGGTTCTCAAACCTGTTTACAAAAAGAATCGAGAGAAATACACTCGACAAAAAGATATTGAAAACCAATTGAACCTACGAGAGATAATACAACGGATTTTTACAAAAATTGTAAAAATTACAATTGGTTTTAGCAATATCGCCTATAAAAGACCACTTCCAAGACGTAAACTTTATGTTCCAAACCGTGTCAAGAACATTCCACTCATAGTTTTCGAAGGAAATACAATTCCTCAGATACCACAAGTTCCAACACACCGCCAGCCAAATAATTCCTGCTTTGCCTTTCTAAACATTCAGAGCATTACAAAAATTAACCCACCTCAAAAAGCAATCTTGGAAGCTTCCTTCTACTACCACCGTAATATCCACAAAACCAATCCACTCCCTAATTTCCCTTCAAATCAATTTTCCCACTGAACATCCCTTCAAAGAATGGTCCAACTTTTCAATACCCAAAGAGCAAAACCTACAAGCATAAGAGGTAGAATCGGGAAAAATCATACCTCTACGCAAAAGATTATCGATGGTCGGAAGTCTATTTTTGAAAAGCCGCCACCCAAAAACCTTAACTTTCATAGGCACCCCCGACTTCCATAAAACATTCCACAAATTCTCCTCTCCCGGGCCAGCTAACCCAAAAGCACACGAGCTAACAGCCCCTAAAACACCCCCAGCAGGAGCATTCCAGCCAGTCGAATTAATCGGCAGTAGCGACACCAAACCTCTACGCGGAAACGTCCTACCCGGATCCTCAACGAAACTACTATCCGCCATCGTACCAGCTGCAAAGAAACAGTCATTACAGCTGCTGTTAGGCTAGCCAGCATCGACAGCAGAATCAGAGAGAGGCGCCGTAACAGGCGCAACCATGGAGCCCGAACCATCTTCAAGACCGACCGCAGGTGTACCCGGGCCATCAACAGGAACACCGACTTCGCGCCAACTACTCTGCCAACCGGAATCACCTGCAGGAATCACAACTCTCACAGAAACAGCATTGGAACTGCAATACAACCTGGAAAAAACAGACGTAGCAACTGATAAATCACTAGAAACAGTATCAACAACATTAACACCAACCCTACTAGCATCCTCCCTCCTACGCCTACTGATCTGAATTAAATCAACCGCCGTCCTCACTGAAAAACCATCATCAATATCCACCTTCCACTTCACAGTATCACACTCGGACAAGGAAGGACCATGGCATTCCAACAAAGAAACTAGCAGCTGCAATTCATCCTCCGCCCCTTCACTCATCCGACGCTTCACACCCAAATCACTCCACACCCAACTCCCATCTACCCAACCTCCCATAACTCCCACCGATACGTTTTTGAGCTCCGAGGCCTCAAAAACAAGAGGAAATCTATCTTTAAAACTCTAATCATCCAACCAATTAGCGTACCAAAAAGCCGTCTTCATTCCATTACCTATCTCGAAAACACAATACTTAGAAAAACAATCTTCCTCTAACTTCATATCAATAGTGCCCAAGTCTTTCCACCACACCGAACAAGAACCCTTATGATCATTGGAAAGAACCCCACTAATCAAAGCCGAGTTGATGTCACCATATCGAGCTTTCAACAACCTATACCACACGGAGTCCTTTCCGTTAAGAATGCGCCATCTCCATTTAAAAAGGAGTGCCATGTTAAAATCCTCAATCCCTCTAATCCCCAACCCGCCCTTATTAAAAGGCCTACAAACCTCCTTCCAACTCACCCAATGGATTCTTTTCCTCCCCTCCGTGCCTCCCCATAGAAAGTTACTTTGTAAACTTGTGATTTCCTTCGCAATCTTCACCGGCATCCTATAAAAAGAAATCCAAAAAATCGATAAAGAGCACAAGACCGACTTAAGAAGGGTAACTCTCCCACCGATACTAAGAAACCGATTCTTCCAATTGTCCAAGCGCCTCTTTATCTTATCCACCAACGGTTTCCAAGTTGAGATTCTCCTAGGGCTAAATCCAATAGGAATCCCAAGAAATTTGAACTTGCGACCTTCCAATTTACAAGAGAGGAAAAAAGCCGCGGACTCCAAAAACCGAGGATTCGAATTTAGTCCAATCAAAGTGCTCTTGTGATAATTGATACCCAATCCCGACGCTATTTCAAAACTACGAAGAACCGCCTTAAAAGCCCAAATTTGATCCCAAGATGATTCCCCAAACAAAAGAGTGTCATCCGCAAATTGAAGAATATCCACCGAGCACGATCTATTAATAACCGCACCTCCATACACCCCTATATCCACCGCCTTCTTAATCAACCCCGATAGACCCTCCGGCGCAATGAAAAAAATAAAAGGAGATAACGGATCTCCTTGTCTCAAACCCCTCTCCACTTTAAAATCTTTCGTAGGACTACCATTCACGAGCACCGACATGTTACTATTGAATATCAATAAGTCCATCCATCTCATCCATCTCCCTCCGAAGCCCATCCTCCTCATCATATATCTAATAAAATTCCAACTTACCTTATCGTAAGCTTTCTCGAAGTCCACCTTAAAAAGAATACCGCTCCTACCTTCATTAGAATAATAATCAACCAACTCATTAGCGATTACCACTCCGTCAAGTAATTGCCTTCCGGGAACAAAAGCACTTTGACACGGAGAGATCAAAGAATCCAACACCCACTTCAATCTACCCGCCAAAAGTTTCGAAACCACCTTATAAAGGCACCCCACCAAGCAAATAGGCCTATAATCATCGAGCTTTAACGGATTTGAAACCTTTGGAATCAACGTCAAGAAGGACGAGGTGATAGATTTAGATAAATTCTCACCCGAGTAAAAGCCATTGAAGAAATTCACAACGTCATCTTTCAAGAAAGACCAACACTTCCGAAAGGACAAAAGCGAGAAACCATCAGGACCCGGACTCTTCGTCCCCTCACAACTCCAAACTGCCTCCTTAATCTCCCCTCGGAAAAAGGAACTTCAAGAGAAGCGTTCTCCAACGAAGAAAGAGAAGATAAGAGAATTCCGTCTAACAAAGGTCTCTCGACCACTTCTTCCTTAAATTTGCTAGAAAAGTGATCGAACACCTCTTTCTTCACCGAATCAACCGTTTCCACAATGCCCGAATCGGTATTAATCAAACCAATGTGGTTCCTCCTCCTCCTCTCCTTCATGACATTGTGGAAGAATCTACTATTATTATCACCATCATTAATCCAATTCAACTTCGCCTTCTGAATTAACATGTTCTCCTTAATCTTTAAATTAAGCCAAAACCGACTATTCGCTTCTTTCCTCCTAACCACAACTCCATCTACCTCATGCCCTTCCACATGACTCAACATGAAGTCCGCCTCGTTCACCTCCCTAACCCCTTCCTCCACTTCCAAATCGTACCTCCCAAAAATAAAAGAATTCCACCACTTTAACCTTTCTTTAATCAATCTCAGTTTCTCCTTCATAACGAAATCACTCCTACCGTTAACCTCCAACTTCTTCCATTCCTTCTCCACGAAAAGGATAAAATCTTTGTGGTCAAACCATTCATTATTGAATCTGAACGGCTTCGGACCCCAATCTTTACCATCCACTACCAACCAAATCGGACAGTGATCCGAAACATCCCTATCACCGATCATTTGACCCACAATCCCCCATCTATTAATGATAACATCCGACACAAGAAAATGATCTATTCTGCTCATAGCCTTCCTGTCTCCACTAAACCAACTGAATCTCTTACCTTTACAAGGAACATCCACCAACAGGCTCCTATCAATAAACGTCCTGAATTCCTTCATCTGCTCACTTCTATTCCAGCAAGATTTGCCTTTCCTCTCCGAGCTATTCTTCACTGCATTAAAGTCACTGCACCAAATCCACTCCCCATCCGTAAACCTTGACATTAGATCAAGTAAAGAATTACACAAGACCCTCTTATTAGGAAGATCGCAAAGGGAATACACATTAGCAATATAATAAACAAAACTCTTCCATATCACGTTAATACCCAAGTACCCCTCCCCTCTAAAACTACACAACACCTCTATATCTCCTTCCTTCCACAAAATAGCAAGCCCTCCCGACGCGCCTCTAGATTCGAGGGCCGAGAAACCAACCTTCTCCCTACTCCAAAAACTCTTAATCACACCCTCCTTAATAGTAGATGTAGCGGCAAAATAGTGAGTGTAAGCTATTGATTAACTTAACTCGAAAAGCAAGAGTCGCCACCGCACTTTTATTTTATCCAAAAAGGAAAGGAAAAAGAGCGAACAAAACCTACACAAGCTCTAAACAAGAACAAGTGAAGAGAGTCCGGGTAAGGGGGTTGGTTACGCAATGGGAAGGTGTTAGCACCCAAAAGGTCTATAGTACTCTATAGGAGCCCTTTGAAATATCTACCGCTTTTGGTCTGAAAATGGTTTGCTTGAAAAGTGATTGAGGAGATGAGAAGAGAAATTGTTTTTTAAGATTTTTGTGTTTGGAGAGACTTGTCGTCTCATGCCTACGTACCCACGATGTGCAATGTAGGATCAAAACCTCGTAGTTCGTGGTACAAAGAATGAAAATTATTTGTTTTGGTTGTTTTTAAATGTAAAGACAAGTCGTCATTTCTAAGCGAATAATTTCGCTTAAAGAAATGAATCATGTCTAAACTTATGAAAAAGTTAAAAGACAAAGTGCACGAGGGCACAAAAAGAGAGTGATGAGTTTGATGTTTTTTAAGTCTTTTGAAAAAGGTGTCAATATGCTTATGTAGTTTAGCATTTGTTAAGAAATGAAAAGAAAAAGAGTAAAATCACTTGACAAAGTCAAGGTTTGATTATGAAAGAAGTGAAAGTTTGAAATCAAGAAGGTTTTGAAAAGGGGAGAGAGTTTTGAAAATTAAAGAATGGGGAGGAGAAGAAGAGACTGTCCTAAAGCATAAAGTAAAAGCTAAGGATAAGAAAGATCTAACCACAAAATGTAGCTATCTTCACCATAAACCGTGCAAAAGCACAAGTCTTCGAAGCCTTCGAACCATAATTCCAAAGCAAAGGGAGAAATGTCCTAAGTTCTAAGTCCAAGGTTCCAAGAATTGCATTGGATGTCCAAGGTCTAAGTTCAAAGCTCCATGTCCATTGCAAAGGATAGTAACCATAGTCCAAGATTAGAATCACAAGTTTTTTAGATGTTTTGGCCTTTATTAATGTTTTAGGTCCAAGTAGACAAAATGAAAAAGGCATAAGCATAAACATGTGTCCAACGGACAAAGGAAAAATTGCGGAAACATAAACATGAAATGAAATGATAAAATGAAGCATAAAAGTAAAAGAGATAGGGTGCGAGAAGTAATTGTAAAGAAATTAGTACAAGAGTAATGTTAGTAAGTTAGTGATTAGTAGTTAAAGTTAGTGATTAATTATAATTGAATAATTGCACTTAGGTCAAGATTAATGAGAACTCATTAGAGGATTGATAAGACCAAAGCCCCCTAACAACAAGTTTCATAAGTGTTGAACCAAAAGACAAATAATAAACTATTTTTGATATTTTTTTTCGAGGCGGGACAAATTTTGGTCTATGTTAAGCGCACGCCGAGTAATTTGTTCGAGCAATTACCCTACGAATGAGGCCGGCCATGAGATGTATGTGTTAATGCACGCGAGATGAACGATATATGGATCGTCATCCTAAAGCGATGCCACAAGAAAAGAAAAGGTAGCAATGATCTCATCTCGATCAAAATTCAACAAAGGAATTTCAAGATCACTTCGACTTTCATCAATCAAAAAGAAAATAGATGAAGAAAAGTGGATCTAAAAATTATGATCCACACAACCAACAATAAAACAAAATATCAAGAAAAATAATAAAAACTATGATATTTTTAATGATTTTTTTGGAAATGTTTAGAAAAAACAAGATTTAAAACTCAAAGATCCACAAAAATAGTATATCAAGGTTAAAAATAAAAAAGAAATTAAGAAGAATTTTATTAAAAGAATAAAAGAAAATTAAGGAAAAATTATGATAAAAAAAAAAGAAGGTGGCATTAAAAAAAGGGAGGTGAATTATGAAAATGAGATGGTGATGGTAGTGAGCCAACACGGCCTAATCACACTTGATGTTAGCAATAAAAAAAACAATGAGTTAAAGAGAATGAACAAAACACGTCCATCTTCTTCAAGAGGAAATTGAGACGGTACTATAGCTTATTCTTTCGCGGCGACTACCATTCACGGCCAAGGGGAGGGAGTACGACGGAGCTTGTAACGGCGAACGACGGGACGCGAAATCGACATCAAAATGATCAGAGCACAGTGTAGATTTCAATTATGTCATCGATTTCGTGCAACGATGCTTGAATCCACCGAATCGAAACCGCAAAGGTTTGATGAAAAAGAAGCTTCAATACCTTTCAATGGTGAGAAATGTTCTTCCTCTTCTCTTCTTTTTTTTGAACTGTTGTTGTTGAAGTGTTGATGAATTGTTGATGTTGATAAAGGTTGGAGTCGTTGCGGTTTGTGGTTGTTGTTGATGTTTTGCGATGGAAAATGAAGAAGATGATGAAGGATGTGTTGTTGCGAATTCAGTTGAAGGTTGAAGGAAGAGTTGTTGTTGAAGCTTTAAATTGATTTTGCAGGTCAGAATTGAGGGAAGTTTTTAGAGAGATTTTGAAGTTTTGTTGAGTTTGGAAAGAAGATGGTTGAAGTTTCTTGTTGTTGAATTGATGGAAAATGGAATGATTATGGTGATTTTTCTGCAGAATTTTATTGGCTCTTCAAAGCTTGATTTTGAAATGAGAGGAAGTGTGCTTTTATAGATGAATTGGTGAGAAATTGGAATGAAATTGGTGTTATTCCTTGCCGTTTCGCGTTGAATCTTACTGCGTTTGGACTTGCGGTGCTGAATGTGTGATGCGAACCAAATTGTTTATGATCTCTTTTGCTGCGTTTTGTGTTTAATCTCCTTGCGTTTTGCGGTTTGGTTCATGAACGGCTTGGTGAAGTCGGAGCTGGCTTGGAAGTTGGAAGCTCGGATGGGAAGGCTTGTAGTCGTGTGATGGAAGTGGCGTGTGAAGATGTGTGGCTGGGATGCTGTATCATGGAGGCTGGGGCGTGAACATGGCGTGATGGCTTTTTTCTCAATCAATTTTTTTTGTAATGGTAAATGGGCTGAATTAATACATTTGGTTAAATGGGCTCTATTGTTTCTTTTTGTAATGAATATGGTTTAGAAAAAATATTGGGTATGGATAATGAAATATTAGGATAATGGATATTGGAATGTGAATGGGAATTGGCTCAAAAAATGGATTATAAATGGATCATAAATGGATTTTTGGGATTTAAATGGAAATGGATTTAGCAAGATGGATATGGATTTGGAAATTACAAAAATGGATAATTGGAAATTGGATATTGAAATAAAAAGGATTTAAGGAAATGGTTATTGACTTTAGATGGAAATTGAATTAGAAAAGGGTATGGTTTAGAAACAAAAATGGTTAATAGGAATTAGATTTATGAAAATGGATAATAAATGGTTTTGGTAGTAAAATAAAAGGATATGGATAAATTGGTTTAAAATGTGAAAAATGGTTTATGAAGTGGATCATGGAATTGAATGGATAGCCAAGCTCTATTTTTTTAGCCCAAAACCAAACTTGAATTTTTTTCACAAGCCTCTGATAAACATATAGCTACCACTGAACAAGCCACAACCGAACAATAGCCATTTGAATCTGACTTTTTGAACCCAAAACTCACATGAACCACTGCTTGATAAACTGAAGAATCTCAATCACAAGACATCTTGCTTTTGAACAACCACATGTGACTTGAAATTAGGCCCTTGTCTTTGACAAACCTGCACAACACACAGAGAGAAAAACAAGCAAACGGCAGCATATTTTGGTTAGAGGTTAGCTAAATAGAAACAAGTAAGCAACAGAGAATCACACAGGTGCTCAGGAGAAACACAACCTGTGATCTTGTTTGTGGTATGGGATGCAAATGAAATGAGTGAAATCTTAGGGGTAAAAATTAGGGTCTTACAGTAGACAGCTTAGTTTCATGTATTAAAAACAGGTCCGCTTTCCCTTTATTAATGATATGGCTAATTCTTCTTCTCTTCAGAAGAGACCCGCCTCCTCTAATATTCAACGAACCGATCGATAATCATTTAAAACCATTGTTGTTCTCCCTCCTCAAAAACAGTCTCTTCCTATCCTCCTTTTCCTTCTCCACAATTTCCTCCCTAAAGACTTCCAACGAACCGTTTGACGTCACACCTAATCTTTCCATAACCTTCCATAACTTATCTCCATCTTTATTTGTCGTATTCTCCCACACTTTTAAATTGTTTCTTTGAATATTTGATTCTTCCGAATGATCCCCATAAGAAACCGGGACTGCCGCTTTCAAACCTTCCTTACCACCTTGTAAACCATCACCAAAATCACACGACAGAAAAATCTGATCCGAATTGGTATTAACACACCTCGAATCCGATTTCAGTAATCTCCGCTTCCTTCTTCCCGTTCTCTTTTTTCGCATTCCTCCCTCTTCGATGCATAGTTTGTATTTTACCGATTTAAATCTCCTTCTTTTCTTAAATGAAACAATCCTGTCTTCATTTTGAACCCCGCCTTCCAACTCCAAACTGCAATCCACACGTGTTCCTGCTGAGCATAGAAACGAAGCAGATGAATTCGTATTCAATACCGCTTGGCCCACATCTTCACCCTCTAAGCTAATGCCAATTACAGTCGCCACTGGAGGATTCACTTTCAAACCTTCAACTGCCGTGTCAAAATAGCCAACTGCTTCCTTGAGAATCGACCCACAAGCAACAGCATTGGCGGAAACAGTCTCAATAAAATCCTCCGCTTCAGTCCGATCAACAGACCTTGGGATACCGCCCGGGTCCTCACTGTCATAACTGAATGCACCAATGGTTTCGACCTCGTCTTCCGCAACAGTTTTGTTGTCAAACGAAGACCCAGAGACATCAGTTTTCGAGTGTCCGGAACTCCAGCTCTTAGCTTTCGAAACCTCCTTTAGCATCCTAACCGGGCCGTAAGCGTCTTCCTTAAGAATAATCGAGTAAACCTCCCCATCAATCTCCACATACATCGAATCCTTTAAACTATCCTCATAAGACAGCTTGACCAAAATTCTTCCGACATCCATATTTAAGGATTTCGTTGTACTATCGTCCGCACAAACGAAACTCCCAATAGCATTGCCCAACTCAATGAAGAATTTCGGGATCCAAGCGTGACATGGCACCCCGTAAACTCTAACCCACATAACTCTCACATCATCCACCAAACTCTCGTGCCACGGGATAATTTCCGTAAACCATTCTTTCCACCAAAGTTCGCCGTTAATCAACAACTCATTAATAAATCTTTCTTCAATATCTTCCAATAAACATAAATTACCTCCCATCGGAGTAACTTTTATCGAGTAGACACCCTCAATCTCGAACAGAGTTTGAAGATTATAGGTGGAGCCGGGGGACACCACCCTTCCCACAAACGCCTTCTTAAACCTCTCGCAATCCCCTTGTCTAGATTTGAAACTCAGTGATATCTTCTTAGCCATCGACTGATTATCCAACCCCTTACCACTCACCGCATCAGCATACGAAAACTTTCCCACAGGAAAACCTCCGCCCCTGTCACCACCGAACTTCCCCTTCTTCAACCCACCCACACCATTCCTCAAAACGACACTAGGATGACCCTTCGCACCCAAATTCAGGCCCGGTCTCGCAAATCTTGGGAGATTTCGCGTGAATCTTCTTGTCGTCGATCATAATATTATCTAATTTAACCGCCAACAGCCTTGCAGCTCCCCCTCCCGAAACCTCGCGAAACCAAAGCGTTTTCCCAACCTATTCCTCTTCGGGGGTATCACAACCTCGACTACCTCCCCCACACATCCAAACAGCTCAAAGATGTCTCTAGCTGCAGTTCTCCCAGGAAACTCAGAGAAATATACCGAAAATGTACCTTTACCATTAGCTCTGAAACCACCTCTACCCGCCGGACACGAGTCCCAGCAAGGCACCCTGTTTCGGAACCTTCTCTTCTTCACCTCCGACCACCCCTGAACGTCTCCCATAAACACCAGCCAACCACCCCAAACCTCAATCCGCAGCAGAAGAAGAACCACCACCCACTAAAACCCCCAAACCATCAAACCCCAACAATGACCTAGAAAAGAATACACCAAAACCGTTGTTGGTAAAATATTAAAAGTCGCTAAATCGGTCACAAAATAAAATTAGCCACCAAATTAGCGACTGAAATTTAATGACCATAATTCCCGGTCTCAAATAATCGTTTTTTATATAAATTCATTCATTAAAAAATTGTGACCGAAATTTCGGTCACTAATAATTTTTTATTTTTAAGTTACTTCCCTCCCAATTTTCTCCTTTTTTATTTTCATTTTTTATTAAAAATTTCACAATCATATTATTTTAACTAATAAAACATATATTTATAGAAATAATTAACTCATTAAAATTTATTAATTTAAAAAAATTATAATTTTAATGATAATTAGTGTAAAAAAATTTAAATAATATTTAAAATTTCTATTTCATTAATATTATATACATTTTAAATATAAATGTAACAACTAAAATGAAGTGGCCTAATGGTCACGTGGAAACCTTTTAAAGGAAAGTGCATTGGTTCAATTCCTACTTGAGTCAAAACTTTTGTTTTTTTTAGTTTTTAAACAAACCAAATCGGTCACTAAATTCGGTCACTAAATTCGTTGCTAAAGGTTAGAGACTAGCACTTTTCCAACCGAAATTTGGTAGTCGCGTTATTGATCGCTAAACGTTATAGTGACCGATTTTTAGACTTTTTCGGTCACTAAACGCGAATTTTTTAATAGTACCTATGTCTAATATATAAAAAAAATAATTCAAAAATTAGTAAAAAACTAGCCTCGGCGTAGCTATGTCTATTAAATTAAATTAAAATAATGGTAAAAATGTAACTATAAAATGGCATTTTTTGCGTTTAAATAGCGTAGGTTTGGCCGAGGCTAATTAGCGTCGGTGTCGGTGGCCGACGCTGAATTCGAAGCTAAAACACAAATTTCTAGTAGTGTAAGTGCCTATATATTTTACATAATTTTAATACTTATCCGCGATGAAGCTAGTTTAACAAGATAATTGTCACGACTGTGGTGTGTCAAGAAAGTGATTGTTAGTTAATTACATTTCTTTATAAATAATATTTTTATGTAAAAAACCAATGGGAAAAATATAAATTTTCTAAATACAAATTATATATTATTTATACATAATATTAAAGTACATTGTTTGCAAATATTCTTATTATTAAAATATAGAGTTTTTTATGTTACATTGTTTTGGTTTTAATCTACAAGTACAACTTTTTGATAAATTTGATTCATTATCATTCATGTTATTCTTGGAGAAAAACAAATCCAATTCATGACAAATGTTTTCATTATCAATGTTTGAGTTTCACAAGATAGCGTCCATGATATGTAGTTGTGATGTTCACATTCTTATTAGATGTAGGGGATTTCTTGTGGTTTGATGTGTTAACAATATTCTGAGTGTTGTTACTGTATGAATGTATGACATGGATTCGTTGTAGATTAACTGACCCTCAGTTCTTTTATAAAATTAAGGAAAAATTATTTCTCTTTTAATTAAAAAATTAAAAAATATGTATTTTTTCCTCGGTTTTATAAAATAATTGAGGTAATATATTACTTGCAAAATAAAATGGTGAATGGTAAAATATTAAAAGTAACATATATTGTTTTCTTTTTCAATTTTTTACCATTCTCCACTTTCTTTGTGTCTTACAATATTCAAATAAAGGATTATATTCAAAACAAATTTATCGAGATCTTATATTGTAAAATAACCAAATTGCTTGGAATTTACAGTGTGTTTAGGAATAAATTTCTCAATGTTGTCAACCGAGAAAAATAATAAATTAATGCGTTTTTTTTTGTACTGTCAACATAGGAACGTTATATAAAAATATAACAATGGTCTTACAAGAGGTAGAAACAACAACAACAACAACAATAACATCAACAACAACAGCACCAGCAACAGCAACAACAACAACAACGTCAACAACAATAACAACAACAGCAACAACAACAACAGTAACAACAACAACAATAACAACAACAACATTATGCGAGATAGATCGGAAGAGCAGGAAAAAATGTTTTGTTCAAAGTTGGTGGTAGTAGAACAACATACAACACAAAAACTTGAAGATTATTTCTGTCTTGCAATCCATTTCAAAAGAATGATGTGTACGAGTTTGTATCAGTTATATATGAGTTAGGTTTAGGGTAAAATTTAATGAACGAGTGTTTTTATAGTAAAATTTGATTATCTAACCCTTCGATTCTTTAAGGAACTAAAAGAATAGATCATTTAATTTATAAATAAAAAATAATAATAAATGGACAACTTTTAAAGATATAAAAACACGAATTGCATTTGTTAGGATTCGAAGGATGTTCTGAATTAGTTCTCACCATAATTATATTTGAAAATCGAGAAAATAAATTATATGTTAAAAAAATAAAATAAAACATGGCATGTCTTGGAATTGTACATCAGTTTTTTTGTTAGATGAGGTAAAAATTTTGTTATAACATATATTATTTATAGTAGTGTTTTTCAATAAAAAGATTAAAAAAAAGACAAATTTAACATATTTTTTATAAATAAGTCTTCAAAATTAAAGATAATGATCTGAAGTGAAACTTAATCTAAAACAATAAAACTTAAGCTAGCAAGAAAATTTGCACAAATACTATAAATGTGAAAAACAACCTAGCAAGAAAATTTGCATAAATACTATAAATGTGAAAAACAACCAAAAATACTTGTGAAATGATATTTGCACATTTATTTCAAAGTTATCCTTAAAGCTTTTAATTGAGCGGAAAGTGACAACTACTTATAAGCATTTTAGGGAAGGCAAAAACTTGACAAGAATTTATTAAACCACGTGGTTTACATGTATAGAAACATTAGGTGCCTACTCATGTAGCTTCTTAAGCACCTGTCGGTGGTCATTATGAATCAATAACTAACTTTAAAACCAAAATTAGTTAGATCGAAGAAAAAAATGATGATGCAATGACTGTCAATCGACCATACATCCTGCTATATCATATTAAAAATTTTAAATTAACTATGTAATTAGATAAAATGATATATTTTTATTTGATGATAATGAAAGTTAAATTTTTTGTTTCAAAACATTTATTTGAATTGGGTTATACAAAATTGAAACGTCAGTTTAAAGGTGTTTGAGTCAATTTCTTATAAACCAAAATTTTATGTTGAATGTGTCAACTTTTTTTTTATATAATCAATTTATTAAATACAAAAATATAAAAATATGAGAAAACGTCAAATTTAATCTATTAAAAAATTAATAAAAGTAATTGATAGATATATTCAAACAATCTCTAAATTTTTTTTAATTTTACAAATAAGAAGCGTCAACTCCTTATTAACCAAATTAATTTTTATTGATGTTTTAATTTAGAAGATTTTTTTCTACAAAAGGATACAAAGATATTAGACATAATAGAAAAAGAGTACAACATAGAGAAATGACCAATCAAAATCCTCTAATTGTTATAAAATCTATAATAAGGCATGTCATTCTTATTTCTTTCATAATCATCCCTAACACCATTGTGAATATCCTTCCACCACGAGTTAACCATAATGCCAAGAGTTAACCATATTGTCCAAAGATGTGTCAAGAGTTTTGAGTCACGAATCACTTTGGTGGAGGAACTTGATGGATTATAGTGATTCTTTGGAGGTTGTTGGTTTTACTTAGTTGGTATTTTGCAGACTTTGTGATGGAAATAATACGTCATTCTCGTCGATTAGATGGATTGGAAATACTTCTCTAAAGTGTCTTTTCCCTGGTCTATATGAGGTATGTGGCGGAGTGAGAGGGGTTGGTATGGCGTTGAGACATATGTCTTAATAATTTTGAGATAACTAGTATTTTGGGTTTGGAATTTGCTAAGTTAATGGAGTTATTGGTTGAAGTCTGTCTGAGTAGGGGGGGTCTCTGATACTTTTATTTGGCTTTTTGGTTATGATAATTCTTTCACTGTAAAATCTTGTTATGATAAATTATACAGGTTGTTGGGCTGGTGGAGTTAGAGATGGCTCTCAAAACTGCTTTGTTAGAGGAACTGAACAGGTTGGATGTCTTGGTGAGCGATGCTAATAATCCAGTGAATTCTGATCTGAGTTCTAGGAAAATCAACTTAGCAGTGAACCTGTGGCAAAATCTGAATCTTAAGAAGAGTCTCTTGCGCCAAAAATCTAGATTACTTTGGTTGAAGGAGAGGGATAGGAACTCAGCTTTTTTCCATAGAGCGATGAAGGAAAGGTTTAGAAGAAATGGAATCTATTTTGTCAATTCTAAGGAGGGAAGAAAGGAGGAGGTGGGGGAGATCAAAGAGGAAATTCGTAACCATTTGTTGGAAAACTTCAAAGAAACTGATTTCAATAGACCCATTCTTGATGGTATTGAGCTTCCCTCTCTGTCCTCCCTGGATAGCGAGGCTCTCGTTAAGCCGGTTACGGTTGAAGAAATTAGAAGTGTCGTGTGGGATTGCAATGGTAGCAAGAGTCCTGGACCGGATGGATATAACTTTGGTTTCATTCAAGAGTGTTGGGATACGGTCAAGGAGGAAGTCTTGAGATTCGTCTCAGATTTCTTCGTTAATCCTATTCTATCTAAAGCAACTACTGCCTTTATCTTCACTCTGATACCTAAGATCAAGGACCCTCAACTCTTGTCGAACTATAGACCTATTTGTCTGGTTAGTTGCCTTCAGAAGATTCTGTCCAAAATCTTGGCTGCTAGATTGAAGTTGGTTATAAGATCTTTAACTTCTGTAGAAGAATCGACTTTTGTCTCTGGTCGTAGCATTGGCGACGGAGTTCTGGTTGTTAACGAGTTAATAGACACTACGCCAAAAATAGCCTTAGGCAGCACTAAAAAGACATCGCTTTTATCAAAAAGCGCTGCTATAAGGAATAAAAAAAATTCGCTAAAAAAAGCGCTGGTAAAGGATACCTTTAGAAAACGCTTTCTAAAAGCGCTGCTAAAGGCCGTAAATAGTCCCCACCTTAGAAAGCGCTTTTTAAAAAGCGCTGCTAAAGGTATAACCTTAGAAAGCGCTTTTAAAAAGCGCTGCTAAATGATAGCATTAGAAAGCGCTTTTAAAAAGCACTGCTATAGGCCAATTAAAAGATAACCTTAGAAAGCGCTGCTATAGGCCAATTAAAAGAAAACGCTTTATTAGGAAAAAGCGCTGTCTTAGGTCAATTATTATTAAAAAATAAAATAACACTAAATTTTCAGAACCCTGTTCATTTTCACTCAAGACTTCTACCTCCTTTATCTCTCGCAATTTCTCCGACCACCATCGTTCTCCCACCAGCCTTCTGTTCTCCGACCACCGTTGTTCTGTTCGTTCTCCCACCGCCGTTGTTCTGTTCGTTCTCCCACCGTCGTTGGTCTGTTCGCGACTGCTCCCTCATATCTCTCTCTCTCTCTCTCTCTCTCTCTCTCTCTCTCTCTCTCTTTCTCGCGTGATGTAAGAAGAGGTACGTTGTTGTTGATACAATGTTGTTGTCTTTTACGTTGTTGTTGATACATTTTGTGTCAAGGTATTGTCAATGGCTATTTTAGTGTAAATATAGTGTGTGCATGCGTTTGGTTTACCATTTTCTATGACTGTCTTTTTCTGGTTTGCCATTTGTTATCTATTTCGATTCAAGAATGAAGAAGATGAAAGTTTATATTTAGTTTATATTCGATTCAAGAATGAAGAAGATGAAAGTTTATATGACTGCCATTTGCCATTTTCCATTTGTTATCCATTTGTTATCTATGACTGTCTTTTGACTAATTTTGGTGTCACTAAACAAACTTGCGAAAATCACACAAGTTCCAACATATTACAAAACAACAAAATTCCAGACAAGATGAAATTAAACTTGAAAACTAAAGATGGAAACATATAAAATTAAATTTGAAAGCAATAAATTTCCTGTTTTTGGCGCGCTTTCCTTCATGATTTCAGCATCCTACTCCTCATCCATCTCCTCACTTCCATCATCTCCCACTTCCTCTTATTCTCCTTCCTCCTCTTCTTCATCTTCATTTTCATCCCCCTCATTTTCTGTAGTCTCAGTTGCTGCATCAACTGTACCTTCACCAGCAGCCCCTCCTAAATGGAATGGTCTGTCCCCAGGCCAAGATACATGAGTCTGAAAGCCTCGGGGGTAAGGATCTGCTGCTCAGCGTCCTCGGGCCTGCCCATTTGCAATTGCATCCGATACATGGAGTTCTGAATACTAGTCATGGCACGGTTGGTGGCCTTATTTTGGTCCCATGTATAGGAGAATGAAGCGCGGAACCGTGGATCGCACTCATCGAAATTCAAGTTGTCAGAACTAGGTTGGTCGGGAGCTGCCCTTGTGTTTGGTTCCTCCTTGCAAAATCGAGTAATATATGCATCATTCACAGTCCCCTTGAGAGTTTGGTACACTTGGTTAGGGATTACCATGCGGGCAGCCCGTAGTAATCCCATGATTAGCCCCGGAAAAACCAATGGACACGATGCTTTGGTTCCCAATCCTGGTTCTTTCCCACTTTCCGCCACAATTTTCATTTCATTTGAAATGATGCGTGCCACACACACACTTTTACCTTTCAAGATGAAATAGAGTAACTGAGCGGTATCCATGGTGAATGTTGTGGTGTGACTCCGAGGACGGATGTTGTGTAGAATAAGCATTAATATCACCTGAGCATGCTGCCTGAGGTCCTTACGGAGAAAGTGTGTGCCACCCCTGCTGCATTCTTCTGCACTCTCTTTCCTTGACATAAAAGGTACTTGGTGAGTTGTTTGACATCTGGTGCTGCATTCAAATTAAACTCATAATCACAAGCGTGGCCTTCTGAAATAACCAGAGGATTTCCAAGATATTCGTTGATGGCTTTGTGGCTGAAATCAATAGTGCGACCTTGGACCATTGTTTTGTAAGTAAAGGTTCCGTCACTTGAAGGAAGAGCGTTGGTGTAGAACTCTCTGACCATATCATAATTGAGATGCTTGGGAGGGGTGACCAACTTTTCCCATTTCCGAATTGTTACCACTTCCATGATCTCGTGGTAATCACCTTCCTCATCTATTTCAAACCTACGCTCAGGGCAGATACTTCTTGACTCAAGTTCTCTGAACTGTTCTGCTTGTTCAGGGCTGACAAAACGCGATTGATCAAAGGGTCTGCTTCTTGAAGTTTCTCCTCCCACCTTTTGCTTCTTTTGTTGGACTTACTTTTTTGGTGCCATGTCTACAAAACAGAAAAAAATTTACAGCACAAGGATAACTTTGGTTAGAACAATATATTTATGAATTTGTTTGGCTGGGATTTATTGTGAATAAGGATTCGGTGGCTGCAATTTGATTTGCTTTTCTAAGTTCTTAGCCAAATCTTGACAGCTTGTACTACCAAACTACCTAACAATGATAATCACAGTAAGTTTCTCATATACCACAACAAGAGTTTAAAATATCCTTCAAGCTCCACAATAAAACTAAAAACCCTAATTTTTTAAAAGAGTGAACAAAAATTTCAAAACTCAAAGCCTAAGGATTTAGCAAGAATTATTCAGGCCAAGGAGATTCATGGTGTTTTCTTTTTTCATTTTTTCCAAAGGTTTTGTTCAGGTTTTGAAGATTTAACAAGTAAAGAGATGCAGCCCTTTAAAATCTAGATTTACAGAAAAAAATTAGTGAAAATGAACATACCTTGAAGCTCTTGAGAGAAGTGAGAAATGCAAACTTTTTTTCTTGAGATTTGATAATTGTGTGAATTGATTTGTGTGTGAAAAGTGAAGAGATAAAGTGAGAAAAGTAAAGAAATAGAGAAGTAAAGACGGAGCAGATGAGCAGACACGGTCTTCTAGGGTATGCAAATAATGGGTGTGTGCAGTAACTGTCATAAATGCAGGTTTGCCCAACCTAACTTCGCGTTGCGAACTTTCGCTCTCTCTCTCGCTTCCTTCACTTCAAGGATGGTTTGGTTCTGTCTTGCATCGCTGCCTATCGATGTCCCTCGCTTCCTATCGCTGTCCGTCGCATAGCGAAGCATTTGGTCGCAATGCAAAAGTTGCATTTGTTTCAACTGGTTTTTCTTGAGCCTAAAATCCCCAAACCCTAAACCCTAAACCCT
Source organism: Lathyrus tuberosus (assembly GCA_022829125.1). Lineage (NCBI taxonomy): Eukaryota > Viridiplantae > Streptophyta > Magnoliopsida > Fabales > Fabaceae > Lathyrus > Lathyrus tuberosus. The sequence goes on along the minus strand of JALAZF010000006.1, from coordinate 35,193,547 downwards.
AAACCCTAAATCGGTCGCTATGCGAAAGTTGTATTTGTTTCAACTGGTTTTTCTTGAGCCTAAAACCTGCAAAACCATTCAAATCCCCAAGTACCAACCTTTTGGGTCTTTTGTTAGTCAATTCTCATAAAAATGCAAAGGAACAATGCGATTCGTATAAGTTTTGACTAATGATATTTGTACTTTTGGATTGTTATCAGCTTGCAATGATTGAGAACTAACTTATTGAATTTGCTATATATAGGGGTTACTTGTGATCAAAGTGTGAAAGTCGGATCGTTTCCCTACAGGTAAATATTTTTTATTTTGTTTTTGTTTAGCTTAATTAGTATAACTATGGATAAGAAATGGATGCCTTCAAGTCGATTGTCGAAAGAGTACGAGAATGGGGTATCAGAATTTGTTAAGTTTGCTGTTGCGCACTCCGATGACCCCAGACGAATGATATGTCCTTGCTTGGGTTGCTGTTTTGGGAGACGGGTTGACGCGGTTCAGTTGGCATCGCATTTAAAGAGGCGTGGAATTGATAGAAGTTATACATGTTGGAATTTGCATGGTGAGAAAATTAGCGGGAATGTTGAACCGGGGGATACTACGACCTATTCTTCAATTGACAATGGCACAGATACATACGATTATGATCGAGTCGACGAGATTGCAGAAGCTCTTGAAGAAGATCTTAAGGATTGTCCCAAAATGTTTGAGAGGTTGGTTAGCGATGTAGAGAAACCGTTGTATAATGGTTGCACTAAATTCACAAGATTGTCTGCGGTATTAAAGTTGTACAACTTAAAGGCGGGCAATGGATGGTCGGATAAAAGTTTCACAGAGTTATTGGCCCTTATGAAAGATATGCTTCCAGAGGATAATGTTCTTCCCAATCGAACATATGAGGCCAAAAAGATGTTGTGCTCTATTGGCATGAGCTATGATAAGATACATGCATGTCTAAACAATTGCGTTTTGTTTCGAAATGAGTATGCATCGTTAAATGAGTGTCCTAAATGCGGTGTCTCTTGATATAAGAAAAAGTTGTCTCCAGCAAAAGTCTTATGTTATTTTCCTATAATTCCTAGATTTAGACGCATGTTTCGTAGTGAGACCAATTCAAGACATTTGACTTGGCACGCAGATGAAAGAATTATTGATGGAAAGTTTTGACATCTGGCAGATTCACCACAGTGGATGAAAATTGATGATGATTATCCTAAATTTGGAAAAGAAGCAAGAAACCTTCGCTTGGCATTATCTACTGAAGGAATGAACCCACACGGTCTTCAAAGTATCTCACATACAACTTGGCCTGTGATCATTATGATTTATAATCTACCTCCATGGCTATGTATAAAGCGTAAGTACATGATGTTATCTATGTTAATTTCTGGGCCTAGACAACTAGGGAATGACATAGACGTATACTTGGCACCCTTAATCGAAGATTTAAAGTTTTTGTGGGAGAACGGTATGGAGGTTTATGATGGGTATAGGAAAGAAAGTTTCAACTTGAGGGCGATGTTGTTTGGCACAATTAATGATTTTCCAGCATACGGAAATCTATCAGGATACAACATAAAAGGTCAATCTGCGTGTCCTATTTGTGAAGATAAAACAGATTCGACGCGATTGGAGTTTGGTCAGAAGAATGTATTTCTCGGTCATCGTAGATTCTTAAATTCTAATCATCACTACCGTGGGTGGAGAAAATCATTCAATGGAGAGCCAGAACAAGGTAGAGCTCCACCTATATTGACAGGTGATCAAATTTTTGAAAAGGTGAAAGATGTGAGTACTCAGTTTGGCAAGCCTTTTGCACATACACTTGTCAAGAGAGGGTGGAAGAAGAGGTCAATTTTTTTTGAACTGCCATATTGGAAGTCGTTGTATGTAAGACATTTTCTCGATGTTATGCATATTGAAAAAAACGTATTTGACGGTGTTATTGGTACATTACTCAATATACAAGGAAATTCTAAGGATGGCCTTAAAGCAAGAAAGAACTTGATAGCGATGGGGATAAGAGCTGAATTAGGGCCCTTGAAGAAAGGAAAACGAACATATCTACCACCTGTTGCGTATACTCTATCTATAAAGGAGAAAAAAGTATTGTGTAAGTTTCTAAGTGAAGTTAAAGTTCCAGAAGGATACTCTTCAGATATTAGAAGACTTGTGTCTATGAAAGACCTCAAGTTAAAGAGTTTAAAGACACATGACTGCCATGTTATAATGGAACATTTTCTACCAATAGGTATACGTTCTATTCTTCTAGAAAAAGTAAGAAACGCAATAACTAAATTGTGTTTTTTCTTCAAGTTAATTTGCAGTAAGGTGATCGATCCTGTGATCTTACCAACATTGCAAAAAGAAATAGTTATTACTTTGTGTCATCTTGAAATGTATTTTCCTCCCTCGTTTTTGACATAATGATTCATCTAGTTGTTCATCTGGTGAAAGAGACACAATTGTGTGGACCGACTTATATGAGATGGATGTACCCTGCTGAACGTTATATGAAAATATTAAAGGGTATGTGAAAAACCGAAGTCGACCAGAGGGTTGTATTGCCGAACGATACATTGTTGAAGAAGTGATTGAGTTTTGTACTGAATATCTGTCCAATGTACAATCAATTAGACTCCCCAAATCTCATATTATCGAAAAAAAAGAAGGAAAAAAGTTAATTGGAAATGAAGTTGTGACAATATCAAGGGTCAAACGGGATCAAGTGCATTTGTATGTTCTGCACAATGAGAATGAGGTTGAGCCGTATGTTGCAATGCACAAGGATGTTCTCCGAGGTTTAAATCCGAATAGAAATGAGAATTGGATAGTACGAGAGCATAATCGAAGTTTCATACATTGGTTTAAGGATCATATTTATTCAGAGTATTATTCAGATCCCGCTTCAATAACAGAAAGGTTGAGATGTTTAGCATATGGTCCAAGTTTGGTTGTGTTTTCTTATAGCGCATACGCAATTAATGGATACACATTTTATACCAAAGAACAAGATGATAAAAATACTATGCAATATAGTGGTGTCACCGTGGTAGCTGAAGCAATGCACATTTCAAGTGTGAAGGACTTAAACCCCAAATTTGCAAATCTGTCATATTTTGGGGTTATCGAGCGCATTTGGGTGTTTGATTATGAGAAGTTTTAGATTCCTATATTTCGTTGCAAGTGGGTTGAAAATAATAATGGCATACGAATGGATAAGTCAGGATTTTTGCAAGTGGATCTTAATAGGGTGGGGTACAATGATGAGCCTTTTATTCTAGCCTCTCAAGCTAAACAAGTGTTCTATGTCACTGATCCGACAAGTACAAAATGGTCTATAGTGCTTTTATCTAACAAAGTAATTGATGAAAACATTGGAGATCAAGGTGATATTGATGTTGATATTGAATCATTTACTAGAAATGATCAAGATGAAAATATTATAGAGAATTAATCATATACTAGAAATGATCATAATGAGGGTATTAGGATTAATCCAACCGTCCGTGTTGTTAAGAGACGGGTAGAACATATTCCAACCATGAAAAGAAATAGACGTTAGTGAAAAAGGTACTTGTTATAAAATTATAGCTTATATCATTCAATAATATTAAATAGTTGTCATGTTATATATATTCAATGCATTATGGATTATTGATTTTTATATTTGTCATTTAATTTTTGTTTTTTTCTTTCTTACAGGTCAGATGGCTAGTAACCAGGAAGACTCACACGAGACACATGATACAAATGAAAGACCTGGGAATGTAGAAAGTGAAATTAAACGAGGAATAACAATTATGAAGTCAATCATCCGTGCAAGAGATAAAGGGATCAAATTTGATGTACATTGGAGTGATGAAAACCAACTAATTAAGCCAAACGGTTCAATGTTGACTAGTTACATAGGTTCCCTAGTCCGTCAGCACATTCCAATCACCAGTGATAATTGGAGGAATCCATTGTTGCAAGCCGGTAAAGATAAAATATGGACTGAGATACAGGTACTTACCAAATATGATTGATGTTATTAGATTTTTGTTGACGATTAAATCTTTAATTTACTTATACTAACACACTCTATGTGTATGTTTTTTTGTAGAGGTCTTTTAATATTGACCGGAAAAAGTATTGTCTTCAATTGACCGGAAAAAGACACAGAGGTTTCGAACTATGTTATCAAAAAAATATCTTAGGGATGCGGAAAATTTTTTTGTTAAAGCAGAACTTCCACAGTTGTATGCGGACTTGATTGCTTCTGAAGAATGGAGCACTTTTGTAGCCAAACGAAAATCCGAAAAATTCAATGTAATGTTAATTTGTCATGTCTATTAATTGTATTATATACTTGTTACATTAGTTTGTTCTGATATGACTTAAACTTGTTTATCCAGAAATTGAGTGCCACTAATCGCCAAAGAGCATCAAAACCCGCGTATCCATACAGAAAAGGGCATTTGGGATATGCACGCTTACAGAAAAAATTGGTAAGTATATATAAATGCTATGATTTTATTAATTGTCTTATTGTGTTATAATTGATGATCTTATTATTTATCTCAATGCGTAGTTAGAAGAGACGAAAAGTGAAGAAACATCACTTCCGGACCATGTTTTGTGGAAGGAAGCTCGTGTGGGCAAGGATGGAGTTGTTAGGGAAGATGTTTAACATGTTTATGAAGAATGTGTAAGTATAACATTATGTCTTTAAGTTAATCGAAATTTTATTAAAATATAATTAATTTTTAATCCTCACTTATAATTTTCGATATGTCAATGAATTTCAAGAGACTCTATCTAAATCCTTAATCACAGGTGAGGAGGATTGCAGGAGCATACTTAGTCGAGTACTAAATGTTCCTGAGTATTCTGGTTGGGTGAGGGATAAAGGATTTGGTGTGACTCCATCTTACTTGTATAAGCATCTAAAGAGAAAAAATCCTAGCAATCAAGAAGTGATGCAATCGTTGGAGGAATTAAAAGCGCAAGTCCGTAAATTGCAAAAGGATAAAGAGAGATATGAGGCGGAAAAGCGCGGTTCAGAGTTGAAAGCTACTAGTGACAAAGCTAGTATCAATTGTCAACAGAAAATTCCCGAGGTAATTAGCACGTTTATTTTAATTGACATATATTTATTTAAATTAAATTAGCACGTTTATTTTAATTGACATATGTACACATTAACAATTACATATTTATTATTTCTTTAGGGCATTTCATCTTGTCAGCTGTTTTTATCGTAACCGACTTATCGCATAGTTGGCAAGGGAAAAATGCATAACAAATTGGGAGAGTTACTTCACCATATACTGCTCCCTGATGGATGTCTGAAAGTGTCGGTTGATATTGCTTTATAGCTTGATGCGTTGCTACTGATCCCTGACGTTGTTTCAGAGACAACATTGTTGCGAGATGCAATAGGATCGTTTGTTGCATGGCCGGCAGACCTCATTTTCATCGATGAGGAGGTATGTTGAAAACCATTATGAATGTTTTAGTAATCAAAAGTCAATTCTGAACCATTAAGAAAAGCATTCTGAATGTTTTTACACGGTAATGTTAGACCCCTTCAAAACCCGCATCTAAGGATAAAGGGATTTTGCCGCACAACGAGTCTGTTGCATCACAAAAAGAGGTACATTGAAAGTGTTATTCTATGATCTGAATTCAAAAGCTTCATGATTTTCTACTTTACCTAACTTATATGAATTTTAGGTTCTTGCTCAAGTTTCACAACAAGCCAGCAAGAAAAGAGCTCATACAAAGACCGGGCAGCAGACAAAAAGAGCTCTTACACCTCGCTTTCGGATGTGTCTTGAAACACTTGTGGCAACATCAGATTTGATGGATGGTGATATTCATCAAATAGACATGGACGAATGTGTTTTTGGTTTTCTTCTTTCCGAAATAATTGCAAAAGAGGACATGGAACAAATTTTTTGGCATCTTGAATTAGGCATCGGTGTTATGCATTCATACAAATTGATGTGCGGGAATCAATTGTCAAACAGATTCCATTTCTTGTCTTGCGCCCGTGTCAATGCACCGACAATTGCTACTGATCCAAATTCAGTAAGAGATCACTTACTCCAGAGATTTATGGCCAGCAGTACAGAAAGTTTGTATCTTTTACCGTATAATACTGGAAACAGGTAAGATTTTCATTCTAATCTTTGTATCTTTTGCGTATAAATTATCCATTTAAAATTTTGTTATATTTTACAGTGGACAATGGTTGTTGGTTGCTATTAATCCTACAAGAGAAGTGGTGTATTATCTGAATTCATTAGATCATGATTGGACAACATATTAGAATATAAAGGATTTGGTTGATACGTAAGTGAGATTGTTTTAAATATTCGTGTGTATTTGTATATTTAATTATTTATGTGGGATTGTTCTAAATTTATGTTTTTCTTTTATAGAACAATACTAGTATACCGAGCACAAAGAGAATCTCGAGTATCACGGTCTGAAGCTTCCACCATTTCATGGATCAAAGTGGAGGTATATTAATTTTCACAATGAGGCTTATAATAGTGATGCTACTTGATAACACAAGACAACTATATATTAATTATTATTTGTTTTTCTATGTGTAGTGTCCTCGTCAACGTAATGGTATAGACTGCGGTTATTTCGTTTTGAGGTTTATGAGAGAAATCCTTCATTTGGATCGATTAGAGATTCCCATCACGGTATGGATTTATAACTTATGATTTATTTTAATACTTATCGGATAATTCATATAATTTATTATTTTAAACTAAATCATGCATATTGTGTTTTGTTATGTAGTACTTTGATGAATACGTGTGTCCTCATTACACGAAAGATAATTTGGAACAAATCAAGGAGGAATTGTGTGAATACCTTATTGGGAAAAGAATCATATAAGGTATATATAGAAGTTGGTGTGTAGTTATGGAGTGTAATTGTATAGTTTTGGAAGTTGTTGTATATTAGGAGATCTTTAGAAGTTAAAGGATTAGAATGGTTTAATTATGTGAATGGTTTATGTGAATGGTTTATGGATTACAATAGTTTAATTATGTGAATGGTTTATGTATTAGAATGGTTTAATTACGGAATGGTTTATGTGATTTATAAGGATTAGAAATGGCCTAAAATGTGAAGGATTGGAAATGGCCTAAAATGTGAAGGAAAATATATACAGGTTTATGTGATTTATAAGGATTAGAAATGGCCTAAAATGTGAAGGATTGGAAATGGCCTAAAATGTGAAGGAAAATATATACAGGTTTATGTGATTTATAAGGATTAGAAATGGCCTAAAATGTGAAGGATTGGAAATGGCCTAAAATGTGAAGGAAAATATATACAGATTTCTGCATAAAAAACTGGGAAAATTTGATTTTTAAAAAATATCATTAAAAAAAACGTGAAGAAAAGACAACGCTTTTAAGAAAAAGCGCTGCCTATAGTGAAAATAAAAAAACATTTAGACATCGCTTTCAAAAACGCTGTCTAAAGTGGGGAAATAGAAAGTGATTTTCCTTAGAAAGCGCTGCCTAAAGGTGAAAATAAAAAATAAATTAGACAGCGCTGTCAAAAGGGGGACAATAGAAAGCGTTTTTTCCTGAAAAAGCGCTGCCTAAAGATGCCAATAAAAGGCATAAAAGGCCAGAAAAAGCGCTGCTAAAGGGCCACTTTAGAAAGCATTTTTTCAGTTAAAAGCGCTACTAAAGGACTACTTTAGAGAGCGCTTTTAAAGGTAAAGCGCTGCCTAAAGTAGGCCTTTAGCAGCACTTTCTCATAAAAAAAAAAGCGATGTCTTTACCTACGGCAGCGCCACCTTAGGCAGCGCTTTTAAGCGCTGTTAAAGGCAAAAAAAAAACGCTGTCTTTTCCCTTAATTGGCATAGTGATACTATGCCTAAAGGAAGAAGGGGGATTATATAGTTTTCAAAATAGATTTCAAGAGAGCTTATGATTGCGTCAGCTGGGTCTACCCGAGGTACTTATTGGATAGAATGAACTTTGGAGCCAAGTGGTTAAGATGGATGGAGGCTCTCGTCTTTAAAGGATCGGCATCAGTGTTGGTGAACGGCAGCAACACTATTAGACTTTGAAGTCTCTAGAGGGCTTAGGCAAGGAGACCCTTTCTCTCCCTTTCTCCTCCTTATTGTGATGGAAGGCTTGACTAGATTGATGAAGAAGGCGGTTGCTTTGAGAGTTTTTTCTGGTTTTAAGTTGAGCAATTTGGTATCTTATAACATAGTTTAGTTCGCTGATGACACTATGCTTATAGGAGATTGCAGTTAGGAAAATCTTTGGTGTATCAAAGCCTTACTCCGAGGATTCGAATTGGTGTCGGGGCTTAAAGTTAACTTATTTAAGAGTTGTTTAAGTGGTGTTAACCTCCCTAATGGTTTCGGTGAAGCTGCTGCTGATTTTTTGTTGTGCAGGGTAGGCGTTCTTCCTTTTTGTTTCTTAGGTACTGTTGTCGGGGGAAGTCCTAGGAAGCGCAGTACTTGGACTCATGTTATCAGGAACCTTTGCAACCGTCTTGCTGTGTGGAAAGGAAGAAATCTCTCGAAGGGTGGCAAAATTGTCTTGATAAACTCAGTTCTGAATGCTATACCGATTTATTCTTTATCATTCTACAAGGCTTCAACTGTTGTCCTGAAGGAGATAGTGAGATTGCAGAGCATCTTTTTGTGGGGTGGGGCGGAAGGTAAGAAAAAAATTCATTGGGTTCACTGAAGTAAAGTGTGTCAGCCGAAGAATAAGGGTGGATTGGGAATTGTTGACATAATTACCTTCAATAAAGCTTTGTAATTTAAATGGAAGTGGAGATTGCTAACGGAGAAGAATGCGTTGTGGAGCGGAATTATTAATCACAAATATTCCTCGAACTCGACTCAATTGGAAGTGAACAATAATGAAGGGAGAAGTTGCGGTAATCAAGCTTCAATATGGTGGAGGGATAGCTGCGGTAAGCTTTGATTTTGATCTTGGTTCTGATTTGTTTGTGGATAATGTTTCGTGTCAGATTGGGAATGGCAAAGGCACATCGTTTTGGAAGAATAGGTGGCTGAATGGTGTTCCTTTGAAGTTCGCTTATCCTAATCTCTTTGCGCTTTCTTCTAGCCCTAACATTAGTGTGGGGGATGCTTTGGCATCTTTGGCCCTGAACCTGCCTGAGACTTTAGGCCTCCAAGAGTATTATGACTCAATGTTTCACTCTCATCTCTTTTCGTCCCTTAAGCAAAAGCTGCTTGCGATCCAGCCGGTAAGTAATTCGAATGATGTCTTTGGTTGGCTGGGGTCTAGCTCTGGTTGTTTTATGGTCTCTAGTTGTTATCGGTTGCTTATGCAGGATCATAATGATACCGTTCCTGTCTCGTTACATTCGGCCCTAAGGATTTGCTGGGAGTTAAAACTTCCTTCTAAGGTGCAGGTATTTTTATGGAGAATGCTCTTGGACCGTTTAGCTACCAAAGGCCAGCTTAGCCATCGAGATTTCGTTCTCGACGCGGCGGAATCCAAGTGTACCTTATGTAGAACTGTAGCAGAAGATTCTGTCCACCTATTTTTTTCTTGTAATTTTGCTGCAGGTGTTTGGAGTCGGGTTTGTGAATGGATGAGGCTGGTTTTTCATCTTGACGGCAGCTGCGCGGATTCCTTCAACAGTGCAGTTGGTACAAGTAGAAGGATAGTGGGGAGTTTGAATGGATTAATGAGTTGGGTTGCTACGGTTTGGATTATCTGGAAGTGCCGTAAGGAAGTGGTTTTCAAAGGTTCCGTCGCGTCTATTGAGGGAGTACTGCATCTTACTAAGCCAATTTCTTGGTCTTGGTTAGGTTTAGCTGATTTATCATGTAATTTCCCTGCTTCTAGTTTATGGCAGACCAACCCTGTTCTGGTTTTGAAGAAATTGTAGGCGCTCCCCTTTGTTTGTGGGTTGGGTTGTTGTCTCCGTATTGATTTTGTAAGGGTTCGAGTACCCCTTGTACTCGGTGTTATTAATTCATTACCTTTTAAAAAAAATATTGTGGCAGACGTGATTCCATTGAAGGTGAAGATATTTGGGTGGAGATTGTTGCTCGATAGACTACCTACACGCTAGAACCTTTTCATCATAAGTATTGTTAAAATTATACACGACAAGATGTGTGTTTTTGTTTTAATTGTGACGAAGCTATCAATCATCTGTTCATCTCTTGCCCGCGGGATTTTACTGGTTTGGAAGAAAGTTGGGAAGTGGATTTGGATACCATGGTTGATTGAAGATAATTGTTGTGAACATCTTATGGCCTGGTTTATAAGGTTGATAGAGAATTGCTCAAAATCATTTGTGTATCTTATTTGGTTTGCTACCTGTTAGTGTATTTGTTGGATGAGGAATCATATTATTTATAACAACGAAGTAGGTAATTCCGATGTACTTGGTGATAGAATCATTATATTTTTTTGGTGGTGGTTGGCATTAAGTTCCAAACAGAAATTAAGATGTAATTATTATGAATTGCATAAATGTCCTCTAAACTACTTCTAGGTGACTAGTTAATTGTAAGCGGTTTTTGTTCATTGAATTGAAATACCCCTAGCACTCTCAATGAATGAAAGTTTTGCTTATAAAAAAAACTATAATGCCAAGACCTAACATATTTATTTAGCGGTAACTCTCTTCTCTAAATTTTTTTTACACATCTAATAAACTAAGTTAGTTAATTGATATATTAACGTATAATTTAAGTTTAAAATTGAATTATTCATTTTTTAAATAAATGTAAAAGAATTTTAGTCCAAAATTAAAAACTACTTAATTTATTAGAATTAGAGATTCTAAAGTATAAATAGATTTTTTTTTCTCATAATAAAATAGATATACGAGACACACTCCTAATTCTAATGCCAAAAAAGTTAATGACAAACTAAAGAAGAAGAAGAAATTGATCATCTTTAACCCAAAATTATTATAATTAGAGAAAAGGTATTTATTTTTCGTGTCATTGTTTCAATTATTTTTTAGTAAGAACCAATTAGTCAAACTCAAATAGGTAAAGAATTTTAGTTTTGGGAAAAAATTATTAGAAAGAATTCAAATTGGCATTCTTATGACGTGGTCCGACGATTTGGAAATTGGTGATAGCAAAGGACGTGGAAAACATGAACATTTTTTTTTTTTTTGCTTTTTTTATATGACTCTAGATTCCTATCCAACATCTGAATTATGAGTTAATAACAGTTTGAGTGTCTTCGACCTTTTATGAGAGTGTTTTGTTGCTCAATGGAAATTGATGCCTTTTTTCCAAGTCTTTGAACGGGGAGATCTAGCCAATAGTCTTTTTGGGTGCTTTTAATTTTTTTCTTTCTTTAGTTTTTGTCTCTTTTTTTATTTTTTATTTTGCCGTTTATTCTGGTTGGTCTCTTTTGGGTGTTGTATCGAATTAATTGTTATTTTGTATTTTTTTTCTTTATTTATATGTGTTTCTGTACTTTAATGCCGTTTCTCAACTTTTTTATTTTTTTTAAGCAAGTTATAACATTAAACAAGAACTAAGGGTCTTTGAACTTGATTACAAAGAAAAACGAGAGCGAAAATCCTCGACAAAAAAGATATTAAAAACTAATTGATCATACGATAAAAAGTATAACGGATTTTTACAAAAATCGTAAAAATTGCAATTGGTTTTAGTAATATCACCTATAAAAGACCACTTCCAAGTTGTAATCTTTATATTCCAAACCATATCAACGACATTCCACCCTTGATTTTCGAAAATAATATTATTCCTGAGAGGCCAGACAGTCCAACACACCGCCAACCAAATTACACCCGCTTTTTTTATTTTGCCTTTCCGAGATTTGCAAATAGTAATCCATCTCACAAAACTCTCTTAGAAGCTGCCTCCTTCAACAACCGCTTTCTCAACTTTTTTATTTTTACCCTAGACTTCCGTTGATATATATATATATATATATATATATATATATATATATATATATTTCTCTTTGCTTTTAAAAAAATGTCAAAAATTATTACTCTCCATTTAACCATTGCCAATAAATCAAGAAAAATGTAAATTTAAATGAATTTCTTTTACTCAATTACATTTATCAACTATTGCTAGATTCATAATTATCATAAATATAAAATGAAATATAGTGTTAAATTAATATTAATTAAGAGAAAAAATAAAATAGTATTTAAATGAAAATTAAAAATAATAACTTATTTTAAAATAACTTTTATTTTTATAAATGAATTGCTCATTATGAGAAGAAAGATTTTTCTCACAAGATGATGTACACAAAAATTAGATAATGAAGTTTTTATGGTGTGGATATTTAATATTCACTCTTGAGATTTTGATTGGCATAGAAACTGTCCTCTCCTCACACAATAAATAATGTTAAACATTGGTACCAAGTTTGATCAATTCTCTATAAATAGTCCTTATAGCTATGTACCTTATAACACATCCATCCCCTCCACCCTCACTCACACACTTGAACCGAACTACAAAACAATCAATGGCTACCTCAATTATGGTTACTTGCTTGGCTTTAACATGCTTGGTTTTGAATGCTTCCTTAGCAAATGCTGCCCAATCATGTGGCCAAGTGCAACTAACTGTAGCACCATGCATTGGCTACCTTAGAAGACCAGGCCCATCTGTCCCAGCACCATGTTGCAATGGGGTTAGAACTGCTTTCAACCTAGCCAAAACTATCTCTGATCGTCAAGCTAATTGTAGGTGTCTCAAATCCACTTCACTCAGTTTACCTGGACTCAATCTTCCCGCCCTTGCTGCCCTCCCTGGAAAGTGTGGTATCAACGTGCCCTACAAAATTAGCCCCACCATTGATTGCAACAAGTAACTACATCTCTCATCATTATCCCTCTCATTGTTTCAGTTTTTTTATATATTTTTTTTTTGATAAGCAAATTCATTAATAAGATATTAAGAAAATCTCAAACCAAGTAGGAGATATACAACCGACAAGTCGGATAAAAACCCAACAACAACACCACCAAAAAAAACAACACAACTATAATGTTAATCATATAATGGACTAAAAACTTTTCAAGTTTTTTCTTATATTCAGTTTTTTAAAAGTTGAAGTTTACATGCATGATGGATTTGCTTTACTTTTTGCAGGGTTACGTACTGAGGTTGTTGCTTGCCCTTGATGAATAAGTATGAAGTATACTTGGTTTGTTGTAATAACCAAGACAGAATAAAGAAAATGGCTTAATTTCTCTGCTTGTAATTGAATCCCCACTAGGGATTACTATACTATGTATTTCAGAAATAGTTTAAATAAAACTTACTATGTTTGGATATACTATCATATCTCATGATTTTTACTCTGACTTGTGAATTAGTGTTATCCTTTCTTTTAAAGAAAAATTACACTTACCTCGTCTTTTAAAATGACATGAAAACTCTTCACTAGTTTTAAAACATATAATAGAAAAAACATCACTCTTATTATTTAATTCGGTACAATAAAATTGATTTATATGCTAGCAGAACTTTAGATTTTTTTTTTTTTTTTAATAATCAAATTTGTATTTATAAAACGGAAACTACGGGGTTCCCAACCCGATTACAAAACCACCACCGGTCCCTAACAAAAGCCCCTTACAAAAACTCACAAGGAGACTTAATCCATTCGTAATAATTACAAGTAAACGGTCTCTTCGATTTCTTCCCAATCCACCACCAAACGGTAAGAATAACATTGTTAATAACAAACTCACCATCCCAAACTCCCTCACAAAACACAGAACTGTTTCTTTGTAACCATAGTGACCAACAACATACCAGCCATAGTCCAGTCGCATTATTTATGCCAACACCGCGCGTAAGCAGGTTGTTAATCCACTGTCTAAAATGTTCTATAATGCTGTCACTATGAATAGACTCTATTCCCAGCCACTTTGACAACCCCAGCCACACCATGGTACTCCTGTTACATTGGCAAAAACAAATGGGAGACAGTTTCGTCATTCTAAAGGCACAGCGGGCACACCAGCTCGTGTCTCTCACCAACTATTCCACGCGCCGCAAGATTGTCTCTAGTAGGCAACCGGTTGTGAAAAAGCCGCCAACCCATCAATATTGTTTTCAATGGAGACGCAGTCATCCACAATAGTTTGAAAGCCTCTCGAAGTTCTACCTGCAAAGACAGACCAGAAGAATATAATAACAAAGATGCAGCCTCATTCCGCTGCAGCCAAGAATACCCAGCCTTGGCCGAGTATTGCAGGTCTGGTGTGTGAGGCCAGAACCAAGCGTCTGACATCAATGTATGTAAATAGGTGTCTTCTATCTGGTTCTGAATTAAGTGTATTTCCTGCAACCACCTGTTCCTCACTTCAGCATCATCAAACACAATGTTCCAATGCCAAATCGAACCAATCCATATCCCGTTTTCCGCCACCAGGCTGTCACACTTTTCAGACGCATAGTAAACTTCCGGGTATAACTCCTTTAGCGTGACGGAACCATGCCATACCGTCTTCCAAAACAAAGTTGATTCACCATTACCCACCTCAGCCCTCATACTATCCGCCATTGAAACATCCCCAAAACTCTTAGAAATCTTGAACAAATCACGCCACCAAAGGGAAGATGGCACGTCATATTTTTCATAGTATCCCCTTATCAGATCTTTAACATAATGGTCGTACCTCCCTGCCAAAATGTCTTTCCACATGCCCTCTTTACAGTTCATCAATTTCCAGACCCATTTACTAATCAGTACCGTGTTAAAGTTCCGAACATCTAGAATCCCCAGCCCCCCTCCTCTTTAGGCTTACAAACTACCTTCCACTTAATCCAAGCGACACCCTTTTTTATTGTAGACCCATTCCACAAGAATCTTCTTTGTATCGACGTAATAATGCGAGTTATCTTAGTAGGCATTCTATAAAAATACATGTAGTGTAAAGGGATATTGGATAAAACCGATTTAATAAGTGTTGTTCTCCCTCCCATCGACATGAATCTAGCTTTCCACGAGGCAAGTCTGGCCTGGATCCTCTCAATTACCGGCAGCCAAAAATCTGATAAATCTAGATAAATCTGATTTATACTTATGATTTTCTTTTGTTATTAAACACACTAGTTGTTAGAATTAACCCTAAACTTTTTGAGAAATCCTATTCAATCTTGATCTCAAGATTGTTAACAATCACACGCAATTACAAAGAAAAGAAAAATTGAGAAAGAAAGAAAGAAAGAGAAAATAGAAATAGTAGCGTAGGAGAAGAAGATGAAAAACTGCAGAATTCTTTTTGCTCACAAACTGTGAAAACTTTCAATATTCACTTGCAACTGCAAACTGTGAATTATCAATCTTGATTATTATAATGATAAGGGTTCCTCCCTATTTATAGATTTAGGTTAACTTGCATCTCAAGCTAAAATCCAAACTATAAAAGCCTAAAAATATTTAATCTAATCTTTCTAAATCAAATCTGATCTTTCTAAATCAAATATAATCTTTCTAAAACAGAGAATTACATATTTAGCACACCACCTAATTCATTGTGTCTAAATTGTCTATATTCATCATGGCTCTTAGTCTTCTGAAAACTTCGACCTGCACTCCCTTCGTCATGATATCTGCAATCTGATTCTCAGTTCTACAGTATTCCAAGTTCATCTTCCCTTCTGCTACCTACTCTCGAAGATAATGGAACCTCATTTTGATGTGCTTATTTCGACCATGAGCTATTGGATTCTTCACCAAGTTAATAGCTGACATGCTGTCGATCTTTATGGTAATTGCTCCATGACTCTTCCCTGTGATCTCTTCGACCAGGTTCACCATCCAGGTTGCTTGACATGCACAAAGAGAAGCAGGTATGTATTCTGCTTCGCATGACGACAATGCCACTACTGGTTCCTTTCTCGAACTTCAAGCAACTCGTGCACCACCTAACATAAACACATAGCCAGCTGTGGATTTTCTATCCTCAGCATCACTACACCAACTAGAGTTGGTGTATCCCACTAACTTGCATTCTTTTCCTTCATCAGCTGCAGGAAACAAAATGCCGTAGTCGAGAGTCCCTTTCAGATACCACAATATCCTCTTTGTTGTTGTTAGGTGTGATATCTTTGGCTTCTGCATGAATCTACTTACAATACCCATATTGTATGCTAAGTCAGGCCTTGTGTGACAAAGGTATCGAAGTGACCCAATAAGTCTTATGTATTGGGTGGGGTCGACATCATCTTCATCTGAATCTTTCGATAGTTGTAATCTGGTCTCAGCTGGAGTCAAAGTCGGGTTGCAATCTTGCATCTCAAATCTCTTGAGTATTTCGCTTGCATATCTTCTTTGGTGCATCATCAAACCTCTACTAGTCTTGTAGAATTCAATGTCGAGGAAATATGAGAGATTTCTCAAGTCTGACATTTCAAACTCCTCACTTAGGTCATGTTTGAAATCTTCAATCTCCTTCTTGCAACTCCCTGTTATCAACTGGTCATCGACATAGAGGCATAGAATAAGCAATTCACTATTGCTTCTCCTTACATACACTCTATGCTCAGTCGTACATTTAACAAATTCCTTCTTCCTTAAGAAGCTGTCGATTTTCTTATTCCAAGCTATTGGAGCTTGCTTAAATCCATACAGGGCTTTATGCAGCATGTACACCTTTCCTTCTTCGCCTCGTTTCACATACCTAGTTGGTTCTGTGACATAAACTTCTTCGTCTAAGGGGCCATTAAGGAATGCACACTTCACGTCCATTTGACATGTGTGCTAATTATTCATATTTACTAGGCCAACGACCAACCTGATTGTTTCGATCCTAGCAACAGGTGCAAACACCTTGTCAAAGTCGATTCCTTCCTTCTGAAGAAATCCTTTCGCCACAAGTCTCGCCTTGTGTCGAGTTACTTCTCCTTTAGGATTCACCTTCACCTTGTAAACCCACTTCACATCAATTTCCTTCTTGCCTTGAGATAATTCGACAAGTGACCAGGTGTTGTTGACTTCGATGGAGTCTAATTCCTCATTCATTGCTTTCACCCACTTTGAATCTTTCAATGCCTCAGCTGCATTGACCGGTTCGACATCTGCGTAGAAAGCATAATGTACCAGCTCACCCTCTTCGTCGACCATACACTACTACGAAAAATCCATTTAACAACGGTTGGGAATGACCTATAATGACTCAGGCGAAGGCGTTGTTATGTAGATTTTCATTGTAAGTTAGCTATTTCTACAATGGACTGGAAACCGTTATTGAAAGGTAGGGCGCGAGCCATATATCACAACGATTATGATAATAAACCGTTGTGATACATACACTTAGGTTCCGGGTTCGAAACCCATCAGTAGCGAAATTATATAAAACATAAATTACTTATGATATCGGTTACAATAGATAACCGTTGTTGTAAGTACCCTAAGTTTATTATATTAAATGTAGATTGCTTGTTTTCCAAACACCTCACTAAATAAATATACATGGATTCAATTTGATGAATATGTCTATAATCTGCAAATTAAACTGTTCTTGAAAACCAACTTAAACAAACCAATGTTGTTTTTTGATTGCATTCGTCTCATCGTGCATTTCACGCTCTTTTACATATATTGTGGTTTATTGATCTGACTCCTTCGATATATCGCTATCTTCGATTATAGTTAAATTTCCATAAGATTAACAAGACATTGAATAATCTGCCTCATCTTTGATTTAACTATAATGGAAGATGGCGATGCATCTAAGGAGCCAAATCATTATACCATAATCTATATATAAAAGAACGTGAGATAAATGATAAGAGGCATACAATCAGAAAACAACATTGGTTTGTTTAAGTTGGTTTTCAAATACAACTTAATTTGCAGATTATAAGTATCTATGTCAAATTAACTGAATGTATTTTAAGTTAGAGTTAGTGAAACAAACAATCTACATAGAATATGTTAAACTTAAACAACATTCTATACCAGATCCAGATATTATAAACTCATATAATACGCTTGCTACCACCAGCAAACTTTAAGTGAGGGTTAGTTAAACAAACAATGTTAATAGAATATAATAAACTCAAACAAAATTCTATACCAGATCCAGATATTATAAACTCATATAATACGCTTGCTACCACCAGCAAACTTTAAGTGAGGGTTAGTTAAACAAACAATGTAAATAGAATATAATAAACTCAAACAAAATTCTATACCAGACCCAGAAATTATAAACTAATATAATACGCTTGCTTCCACCAGCATCATCCCTTTAACCTGAAAGGAAACAAAGCAAACTTCAAAAATGAGCATCCTCAGTTGATAACAAACCCTAAAACCATAATCCAGTGAAGAGTAAAGAGAGGAACAGGAATAACGCACCTTTTAATGAAACTAATCGCGGAACAGGAATCAATTATGATGTTAAACTAGTTTGGGAAGCAATGAAAAAGAAATATAAGGAGGAAAAATCTTACACAGAAGCTTCATACTTCTTATACTTCTTTTCATTGTTTCTAAAACTAGATAAACTTTGCTTACAGTGTTGATTCTTCATTTACTAACATCTTGTTCGTGAAGCTATGAAGAAAAAGTACAAGGTGGATGAAGTTTCTATCATAGCTTCATGCTTCTTGTACTTTTTCCCATAGCTACGCAAACATTATGAAGTTTCCAAAGCATGGTCTTTGTTAAGGTAGTGAAAACGAATCTGAAAAAATGAGAACAATCAACAAAAATAACAATCCACAAACAAGATAATGGGAAATATCTAACAATAGATGGAAGAAGACGAATACCTTAATGTGTGATTCACGGTTAATGGTGAAAACGAGGAGAAAAAATGGGTTCTTGGGTTTTACTTTGAAGGCAACGACGTTACTGTCAATTAAACGAAAGTTATTTTGCTTATATATGGGTAAACTATTTCACAACCGTTAACAATAACAACCGTATAGATAGATATTTATTTATTATAAATATATCACTACAGTTAACTAGAATAACCGTAGTGATAACCCTTTTATCTGTGAATTTTAAAATAAATAAAAACTGTATAGATAGGTATTTATTTATTATAAATATATCACTACGGTTAACCAGGAGAACCGTAGTGATAACCCTTTTATTTGTGAATTTTAAAATAAATAAAAAAGAAAAGGTGCGCCTTAACTTCTCACTTAATGCATCTGCAGTTTAAACATCAATAATGTAATTCACAATGCATCTGCAGTTTAAACATCAACAATGCAATTCACAATGGATCTGCAGTTTAAACATCAACAATGTAATTCAAACCCTAATTCAACTATTACATTTCATAACAAAGTAAACATTAAACATAAAGGAGACAAGAAAACATAACATCTTGATATTTCCAGAAATTATCTCTGATTTCAGTTTGTTCTTCAAATTCTTGTTCTTTTTCTTTAAATCCTCATACATAACCTTCAGATTGCCCACAACTTCCAACTCTGACCTCATAATGCTCTCATCGTCATTTCCATCTCTTTCTCCCACGTCTTCATCCCATATGAACAAATTACATGTTTCATCGCTCCTCCAAAATGGACATCTCCAAAAAAGCCTTCCTTTATTTTGTCCTTTCTTGCCTTGATACGAAACCATACGACCATCACAACCACAAAAATTTCCAGATCGAGATTTTACACTGGAAGAAGACGTAGAAACACCTTTGGATGATTTTGTCTTCAAGTGTAACATTGCAACACCTTAAAGTAGAACACTTTCTTGTTATTGTTGTCTTCTTCCTAACAATGGCGACGACGTTGGTGTTAGGGTCGTTTCGTCTTATTTCTTTTTTCAATGGATAAATTGATATATACTTGGTGTTTAAAATACATAACAGTTTGTAACAACAATTTTAAGAAAAAGCCGTTGTGATATGATTATTATTTTTTAGTTAAATATTAATAAAACTTAAAAAGGGAGCATTTACGTCAAAGGGATAAACTATTTGAGGGCGATGAGGTTCGAACACATGATAGCTAGATTGTATCACCACGGTTTTCATAACAACTATTATTATACCCTTGAGATTTCTAATTAAAATAATGTGCGTGCATCCAGTACGCACTATAGGAACGGTGTATAGGATGCCGTTGTAAACCTCGAGTTGTTGTTTGGGAGTTTTGTAGTAGTGACATCATCTGATGTAATCACACATTCTTGCAACCTTGTAGGAATGTGTCTTGTTCGTCGAGGTCTGCTTGGACCTGCTTCATCTCTGACTTATTCCTGTCGAACTTCTCTTTCGACTTCAGTGGCTGGTTCTTCACAAGAGATTCTCACTCAATCCTTCTTGACATTCTCAGTCCAATCCTATTCTTTAAGCTCATCTATGATCACGTCCCTGCTGATCACTACCTGTTTATTCACTGGGTCGAACAGCTTGTAACCTCCAGTCGAATGATATCCTATCAAGATAATCTGGTTCAACTTGTCATCAAGATTCCTTCTCAACTGATCTGGCACATGTCTATGTGGTATAGATCCAAACACCTTCAAGTGACTGAGGCTAGGCTTGACACCAGACCAACATTCTTTTGGTGTGATTCCTTCAAGCTTCTTCGTCGGACATCTGTTTAATATGTATGTAGCTGTCGAAACCGCTTCTCCCCATAATTCTTTGGGTAGATGCTTTCCATTCAACATACTTCTCATCATGTTCATGATGGTTCTATTCTTTCTTTCTGCAATTCCATTTTGTGGTGGAGTGTAGGGTGCGACTACCTCATGCACAGTCCCTTTTTTTCACATAATGCATCAAACTCTTTCGACACATACTCTCCACCATCATTAGTCCTCAGAATTTTCATCTTTTGACCACTCGGTCTTTCGACCATAGATTTGAATCTAGCAAATACCTCGATCACATCATAAGTGTTTTATTCGTTACTGACACCATCATAAGTGCCTATTGGCATAATTCACATACTTCACCATTTAATAACACAATACAATCTATGTTACAAGACATGGAAATTAGCCAAAAAAATATAAAATCTAAGATCAATATACAATATCCTCAATTGTACACAACAAATACACAGCGGAATAAGCTCAACTAAGCTTCTCTTGAACATCCAAGCATAGCTCCACTTGTAAATCAAACCTGCAAATACCTCCTGAAAATAATCAACAATAGTGGGGTGAGATACATCAAATCTCAGTGAGTTCCCTATCTTATGGATTCTCTCGGCTTTACAGGGTTTTAGCCAAATCCTAATTCAAGTCAAGGGGAAGGGAAATGACCTTGAGTTCACAATCTCGCAATTTCACAATCTCACACTATATGGAAACATGTCTTGAGTTCAACAACTCAAACTTTAATTATCACTAATCGGTATCACATACCAAGGCATCTTTCCCCGGCCATCCCACACCAGAGGATTTCGACACGGGTCACGAATCCTTAAATATAGACATCCATTCCCAACCAACCCTTCCAAAGAGTTCTCGACACGGGTCCCGGAAGCTAACATAGATAAATTTCCCTTGCCATCCTATAGAAGAGGATCTCGACACGGGTCACGATTATCTACACACGGGTACTTTCCCCAACCATCCTACACAAGAGGAACTCGACACGAGTCACTAATACCACCCACTAAGCAACTTTCCCCGGCCATCCCACACCAGAGGATCTCGACACGGGTCACGGCTACTTACTTAATAAATACTTTCCCTGGCCATCCTACACAAGAGGATCTCGACACGGGTCACTAATATTTATTAAGGGATAAGAACGGTTCTGGTTACGTGATCATACACACAACGTAATTGTATTCGACAATCACAAGCCACAATGCCTTAAGGCCACATTCGCCTTTCACAATGAACACAAGGTTCACACACATGTTCCATATTAGTATTTCACTCTTTTATATCATTCGGTAATGGACACACGCCTCGGCCTCTTCTGCACGAGCGTTGTCATTAAGTTATTCATCAATTTCCTAGCTCATTACTAGGTTCTAATCTAAGTTTCATGGTAAGGTTTCCTCACTCTACCTATTCCATATTTTTAACAAGCATACTCTCTCGATAATGTTTAACAATGATATTAAGCAAAGCATATTACAATGGCACATTTGAATTACATATAATAATTTCATCACAAGCTATACAAAAGCATAATAGAATCACATATAATGATTCATCTCATAAAACATTACTTTCGGGTTCCCTCCGATTCATTTAATCGGGTACCGAAATCAATACTTTTCACTTTTATCCCGTAGGATACTTCCACAGCTTTACATCGGCAAAATTATGCCTCGATCGGATTTATGATCCACAAGATATGGATTTCAATATATCGCATAACATTGTTATCATTCAAATGCCACTAATTAATTAATCCCACATCATACGCATAATTTTCACTTTTTATAGGGTAGAGGATCGCCATAGCTTTCCAACGGTACCAAGAACGTCTCGATCCGAGTTACGGATCAAAAGTTATGGATTTTTAAAGAAAAGGAAATTATTGAAAAACTGCCAGATTCGCCTGGCGGTTAAGGATTTTGCCTGGCGAATCCCTCTTCGCCAGTACTTCACCCAGCGAAATAGTAGCGAAACCTCATTTTAGAAAACCCAAAAGTTCCAGTAGCCAAAATATGTTCTGTCGGCGATTAAGGATTTCGCTTGGCGAATTCTTCCTCGCCAGTACTTCGCCCGGCGAAGCAGCGACGAAATTTGATTTGCCTGGCGCTTCAAAATTCGCCTGGCGAAACGCATCAGAAACATAATTCTTTTTCTGCATTTTTAGGGTTCCAAAATACTCCAAAACTCACCTTTTCCATACCAGATCATTTCCAAACATTAAAACAAGTATCATCAAATGATCACATGCATAATACGACTACACTACATAATTTATATCAAATTTCATCTATTAGATTTCATTGATTCATCCATTTAATTATTTTCTCTCAAATCTAACATAAGTTCAAATCATAGATTTCTAGAACTTAGAGTGTCTAACTAGAACCCACCTGATAATAGAAGAGGAGTTTAAAGAAGATGATGATGATGATCCGTGAGCTTTCTCTCTTCTTCCTGTTTCTCCACTTTCTCTCTTTCTCTTCCATTTCCTCTTCTTCTTACTAACTTCTCCTTTTCCTTTTCTTTCTCTTTTATAACATATATATATATATATATATATATATATATATATATATATATATATATAATACTAATATTATATAATATAATCCAATAGGGTAAAATGTCTCCAATTGATATTTTATCGTCTCACACCAATTGATCAATTATTAGAGTTACCTTAAAATCCTTTCTCGAGTTAAAATAATTGATCTGTCTCTTTCATAAATTAGTTGATCTCTTTAGAGTTCATTAGTTGCTCTATTGATCCCAAGTGACAATACTTAAAGTACTTAGAGGATTTCATTAACCCAATTATCCAAAAAAAGAATACATAAAAGCTCATCTTATCTCATCTGATATCCAATTGAGCACTTAAATAATATGGGGTATTACAGTTCAGTTCCTTTACTTCTTAACAGTCCATGACTCAAAGTCTAAGGTATCATAAGTTGGTTTATTGTTTCCGTGTTTGTCACCACACTTTTGTTGCAGTGTATCAGATATGTTGTCGTAATATTATAGTATAGCATTAAGAATCTTAACTTATGTACTGCCAACAAGATGATTTGAAGATCAGGCCAGAAGTTTTCCTCACCGGGATAATACTAGCTCTTAAAGAGGTAATGATGTGTCCATTTCCCGTGTAGTATTTTTTATAATACACGAATCAATATATTTCTTTTGCCTCTACTCTGATTTTTATATACAACTATATACATGAATCAACTATATAAAACATGAAACAAAATAAAAAACGCTTCCTAAATTCTGATTTTTAAAAAAGTGCTTTTAAAAAGCACAATTTACATGAAGAAAAGACAACGTTTTTTAGAAAAAGCGTTGCCTATAGTTCACAATAGAAAGCGCGTTCCATTAAAAGCGCTGCCTTAAAGTGAAATAAAAAATACATTAGACAGCGCTTTAAAAAGCGCTGTCTAAAGGGGGGCAATAGAAAGCGCTTTTTCCTGACAAAGCGCTGCCTAAAGATGCCAATAGAAATCATAAAAGGCCAGAGAAAGCGCTGCTAAAGGCCCACTTTAGACAGCGCTTTTCCAGAAAAAGCGCTGCTAAAGGCCTACTTTAGAAAGCGCTTTTCCAGAAAAATCGTTGCTAAAGGCAGCGTTTTTATATAAAACAAAAGCGTTGTCTTTACCTATAGCAGCGCCACCTTAGGCAGCGCTTTTAAGCGCTGTTAAAAGCCTAAAAAAGCGCTGTTTTTTCCCTTCCGTGGCATAGTGAATAATACATAAACAGATTTTGAAACATAGATTATAGTGAAGACGAAACTGTAAAATAGTTATTTCCTATGATTTGATGCAACAAAGGTATCCTTCGAAGAAGACGGGTTGGCTGCATAAGTTTAGGGTTTCCATATGAGAGAGACGGGTGACAGAGATGTTAGGTTTTATTTTGAGAGAGACGAGTGAAAGAGATGTTAGGATTTTGTTTCTAGAGAGACGACAGTAATGTACTAAAACGAGAGATAATTTCGCTTATATATAAATAAGTAACACCTTTCACCACAGTTGACAATACGAACCGTTATGAAATGATTGTAACTTACACCACAGTTGGGATTCAAACCCATTCACTCCAGGTACATTTTACAACGTTGGTACATATGACCGTTGTGAAATGTCTTTTAGTAAATAAAAAAAACACTTAAAAAAGAATTATTACCACGGTTAATAGAAAGATCGTTGTAAAATGAGTGTTACAAAAAATCTAATTTATAATAGTGCAAATATATTTCACTCTCAAAACATTAAGTTAATCTTTAGAAGCAATAGAAAAAGATGAAGTATGAAAGACAAACTATGAGAAAAAAAATAATTATAGATTCAATTTAAAGTATAAAGAAAAAATGAAGAGAAGCCCTATGAGAAAAGAATTCATCAAAACGGAAGAAAAAAATCCTTAAACCTTTTAATGGATTAATTGATTAAGTGTTAGGGTGAATCTATTAAAAGCTTTAAAAATACACCAACCTTAATCCTAAAATAGAAACCATATAAAACTTTATAATTGATGAGTAAAAAAACTTCTATTTTAATAAAAAGAAGAAACGTGCAATTAAATCAAATTGTAAACATTAGTATAAATGTTTATATTTCCACGTCTACTCTTCTTCTTTTTCTCTAAGGAAAAACGTTGCGTTATCTTTAATAGCTTTTAGGGCCAGTTTGTTTTGTTTTTTTTTTTAAATGATTTTTATAGTGTAACCTAATTTTGTGGAAAAAATTTTACAAAAAAACTTTTCATGAAAGCTTCAAATGAAAATTTGGTTTGAATAGTTATTCTTAAAATGTTATTTTAGGTATTTCATTATTTTATCGAAATTTTTTTTTGGATATCAAAATTTCAAAAAATCATTTAATTTTAAAGTTATTTCAAATAGCTTTTCATAAAAATCAATTTTAAAATACAACTTTTTGAATAAATTGTGATTTTGACTATGTTTTGATCTTCAATAATGGCTGGTGTTCTTGTGTTGGAGCGGTTGTGTTCATCATGGAATGGCAGAGAGTGAAGAAAAATGGTTTTAGGCATATTGCACCTAAATGGGATGTTTTCATTAACGGTGGAGCGTCGCGGGTTGAAGATAGGGATTTGTTGTCGTCTTTTTATTTTTCGGAAATTCCAGACAAAACTAGGGCGGTGGATGTTTCTGCTTTGTTTGGGTGTATTGGAGAGTTGGTTGAGGTGGTGATCTCTCCTAGAAGAAATAAGTTCAGGAAGAGCTTCGGGTTTGCATGATTTAGGGAGGTGGAGGATGAGAGAATGCTAGCTACCAAGCTTGATAATGTCCGGATCGAAGGTATTAAAATCCATGCTAATATTCCTAGGTTAAAAATAGAGAAGCGTTTCGTGAGTAACGCAAACGGAGGTGGGTTTAGGGAGGTTGCTAGGCCTCGTCCTATTCCCTATTCTGATGCCGCCTATAATGGCCATGTTCGTCCTCTGGTGGGAGGTTTTGGGAGGTCTTTTGCTGATGTAGTGTAGGAAAGAATGGAATTATCAGAAAGAGTTAATCGAGGGTGTTAAGGTGCCGCTGGAATTCGTTTCAGAAAGAGGGGAGCTTGATTAGCTACGCAAGGCGTACGTTGGGGTGTTGTTAACAGCAGGGTCCACTTTCGATATACAAAAGGAACTTGAAATTGAAGGCCATTTTTCTATCAATGCTACGCCTCTTGGTCCAAATCTTTATTTGTTTGAAGAAAACGAGGAAAGAGCGATTCATGACTTGATTGTGGATGGTGAAGCTTGGTGGCACCACTGGTTTAAGGCCATTAGACCTTGGAAAGAATCTGACGTCGATGTCGAAAGGGAGGCTTGGATTCATATTTATGGTGTTTCATGCCATGTTGGGAATCTGGATTTTTTTAAGGAGATTGCGAACACTGTCGGTATATTCATTGGCCTGGATGAACAAACTCAGAAGGGAATGCGCAAAGATGTTGCAAGAGTTAGGGTAATGGTTCCACGTTCGAAGGTTCTTGAAACTGCTTTGAAGGTGGTGATTGATAAGGTGAGTTATGGGATTTGCATCTTTGAGGACTCCTTTGTCCCTACGAATTTACAGGCGTACAATTCCTTTTCTGGTGCATTGTGTTCATTTTCGCATGGATCGGAGGATGAAGAGAGGAGTTTCTTCATTAAAGAATCTGAAGAAGAATCCTGTGGTGTTTTCGAAGGGTCTTGTGATGATGTTACATCTCCTACTAGGGGGAGGCCGGCGAGGCGTTGAACGGAGTGCCAAATAACACTTTGGTTTGCTCAACGGGTAAGCAAGCTTCTGCTGCGAAGCAGGCTTTTGCAGAGGTTGATTGTGACAAGAGGAGGGATGAAGGTAATGATACAGAGGGTGGGGTTTTTGAGACGGCGTTATTGGCCTTAAAAGGAAATGCTTGCCATTTTGTGGAGTCTACTGGGAAGGGGGCAAGTGGGCCATTCATTAGTCTTGATAACATTTTTTTTGTTCCCAATACTGTGGAATTTTATGAGGGAAGGGAGGATTCTTTTGGGGCTGAGGGTGTTTCACAAGTGGGCCCCTCTACTGTTCCGAAAAGCAATTTAATGAAGAAAAAGGCTTTGAAGAGCATTAAATTGAAGCACTTTTACGGAGTTGGAGGGTCCCACAGAGGACTTTATAAAACTAAGAAAAATTAGAATATTAGAAAGGGGATGTTGAGAAATGAAGTGGCAGTAAGACCTCTTGTTGTTGAGGCTGCTGGAGGGAAATCAGGTTCTTCAATTGATGCGGATTGTGTGCCTTTCTTTGGTTCGGTGAGGAGTAAAACATATCACGGCGAGCAATCCAAAGTGTCCGGTATGAATAGATGTAATTAGAGGATTAAGGAGAACCTTGATTCCAATTTGGGTGTAAAACTTTGGAATGTTATTTCTAATTTGGGAGTTGAGAAGGGTGATTCCAAGGGAGATTATCAAAGGAGAATTGTGGAAATTGAAAGAAGAGATAAATCTAAATTGTTAGGAAGGAAGGAGCAAAAGAATTTGGTGTGATGATTGTGGGGTCATTGAATATTAGGGGGCGGAAGTAGAGTTAAGAGAAGTAGAATTACTCAAATTATTTCTAAAGGCAAGGCGGATGTTTTTTTGTTACAAGAGACAAAGATTCAAGACTTGTCCGATAAGGTGGCTCGGAGTTCTTGGTGGAACGAAGATATGGAGTATTCTTTTTCTAATTCGGAAGGGTTGTCGGGAGGTATGTTAATTCTTTAGAAAGTTAATACGGTGGAGGTTCTTAGTAGTTTTAGAGGAGTTGGTTATTTGGGAGTCAAGGTTAGGTGGAAAAATAATTTATATTATATTGTGAATAACTATTCGCCTTGTTCCCTTGAGTTAAAAAGGAATTTGTGGAGGAGGTTGTTGGAGTTAAAGGAGACCTCGACGGATGGAGAGTGGGTAGTTGGATGAGATTTTAATGCGGTTACGAAGGCTCACGAACGAAGGGGGAGTTCCGCTTTTAATTCAAGGAGGGAATGGAAAGAGTTTGAAGAGTTCATTAGTATGGGTAGTGTTCGAATATGGTATCAGTGTGGGTTTTTGTTATCGTCTCCACAGGGATTGTCGGATATTTGATGCTAGCCGTTCAATAGTTGTGATATTCTAAGTTAAGGTTTTCAAAAGTTTCACTTGTTGTTATCATTCACTTGTAGCAAAAGATTAATTAGGTCACAAAGATTTTTATAAAAGCATGTTAAGGTTAGGTTTCATCAATCCTATTCATGTATAAACAATTAATCAAGCATATGAACTCGGTTTCCAACCAATATAACCGCGTATCCTCCCGACTACGTTTATGTCTAAAGCGGAATCGTGAGTACCGTTGTTTAGACCGTTAGATGATGTCTCACGCTAACAATCTAAGCAACGATCATTAAGATCAATACAATGCGAATAGCAAATCCCAAATCTATGTCTAGAGTTTGGTTTTTAAGAGATGAAATTGTTAGGTCAAGAGTTGTAAAGTCTATGTCTAGAGCAAAACAATTCACAAATGGATCATTAAGAGAAAACAACATCATCTATATTGATCAAAGACTTTGTTCATATACAAGAGATCAATATCAATACATAAAAACAGAATCAACTACCTCTAACCTCAACATTGAGTGATTAGCTACCACTTCTCATGGTAGCTTGGATGACAAGTAAAGAGAGGAGATGAATGAGCATCCACAACGAATAATCGAGAATGGATGCAAAATCAGCTTCTCCAATGAAAATACAAGCTTTTCTGAACAAAATACTGTAAACAACTAATTCTAATGTAAAAATGAGCAAGATCCCCATTCCAAAAAGTAACAATTCTATTTATACACATTTCCAAACAGCACCATTCGCCCAGCGAAGCCTTTCATTCGCCCAGCGAATGCCCAAAAATATGGCACATTTAAGTGCCTCAGACTTAAACCGCCCCTCAGAATTATCGTGGGTTCGCTAGGCGAACCAAAACATTCGCTTCGCGAGCATTCGCTGCAACCTTCGCCCAGCGAAGCTTGGGTGTTTTCAAAAATGGAAAGTTTCTGCCACCCTTCGCTGGCACATTCGCCCCGCGAGCATATCAGCGAGCATTCGCTGGCCTACTCGCCCAGCGAATTTACCCAGTTTTCCTACTGTAAGTTTTGCACACTTTCTGCCACCATCTCGCTGGCATGCTCGCTGACGTTCGCTAGGCGAACCTTCGCTGGCACCTTCGCCAACACTCGCCTAGCGAACACTGTTGTTGATTTCAATTCTTTGGCAGCTTGCACTATTTCTTTGGGTCTTCCAACTTTGATCTTTTCACTCCTATTTCTACACATTTAGCACACAAATTACAAGCACCACAAGTATATTTCAAATAATGCAAAACAACATCAATTCACACTAAAATCAACCTATTCCACATGAAAAGTCATGAAAAATGCCAAATAACTCATACTCAAATATATCATGATTGACATCTAACAAACTCTCCCCAACTAACTCATTGCTTGTCCTCAAGCAAAGTATGCCTCTCACGAGGATTTGCTCGAGGATTAAATCCAACCAAGATACGAAAATGGCTCAGCTAAACAGTAATCACAACAATGCATCAATTACACAATTCAAGAACCAATCATGTACAAGAACTTGACTCCTAAACAATTTCAACCATGCTTCAAGAGACAACTAACTTATCATACACATGTCATTCTACACTCCTCTTCGAAATAGGATTGAAGGCAAACGCGCGTACAAGCACGGGACAATTAAACTCACTTGACAAATGATGCAATACTAAGCAATTCATATCATATCTCAATGATCATAACAGAAATTATGGAAGTAAAAGATCACTAAGGACTTCAAGGGATGTAGCTTGGTCGGGTGAACAAAAAAGGGACATTTCTAAAGGTCTATGAAACGAAAATGCCGAGGCAAAAGAACATTCACTATGTACTTATTTCCAAAACACACTTCATTTCACCCAATTGTCATTCCACCTTCACAAACTACCGTGCACACTCTTTGATTCTATTATATTTTTTCGTTCAAGCAAGCATTTTCTCTTTTGTACAATATATTCACACTCTTCTTTTGACATGCTTGCTTGAAAAATGTTTTCTTTTCATAATTAGGAGTAATGCACCTATCTTCCTTTTTATTCTCTCCCCAACTCATTTTCAACTCCACCTAAAGTGAATGTTCCTTGCTTTTTAGGGCAAGGAAGTCAAAATAAACAATTTACAAAGGTACAAGAAGAAAATGTTAGAAACTCATTAAATTCAATGATGAACCAACTAGCAAATTATGTACATAAAACAAGTTCATCATTCAATTGAGTTCTAAACTGTTTAGGCTCAAAGGGGCTACCGAATGCTCACTGCTCACAGGTTAAATAATATTTGGGCATAGTTGTGCTCACTAACAAAAATTGCCTTGATCACTTCTCCTACTTCCACAAAATCACACGATCACAAGATAAAGCATGAATTAAAAATAAAGACAACATTCATCAACACTCCTTGACATATGATACAATTTTGAGGCTTCTCACTTTACTAGCTTCAGATCCTAAAATGACATATGTATTCAAAAGAAGTTGTAACATGAAACACATTTACACTTGCCCAAGACACAAAATTCTTAAACATAAAAAATTCTTGAATCAAGGTAACGATATACCTTGTCGCAACACAATGCTTACGGTACTATCATCGCCCTCACATCTTGGAGGAATTTCTCTATAATCCCAAGAGTCCAACCTACTTCCCAAAGTTCCACCATTAAAGAAGAAAAATCAAAATAACACATACAAAAACACACTTACTATAATTAAAAACCAACAATTATTAGTAAAGCGAAACAAAATTTTTTTTACTACAAACCATAATTATTACTAATAATGTCATAAAGTGCCTGGTGTATAAAACACATACATAATTCCAAAAAGTACCACACGGGTACGAGTACATTAATACTTAACTAGTAAAAGCTGAAAAATACATAATATAAGAAAACTTCACTTTGGAGACCAAAGGAAGTACACAAGTCTAAGATCACAAAAAAAATCAATCCTCCTCCTCATCATCGTCCAAGTCCTCCTCCCCACCTCCAGCAGAAGTAGCCTCATCATCATCAACATCGTCATCAGCATCGTCCTCACCCCCTCCAAATATTGGCCTGGCCTCAGCCAACCAGCATGCACTAGGAACTGCTCCCTAGTCATCATAAGATGCTCAGAAGAAGGGTCACGGATCTGCAACTGAAGAGCCTGCAAGGAATCATGAATATCCGTCATAGCACGCTGCTGGGCAGCCATCCAATCCCAGTTATAATTGCAGATCTCCTGCTGATATGGATAATAGGCCGGCGTTGCCGGCTCAGAACCCTCCTCAGCTTCAGCAGCATCATCAGCACCAGCACTAGAAGAGGCTCCAACCATCCCTCTAGCCTTACAGAACTTATCCACATACCGATCATCAATAGCAGATGGAATAGTGACCTGCCTGCGGGCTGGCATATCAACACCAGCGTGAGCACACAAGGACATGATCAGACATGGAAAAATAAGCGGGGCATTCTTGCGCGCCACTGTACCTCCCGAACCACTTAACACAACTGCCCTGATTTCATCCGCGATGATGCGGGCCACGTCAATCTGGACATTCTGCTGAATGCTGTGGATAAGATGAGCCAGAGCAATAGGAACTGTACTATGATGCGACCTGGGACAAATGTTAGTGAGCACAAACAATAAAATAACCTGAACCAAGGGCAGCATGTCCACCCTTCTGAACCTAACCGGCACCCCGGAGGAATTTCGCGCAACTTCTTTACCTTCAAGAAGCAAATCCTGAGTCATCTTCCTATTATCACGATGAAGATGCAAGTCTCGATGATAGGCATCGATCTCAGTCCCAACCAACGGTAAAGGATCTCCCAAAACAGTGCTGATTGTCCTACGATCAAACCTCACAACAGTACCTCTAACCCAAGAGGCCCAACTGAATCTTTCACCATCATCCGGTAATGCATTCGCAAAAAATTCCCGAACAATTTCAATGTTGTACCCATCCAGCGGCATCATTAGACGATCCCACTTCTTTGCCACGAAAAGTGCATCAATTGTTCGGTAACTTCCTCGATCACTAAGAAGGAATCTTTTCTCCGGCACGATGGTCTTTCTTTCAAGGGTCTCGTACCTGGCAGCCTGCTTAGCTCCCCTGAATCGTTCTTCGTCAAATCGCATGGGCACTTGTCTGGAGGTTTGAGCCTTTCGCTTCTTAGCTGCGTGAATCGCCATTTTTGGTGCCATCTGCACATAACAAACAATGAAACCAAACAAAGGGCAACAAACGCATTAGCAACTAAAAACAACCAGCCAGAGCTCTGCATTGACAAGAGAAAAAAAAAATTAAAAATCTGCCTCTGTTCGCGCCAGACTCGCTAGGCGAAGTCTGGCGAATGCTCGCGCAGACTCGCGAGGCGAACGAACCAGCGAAGGCACGATTTTTCAGAAAAACACAGTTACAAACAGTCCCTCTCCCATCTCCTAATTTCAAATATCATTCTAGTCATATTGCTTATGTAGTTTCTAACATGCAAGACACAAATAATATGACAGAGCACACCATTTTTTCACCAAACCCATATTGATCACTTAAGAACATAAACAATGCCTACAGAAATAAATTGTAAAGAGTAAACAAACCTGAATTTTGCACTGTTAATGGTGGAGTAGGGCAATTGGAAAGTAGAAGGAGATGAGTGTTGAAGTGTACAAGAGGGAATGAAAGGAAAAGAATGACACGGAGGGAAATGATGAAGAGGTCAAGAGGCTAGGGTTTTTCCCCCCTCTAATCAGAATTCAAAGTGGGTCTTGGGCCCAATTTGGTGGCCCACCCACAATCCATTTTTTTCTGATGTGGCAGGAACTTGGGTTGGTCTGCCTCGCTGGGTTCGCGGAGCGAAGGCCAGCGAATGCTCGCCACAGCTCGCTAGGCGAACACCAGCGAACAAGACCAAAATTTTCAAAAATTTTCCAAACTGCCACCATTTTTTTAAGCTTCATAGTGATATCTAAACATTCTCAAAACAGAAATAACAAAAATACTTACAATGTTGGGGTGCCTCCCAACCAGCGCTTGTTTAACGTCGGCTAAGCTCGACGGCCCACCCACAATATCACGGATCGCGGAAGGGAACAATGGCGGGATTCCGCTCGAACTCTCCTCCAAGATAAACTTTCAGCCTCTGTCCATTGACAGTCCAACTTTCCTTTGACTTTGTGTCCTCAATTACGATTGCTCCATAGGGCTTGATTTCCACAATCCGAAAAGGTCCGGACCATTTAGATCGTAATTTTCCGGGAAACAATTTTAATCGAGAATTGAACAATAAGACCAGCTGTCCGACCTCAAAATGTTTGATGACAATTCTTTTGTCATGGTAAGACTTGACACGATCCTTATACAGTTTATTGGAATCGTACGCCTGAAGGCGCAATTCATCCAACTCGTGTAATTGTACTTTTCTTCTTTCCCCGCTTAGAGTTGGATCAAAATTCAAAAATTTTAAGGCCCAAAACGCCTTGTGCTCCAACTCTACCGGCAAGTGACAATTCTTACCATAGACCAATTTAAACGGTGTGAGACCGATCGGAGCCTTAAAAGCGGTCCGATACGCCCACAAAGCATCATCAAGTTTATTCGCCCAATCCTTTCTCGAGGCTGCAACAGTTTTCTCTAAAATCCGTTTAATTTCACGATTAGATACCTCTGCTTGACTGTTAGCTTGTGGATGATATGGTGTAGCAACCTTGTGCTTCACACCATACTGCTCCAAAGCTTTGTCAAGCTGAGTGTTACAAAAGTGAGATCCTCCATCACTTATTAACACTCGAGGAGTACCAAAACGTGCAAAAATATTTTTCTTCAAAAATTTTACCACAGTTTTTCCATCGGCTTTAGCGCAAGCTATCGCCTCTACCCACTTGGAAACGTAATCCACAGCGACCAAAATATATTCATTAGAAAACGAAGATGGGAATGGACCGACAAAGTCGATCCCCCAACAGTCAAAAACTTCGATTTCTAACATATTTTGTAATGGCATTTCTTGCCGCTGTGAAATACCGCCGCTTCTCTGGAACCTGTCACAACTAAGGGCATGCGCATGCGCATCTTTGAATAAGGACGGCCAATAAAAGCCCGATTGTAGGACTTTAGTGGCCGTTCTCAACCCATTAAAGTGTCCTCCGTAAGGAGAGTTATGACAGTGCCACAGAATACTCGTGGCTTCCTCCACTGACACACACCTTCTGAGGAGGTTGTCGACACCAAGTTTAAATAAATGGGGTTCATCCCATACAAATGACTTGGCATCAGACAAAAATTTCCGTTTTTGGTGGTGCGTTAGACCGTCCGGTATCAATCCGGTGGCTTTGTGGTTAGCCATGTCGGCGAACCACGGTCTAACTTGCACTCTAAAAAGTTTTTCATCAGGGAACTCCTCTTTTACCTCAAATTCATTCTTGGTCACCTCAACGTTTACCAAACGAGATAAGTGATCTGCTACCAAATTTTCGGATCCCTTTTTGTCACGAATTTCAAGATCAAATTCCTGTAACAAAAGGATCCACCTAATAAGCCTCTGCTTAGAATCAGGTTTGGTAAGCAGATACCTTATAGCGGTATGGTCAGTGTAAACGATGACTTTCGCACCAATCAAATAAGAACGAAACTTCTCCAACGCATACACTATGGCGAGCAACTCTTTTTCAGTTGTCGCATAATTAATTTGAGCCTCATTTAGCACCTTGCTCGCATAATGTATAGCGTGGAAAACCTTCGTTTTTCTTTGTCCCAAAACAGCCCCCACCGCATAATCGCTAGCATCGCACATTAATTCAAAATTCATTTTCCAGTTTGGTGCAACGATTATCGGTGAAGTTGTTAAACTGTTTTTCAGAAAATTAAAAGCACAGAGACATGACTCGTCAAAGTCAAAAACCTTACCTTGGACAAGCAAGTTGCTCAACGGCTTCGCGACCTTTGCGAAGTCCTTGATGAATCTCCGGTAGAACCCGACATGTCCAAGAAAGCTCCGTATTCCTTTGACATTCATCGGCGGTGGTAATTTCTCGATTAAGTCCACTTTAGCCTTATCAACTTCTAGGCCTTTTGAAGACACCTTGTGACCGAGCACAATTCCCTCTTTAACCATGAAGTTGCATTTCTCCCAGTTAAGAACCAGATTAGTTTCCACGCACCGCTCCAACACCGTATCCAGATTTTTCAAGCACAAATCAAACGATTGCCCAAAAACTGAGAAATCATCCATAAAGACCTCGATTGTCTTTTCGATCAAGTTCGCGAAGATAGCTTGCATACACCGCTGAAAAGTGGCCGGTGCATTACATAATCCAAACGGCATCCTTCTATAAGCAAAGATTCCGAACGGACATGTAAACGCAGTTTTTTCGTGATCATCCGGGTTAACAATGATTTGGTTATAACCCGAATAACCGTCCAAAAAACAATAAAATTCTTGACCGGACAGACGTTCGAGCATTTGATCCATAAAAGGTAAAGGAAAATGATCTTTTCTCGTAGCTTTGTTCAACCTACGATAGTCGATACACATCCTCCACCCGGTAACAGTCTTTGTTGGAATAAGCTCATTTTTGTCATTTCGAACCACCGTCATTCCACTTTTTTTTGGAACCACATGCACCGGACTAACCCATGGGCTGTCGGAAATAGGGTAAATCATTCCGGCGTCCAACATTTTCACCACTTCTTTTCTGACCACTTCTTTCATGATTGGATTAAGGCGGCGTTGAGGTTGAGCAACCGGTTTAAAATCCTCCTCCATAAAAATACGGTGCATGCAATATGACGGACTAATGCCTTTGAGATCGGACAATGTCCATCCCATTGCATCTTGATTCTTTTTCAGCACTTGAATTAATCGGTTTTCCTCATTTTCAGACAAAATATTACTTATGATCACCGGTTTATTCCCTCCTTCATCAAGGAAAGCATACTTCAAGTTGGAAGGTAACATTTTCAATTCAATTTTTGGTGGTTCATCATCATTAACTAATTTTTTTAGAATCTCCTCTTCATATTCCCATGGTTGCATTTCATCCAAAGCTTCAAGTTCTAATAAACACTCTTCTAAAGCTTGTTCTTCTTCAACCGAGAATATTTCCAAGGACTCATCTAAAGCTCTTTGTAACGGTTCAATGACATGAATTTGATTTTTCACCCCCGAACTTGCTTCTTCCGTTACATCAATTCGAAAACAATCACCCTTATCCTTCTTGTGCTTCATTGCATCATAAAGATTAAAACAAACCTCTTCATCTTGGACTCTCACTTTCATGAGACCATCGTCCATGTCAATTGCCATACGAACAGTTTTCATGAAAGGCCTTCCAAGAATCAAAGGTGCATCCTCATCCTCATCCATTTCAATGACAACAAAATCAATTGGAAACAAAAATTTGTCCACCTTGACCAACACGTCTTCCGCTACACCGTGAGGACGGGTAGTGGATTTATCGGCGAGTTGCAAAGTCATTTGAGTGGACCTTAATTCCATCTGGCCTAAGCGTCTCACAATCGATAATGGTATCAAGTTGATGCTAGAACCCAAATCAATCAACCCATTGCCCACATACATGTTTCTAATCGTAACCGGCAATGTAACTCTTCCCGGATCACATTCTTTCCGAGGGAGAGTCCGTTGAATGATTGCGCTACAACTCGCATCCACCATAATAGTTTCTTGATCTGTGTATCTTTTCTTCTTCGTAAGGATGTCCTTCATGAATTTAGCATATTTGGGCATTTGTTCCAAGGCCTCGGAAAATGGGATATTTATTTGCAACTGTTTAAAAATATCCATAAACCGAGTATAATGCCTTGCACTATCTTTCCTCGTAGGAGCATGCGGATAAGGTAAGTGTTGTATCGGAATATTACTCACCGGCTCTTTTCCTTTTTTCGTTCTTTTCACTCTTTCCTCATTATCAATTTTTCTCTCATTCTCTTTTTTTTCTCTCTCATTTTTTTCTATCTCTTGGTCAACTACAACACCCTCGACATTCTTTTCTACTTCTAATTCCTCACTCACATGTTCTTTTTCAACCACAACCTCCTCCATTACTCTTTTACCCACATTCATGTCAATCTCACGTCCACTTCTTGTAATAATCGCTTTACAATCTTTCGGATTTGGAAGAGTAGTTGCCGTAAAGGGACCTTTTTGTTGATCGGCCAATTGCTTAGATAATTGCCCGACTTGTGTTTCGAGGTTCCTTATCGCAGCATCTGTATTCTTTTGATTAGACATGGATATTTGCATAAATTGTGTTAGAGTATCTTCCATCTTTGAATTTCCAACGGGAGCTTGCGAAGGTTAGGTGTAATTTTGGTAAGGTTGACGGTTTGATGGCCCGGCTTCTTGCGGTCTCCATGGTTGTTGATAACCTTGGTTACCACGTTGTTGGTAACCTTGGTTGCCTTGTTGATACGGAGGACGGGGTTGGTAACTTTGATTTCCCGCATAGTTCGCTTCCTCCACAACCGGAGGACAATAACCGGTTAAATGGTCACCTCTGCATAACTCATACACTAACACTTGCACCTTTTTACTTGAAGATTCATGCATCTCCTTGAATTGTTGAGGCAGCTTAGACATTTGCTTTGTTAACAGCTCAACCTGTTGTGATAACAATTTGTTTTGTGCAAGGATAGCGTCACTTGTTCCTAATTCCAACACACCCGGCGTTCGTTGAGCTGGTCCACGATTGTGACTGCCTTGATGATCATTCAAGGCCATTTTATCAATGATAGCAGTGGCTTCCGCTGCAGTTTTGCTTAACAAAGACCCACCCGCAGTGGCATCCAACAAGGTTTTGTGTACTAGCTGCAACCCATTTCTGAATATATGAATTTGTGACAATTCATCGAAACCATGGCCTTTGCACTTTCGTAACATTGATTTGAACCTCTCCCAAGCTTCGTTGAGAGATTCGTTAGCTCCTTGTGTGAATACAGCTATAGCGGTCTTCGCTTCCATGAACCGAGTGTGCGGAAAGAATCTTTCCAAAAAATTTTCTTCCAAAGCATTCCAATCAGTCATGATGGCAGTTGACTGATCAAGGTACCATTCCTTGGCCTTCCCAATGAGGGAATGCGGGAATAGTCTCTTGAACAGAGACTCCTCTTCTGCTTCCGGCGCACCCGTCGCTCCAGCGATTTCATAAAATTTTGTCAAATGGGTGAAAGGATCTTCATGATCCATACCCGTAAAGGGACTTTGGTATAACAGTTGGAGGATTCCGGTCTTCATCTCAGCATGACGACCGTTGTTTGCATGACGGGCGAACTGAGCATTATGCCTCGGACTGTTTGTACAAGGCCTAGAAGCAGGTGGTGGTGGTGGTGGTGGATCTCCCTCCATAATTGGAAGTATGTGTGGATATGGTGGTGGTGCAGATGTACTCTCCTCTTGTTCTCGCCTCTGTTTCGCTAGCTTCCTCCTTCTTCTAGTTCGGCTATTGATTCTACGAGCGGTTCTTTCAATCTCAGGATCGAAAAGAAGTTGGTCCGCCGGTAGTTTCCCTCGCATAAACTAAGTCTGCACACTAACAAACAGATTAACAAGTTCAAGATAAAGCGGTAACAGCTTACAATAACTCAACTATCGCAATGCTTGCAATATCAACTAACAATCCCCGGCAACGGCGCCAATTTGTTCGAATATGGTATCAGTGTGGGTTTTTGTTATCGTCTCCACAGGGATTGTCGGATATTTGATGCTAGCCGTTCAATAGTTGTGATATTCTAAGTTAAGGTTTTCAAAAGTTTCACTTGTTGTTATCATTCACTTGTAGCAAAAGATTAATTAGGTCACAAAGATTTTTATAAAAGCATGTTAAGGTTAGGTTTCATCAATCCTATTCATGTATAAACAATTAATCAAGCATATGAACTCGGTTTCCAACCAATATAACCGCGTATCCTCCCGACTACGTTTATGTCTAAAGCGGAATCGTGAGTACCGTTGTTTAGACCGTTAGATGATGTCTCACGCTAACAATCTAAGCAACGATCATTAAGATCAATACAATGCGAATAGCAAATCCCAAATCTATGTCTAGAGTTTGGTTTTTAAGAGATGAAATTGTTAGGTCAAGAGTTGTAAAGTCTATGTCTAGAGCAAAACAATTCACAAATGGATCATTAAGAGAAAACAACATCATCTATATTGATCAAAGACTTTGTTCATATACAAGAGATCAATATCAATACATAAAAACAGAATCAACTACCTCTAACCTCAACATTGAGTGATTAGCTACCACTTCTCATGGTAGCTTGGATGACAAGTAAAGAGAGGAGATGAATGAGCATCCACAACGAATAATCGAGAATGGATGCAAAATCAGCTTCTCCAATGAAAATACAAGCTTTTATGAACAAAATACTGTAAACAACTAATTCTAATGTAAAAATGAGCAAGATCCCCATTCCAAAAAGTAACAATTCTATTTATACACATTTCCAAACAGCACCATTCGCCCAGCGAAGCCTTTCATTCGCCCAGCGAATGCCCAAAAATATGGCACATTTAAGTGCCTCAGACTTAAACCGCCCCTCAGAATTATCGTGGGTTCGCTAGGCGAACCAAAACATTCGCTTCGCGAGCATTCGCTGCAACCTTCGCCCAGCGAAGCTTGGGTGTTTTCAAAAATGGAAAGTTTCTGCCACCCTTCGCTGGCACATTCGCCCCGCGAGCATATCAGCGAGCATTCGCTGGCCTACTCGCCCAGCGAATTTACCCAGTTTTCCTACTGTAAGTTTTGCACACTTTCTGCCACCATCTCGCTGGCATGCTCGCTGACGTTCGCTAGGCGAACCTTCGCTGGCACCTTCGCCAACACTCGCCTAGCGAACACTGTTGTTGATTTCAATTCTTTGGCAGCTTGCACTATTTCTTTGGGTCTTCCAACTTTGATCTTTTCACTCCTATTTCTGCACATTTAGCACACAAATTACAAGCACCACAAGTATATTTCAAATAATGCAAAACAACATCAATTCACACTAAAATCAACCTATTCCACATGAAAAGTCATGAAAAATGCCAAATAACTCATACTCAAATATATCATGATTGACATCTAACAGGTAGCTTGGTGGATCTTCCTTGCAAGGGGAATAAGTTTAGTTGGTATGGGGGGGATGGTAAGGCAAAAAGTAGGATTGATCGATTTTTGGTATCGAACGACATTATTGATAGATGGGGGGCGGCGGGCAATTGATTGGCATGAGGGATATTTTGGATCATTTCCCAATTTGGTTGGTGGTGGATAAAGCGGATTGGGGACCGAAACCTTTTAAAGTGAATAACGAGTGGTTTTCCGAAAGGCGTTTTACTCCTTTTGTTGAAAAAGAATGGAAAAATCTTGTTGTGGAGGGAAGGAAAGATTTTGTTCTCAAGGATAAATTATGGCTTTTAAAAGATAGTCTTAAATGGTGGAACACAAACGTTTTTGGGAGGATCAATTTGGAGATGGAGGAAGGGGTGAGCGAGATGAATAAAGTTGATGATGTGGAATCGGATTTCGGGGATATGAAGGAGGAGGAGGAGTTGGTGTTGAGGGGTAAGAAGGCAAGTGGGAAGTTTTGGATTAGTCTTAGGATTAACGAGAATATGATCATTCAAAAGTCGAGAATAAAGTGGTTAAATGATGGTGATAAAAATAGTAAATTTTTCCATAGAGTTATGAAGGAGAGGAGGAGACGCAATTTTTTAGGTTCCATTATCACGGATAATGGAATTGTGGACAAGGTGGAGGAGGTTAAGGAGGAGGTTAGGAGTCATTTTGCGGCTAAGTTTATTGAGCCTAATGTTGAGAGACCCGTCCTTGGAGGTCTTGAGTTTAAAAGTATTAATGGCATGGAGCGATCTCTTCTTGAAGCTCCTTTTTTGGAAAAAGAGATTAGGGATGCGATTTGAGGTTGTGAGGGATCTAAAAGTCTGGGGCCCGATGGTTATTCTTTCTTTTTCATTAAAAAGTGTTGGAATTTCATGAAGGAGGAGTTTATTGGTTGTTTCCAGAGTTTTCATTCCGGTGCTTTGTTCTCAAAAGCTTTCGTTTCCTCTTTCTTGACTCTAGTGCCTAAATCACCAAATCCGTTATGTTTGGATGATTATAGGCCTATTTGCCTTGTGGGTTATGTGTATAAGGCTATTTCCAAGCTCTTGGCGTCTAGACTTAAAGTGGTGTTGAATTCGATTATTTTGGATTCTCAAAGTGTTTTTGTGTCGGGTAGACAATTGTTAGATGGAGTGGTGGTGACTAATGAATTGGTGGATTTTGCTAAAAAAGAGGGAAGAAGTTGATTGCTCTTCAAAGTTGATTTCGAGAAGGCTTACGATAAGGTTAGTTGGAATTTCCTTAGATTTATGTTAAGGAAAATGGGCTTTGGGGAAGTTTGGATGAGGTGGATGAAAGCGTTAGTCTTTAATAGTAAAATGTCGGTGTTGGTTAACGGTAGTCCTACGAAGGAGATTGTTGTGGAGAGAGGTTTGAGACAAGGAGATCCTCTTTCTCCTTTTCTTTATGTGATTGTGGCGGAAGGGTTAATGAGTATGGTTTCAAGGTCGGTGGAGAATGAGGAGTTTGAGGGTTTCAACATAAAGAGGTGTTTTGTGTATATCCTCTAATTTGCGGATGATACTATACTTATAGGGGAAGGGAATTGGAAGCATGTGTGGGCAATCAAAGCTGTGTTAAGGGGTTTTGAAATTGTTTCTAGCTTAGGTATTAACTTCCACAAGAGCAAACTAATTGGTATTAATATTAGTGATCGATTCATGGAATTGGCTTCTTTCTTTCTTTCTTGTAGAAGAGAGGAGAGTTCTTTCATTTTTCCCAGAACACCTATTGGTTTCAAGTCTAATGGTCATTCTTTGTGGTCGGAATTGGTGTTGAAATTGAAAAGGAGGCTTTCTTGTTGGAATAACCACTTTCTTAGCTTTGGAGGGGGGATTACTTTGTTAAAATCGATTCTTTCTAGTTTATCGATTTTCAT
The DNA here is from genome assembly GCA_022829125.1 of Lathyrus tuberosus. Lineage (NCBI taxonomy): Eukaryota > Viridiplantae > Streptophyta > Magnoliopsida > Fabales > Fabaceae > Lathyrus > Lathyrus tuberosus. The sequence goes on along the minus strand of JALAZF010000006.1, from coordinate 35,151,336 downwards.
GCTTTCTTTTTATAAAGCTCCGGTGAAGATTCTAAAAGAGATAACTAGTATCCAAAGTAACTTTCTTTGGGGTGGGAAGGAGGCTGAGAGGAAAATTCATTGGGTTAGTTGGAATAAGGTGTGTCTTCCGCTTGATAAGGGGGGATTAGGTTTGCGTAGGGTGGATGATTTTAATTTGGCTCTTCTTAATAAGTGGAGATGGAGGATTCTCTAGAAAAATAAAGCTTTATGGTACAAAGTTCTAAAGGAGAGGTACGGTGATATCAATTTGAGGATTGTGGATCCGGGGAATTGCATTAAAAAGAAGATATGTTGTTCATTTTGGTGGAGGGATGTCATCGGCTTAGACAAAGGTATGTCGAAATTTTTTTTTTCTATTTGTAGATTTACAATTGGAAACGGGTACACTTCATCTTTTTGGCACTCTTGTTGGTGTATTAATATATGTCTTAAGGATAAATTTCCTCTTCTTTATGATTTATCTTGCCTTAAATATGTTTCGGTGGCTTGTATGGGTGGTTAGAAGTGATGGATGGTATTGGGGGGATTTTGGCATTAAAGTAAATGTTGAGGGAGGAGTTGACACCGATTTATTGGAGTTGCGGGCGGTTGTGCATCATTTCCATCCGGTTCCGTTTGAGCCAGATATGGTTCGTTGGTCGGAGACTAATTTGGAGACTTATTCAGTGAGTTCTTTCAACTCTCTTGTTAGTTTTAATCGAATCCCTTTCGGACCTAGGGAGAATTATGATGAATCTTTTTCTTTGGTGTGGAAGGGGATGGTTCCGTTTAAGATCAAAGCTTTTGGGTGGAGGTGTTTTTTAGATAAGCTCCCAACAAAGGACTCTCATTCTTTTAGAGGTTGTGTTTTTTCGAATAGCGAATTGAATTGTGTTTTTTACTTGTCCGGAATCGAATCTTTAAACCATATTTTGTTGGGTTGTCCGGTGGCTAGAATGGTGTGGAAGGAAGTGGCCGATTGGGTTGGTTTTGAGGAGGTTGGAACTTCGGTGCTTAAGGAGAGTTTCTTAAGGTGGTTTTCCTTTTGTAAAAGGAAGAAGGTGGAGAGTGGTAAGGAAGGGGTTATTTGGTTGGCGACATCTTGGTATTTGTGGTTGTTGAGAAATGGTATTATTTTTAGGAATGATGTTTGGAATATTTTTGATGTGGTGTGGAAAGTCAAATTGTTAATTTGGAGATGGTATTTTATTGGGAAAATTACCAATTCCAATTGTAGCTTTTATGAATTTAGTAAGTTTCCTTTGTACTATTTGTCTTAAGGCCTAATTGGTTCGTAATTTTTCTTTTGCCGAACTCCGTCTCGCTTTTTGTAAGTGGGTTCGAGAACCCTTTGTTCTCGGTTTATTGAATTTCTTGCTTAAAAAAATGTATATTTATATTATAGAATGTCAAAATTAATCTTTTAATTTATAAAAAAACAAAATTTAAAAAACTTATAATATTTTGAAAAACGTTTTTGTAGAATCCATTTTAAAAAATATAAAAAAAAAATCTATTTTTTTAAAGTTAAAACAAACCGGCCCTTAATTGAGTGGAAAGTGGCAACTACTTATAAGCATTTTGGGCAAGGCACAAACTTGACAAGGCTATTCAAGCCACGTGGTTTACATAAATAGAAACTCTAGATGCTCATTATTTGGTACGTCGTCCATTTTAAAATGACTGTTATTTAGGATTTTTGTATACAAATTAAGAGGTATAATAATATTGTCATAAGATTTTATAATTTTATTAAATTAATTTTATTAAAGTATTAAAAATAGTGTATAGAGTAATAATTAAATAATACAATAACAAAATTGTAGTTATTACTATATTGAAAAGAGATAAATACAATTATTTTAAAATAATTTTTATTTATTTAAACAGTATTAATTTTGAAACGGATGGAATAGTTTTGTAGGCATGTCTGAGGCCATTACGAAATATCAAATAAATTGGTTGATTAGTCGATTTGATAAAGATGGAGTTAAATCCAATTTTAAAATAGTTAATAGTTTAAGTGAATTGGGTTCTAAAAATTCACTAGAGTACTATTTATTAATTATTTATCAAAGACAATTGCACATTGTTAGAGAAAATTAAATTTGACAATTTTATGGTGTATGACTCAATTAAACTAATTTTTATTGATATACTATATTTAAATATATTTAATTTTTGTTTTTTTTTTATTTTATGATTTTCCTTCATTAAAAAATATAGTTAATTTTAAAAAAAACATTAATTTAAAAAATATAGTTCTCAACTGTTTTTTATTTTATTTTTATGATTAAGGGCTTTAAATACAAACTTATGCTTTTCTCAATTTATCTAGACCTATAAAATATCTTGTAAACTCGGATCAAACCTTTCTCACATTTTGCTTACTTTTTTATTACCTTAGAATTCTACATGAACTAATTTTCTGTTTTCTCGCTTTTGATATGTTGTAAAAGTCTATATGGAACACTTGATCTTGTGTACACTACAAATTATATATTATTTATACACATAATATTAAATTACATTATTTGCAAATATTCTTTTTATTAAAATATAAAAAGTTTTAGGTTACAATGTTTTAGTTTTAATCTACAAGTACACATTTTTTATAAATCTGATTCATTATCATTATTGTTATTCTTCGAGAAGAACAAATCCAATTCATGATAAATGCTTTCATTATCAATGTTTGAGTTTCACAAGATAACGTCCATGATATGTAGTTGTCATGTTCACATTCTTATTAGATGTAGGAGATTTCTTGTGGTTTGATGTGTTAACAATATTTTGAGTGCAGTTACTCTATGAATGTAAGGCATGGATTCGGTGTAGATTAACCGTCCCTCATTTCCTTTATAAAATTGAGAAAAAAAAATAAAAAATAGGGATTTTTTCCTCGATTTTATAAAATAATTGAGGTAATATAAAACAAAATGGTTTTTTTTTAATAAGCAAAAAATTGAATGTAACCTATATTGTTTTCTTTTTCAATTTTTTACCATTCTCCGCTTTCTTTGTGTGCTACAATATTCAAATAAAGGATTATATTCAAAACAAATTTATCAAGATCTTGTATTGTAAAACAACAAAATTGTTTGCAATTTATAGTATGTTTAGGAATAAATTTCTTAATATTGTCAACCGAGAAAAATCATAAATTAATGAGTTTTTTTACTGCCAACATAAAAAAAGTTATATAAAAATATAACAATGGTCTTACAAGAGGTGGATACAACAACAACAACAACAATAACATTAGCAACAACCGCACCATCAGCAGCAACAACAACAACAACAACATCAAATACAATAGCAACAGCAGCAACAACAACAACAATAATAACAACAACATTATGCGAGATAGATCGGAAGAGCAGAAAAAAATATTTTGTTGAAAGTTGGTGTTAGTAGAACAACATACAACACAAAAATTTGAAGATTATTTTTGTCTTGCAATTCATTTTAAAGAATAATGTGTATGAGTTTGGATCAGTTATATATGAGTTAAGTTTAGGGTAAAAGTTAATGAATGAGTGTTTTTATAGTAAAATTTGATTATCTAACTCTTCGATTCTTTAAGGAACCAAAAGAATAGATCATTTAATTTATAAATAAAATAATAATAATAAATGGACAACTTTTAAAGAAATAAAAACATAAATTGCATTTGTTAGGATTCGAAGCATGTTTTGAATTAGTTCTTCCCATAATTATATTTGAAAATAGAGAAAATAAATGATATTTTTTAAAAAAAATAAAATAAAACATGACATGTCTTGGAATTATACATCAGATTTTTGTTAGGTGAGATAAAAATTTTGTTATAAAATATATTATTTATAGTAGTGTTTTTCAATGAAAAAGATTTAAAAAAAAAAAAAAGACAAATCTAACATATTTTTTATAAATCAGTCTTCAAAATTAAAGATAATGATCTAAAGTGAACTGAAACTATCTAGCAAGAAAATTTGCATAAATACTATAAAAGTGAAAAACAACCTAGCAAGAAAATTTGCACAAATACTATAAATGTGAAAAACAAGCAAAAATACTTGTGAAGTGATATTTGCACATTTATTTCAAAGTTATCCTTAAAGCTTTTAATTGAGCGGAAAGTGACAGCTACTTATAAGCATTTTAGGGAAGGCATAAACTTGACAAGAATTTATTAAACCACATGGTTTACATGTATAGAAACATTAGGTGCCTACTCTCATGTAGCTTTTTAAGCACCTGTCGGTGGTCATTAGGAATCAATACTAATTGTAAAACCAAAATTAGTTAGATCGCAGAAAAAATGTTGATGCATTTACTATCAATCGATCATGCCATATCATACTAAATTTTTTTAATTAATTATGTGATTTGACAGAATGATATATTTTTATTTAATGATAGTGTAAAATATTTTTACATTGTCAGTACATAAGATCGAATTTTAAAAAAGTTAAATTTTTTGTTTCAAAACATTTATGTGAATTGGGTTATACAAAATTGAAACGTCAGTTTAATGGCGTGTAAGTCAATTTCTTATAAATCAAAATTTTATGTTGAATGTGTCAACTTTTTTTTTCTTAATATAATCAATTTATTAAATACAAAATATAAAAATATGAGAAAACGTCAAATTTAATCTATCAAAAAATTAATAAAAGTAATTGTTAGATATATTCAAACAATCTTAAATTTTTTTTTTTAATTTTACAAATAAGAAGCGTCAACTCCTTATTAACCAAATTAATTTTTATGGATGTTTTAATTTAGGTGATTTTTTCTAGAAAAAGATACAAAGATATTAAACATAATAGAAAAAGAGTACAAAATAGAGAAATGACCAATCAAAATCCTCTAATTGTTATAAAATCTATAATAAGGCATGTCATTCATATTTCTTTAATAATCATCCCTAACACCATTGTGAATATCCTTTCACCACAAGTTAACCATAATGCCAAGAGTTAACCATACTGTCCAAAGATGTGTCAAGAGTTTTGAGTCACGAATCACTTTGGTGGAAGAACTTGATGAATTATAGTGATTCTTTGGAGGTTGCTGGTTTTACTTAGTTGTTATTTTTCAGACTTTGTGATGGAAATAATATGTCATTCTCGTCGATTAGATGAATTGCAAATACTTCTCTAAAATGTCTTTTTCCTGGTCTATATGAGGGATATGGCGGATTAAGAGGGGTTGGTATGGCACTGGGACATGTCTTAATATTTTTGAGATGACTAGTATTTTGGGTTTGGAATTTGCTAAGTTAATGGAGTTATTGGCTGAAGTATGTCCCAGTAGGGGGGCTCTGATACTTTTATTTGGCTTTTTGGTTCTAATATTCTTTCACTGTAAAAGCTTGTTATGATAAGTTATTATTACAGTCTGCTAGGCTGGTGGAGTTACAGATGGCTCTCAAAACTGATTTGTCAATATTGTGGCACACGAAGATTCGATTGAAGGTGAAGATATTTGGGTGGAGATTGTTGTTCGATAGACTACCTACACGCTAGAACCTTTCCATCAGAAGTGTTGTTAAAATTATACAAGACAAGGTGTGTGTATTATGTTTTAATTGTGATGAAGCTATCGATCATATGTTTATCTCTTGCCCGCGGATTTTACTGGTTTGGAAGAAAGTTGGGAAGTGAGTTTAGATACCATGGTTGATTGAAGATAACTGTTGTGATCATCTTACGACTTGGTTTATAAGGTTGATAGGGAATTGCTCAAAATTATCTGTGTGTCTTATTTGGTTTGCTACCTGTTACTGTATTTGGTGGATGAGGAATCAGCTTATTTATAACAACGAAGTAGGTAATCCTGATGTAATTGTTGATAGAATCATTTTATTTTCTTGGTGCTGGTTGGCATTAAGTTCCAAAGAGAAATTAAGATGTAATTATTATGAATTGCATAAATGTCCTCTAAACTACTTCTAGATGACTAGTTAATTGTAGGCGGTGTTGGTGTTTTTTGTTCATTGAATTGAAATACCCCTAGTACTGGCAATATATGACAGTTTTGCTTATAAAAATAAACTATATACGGAAAAGAGGAACAATCAAGTTCAATTTGATTTATTACATACTGGAGCATATGGAGGAGGAGAAATAATATATTGTTCCGGGATGAGTTTTGTAACGTTGACGAGATAGTTAACGAGATAATAGTTTACTCGTGGAATTGGTTGATACTAGGAAGAAAGGATAGTAAGAATTGTAGTTTGTACGAATGGTACAAATTCCCTTTCGATTTTTTGTAATTTTTCTTGTTTCGGTTGTACGTTGTTCGTTGGTTGAGAAATTTCCTTAATCTCTAATTAATGAAATTTGCCTATTTAAAAAAAAATAATAAACTATATATATCTTTGCTTTAAAAAATTAGTCAAAAATTATTGCTCTCCATTTAACCATTGCCAATAAATTAAGAAAAAATTAAATGAAAAATGAGTTTCTTTTACTCAATTACATTTATCAACTATTGTTAGATTCATAATTATCATAAATATAAAATGAAATATAGTGTTAAATTAATATTAATTAAGAGAAAAAATAAAACATTATTTCAACAAAAGTAAAAATAATAACTTATTTTAAAAATAACTTTTATTTTCATAAATGAATTTCTCATTATGAGAAGAAAGATTTTTCTCACAAGATGATGTAGACAAAAATAATAGTTAATGAAGTTTTCATGGTGTGGATATTTACTCTTGAGATTTTGATTGGTGTAAAAGGTGCCCTCTCAACACAATAAATAATGACAAACTTTGGGACCAAGATTGATCAATTCTCTATAAATAATCCTTATAGCTATGTACCTTATACTTATAACACATCCATCCCCTCCACCCTCACTCACACCCTTGAACCGAACTACAAAACAATCAATGGCTACCTCAATTATGGTTACTTGCTTGGCTTTAACATGCTTGGTTTTGAATGCTTCCTTAGCAAATGCTGCCCAATCATGTGGCCAAGTGCAACTAACTATAGCACCATGCATTGGCTACCTTAGAAGACCAGACCCATCTGTCCCAGCACCATGTTGCAATGGGGTTAGAACTGCTTTCAATCTAGCCAAAACTATCTCTGATCGTCAAGCTAATTGTAGGTGTCTCAAATCCACTTCACTCAGTTTACCTGGACTCAATCTTCCCTCCCTTCACTATGCCAAAGAACGGATTAGACAGCGCTTTTTTTGGGCTTAGACAGCGCTTAAAAGCGCTGCTTATTCGACCGCTGCTATAAGTAAAGACAGCGCTTTAGTTAATGATAAAGTGCTGCTAAATGTCTGCTTTAGCCAGCGCTTTTACTTTGAAAGCGCAATCTGTTTGTCACTTTAGCCAGCGCTTTTTATTTAAAGCGCTGTCTAATCCCCACTTCAGACAACGCTTTTTTCTTTGAAGCGCTGTCTAATGTCCACGAAATTTTTTATATATAAAACTTAAAAAAAGCGCTGTCTGATATATACAATAAATATTTACCAGATTATCACCATATTTTGTACCAGGTTTTCACCACATTTTGCACCAGAATATGCATTCAGAATTTGCACCAAATTTTCACAAATTAGAGCTTCAATACAATAAATATGCACCAAATTTGTCTATTTATATATACATCTTTAATCCAATAATTTATATATACAAAAAATTGATGATATTCAAGCTAAAAAACAACAACAATTCATATATCTTGTTAGCTATAAAAAATTTGATATTCAAGCTAAAAAACAACAACAATGAACTTGTTAGCTCTATCTTCTACATCTGCACATATAACCTGAAACAAAACAACAACAACATTAGACAAAATATAGAAGAAAACAAAGAAGGCATTGTTCTTATCTGATATTCAAGCTGCAAGCATTGCCAAATCTGATATTCAAGCTGCAAGCATTGCCAAAAATGTCAACAAATGATCATGAGTTATTGAATATTGCCAAGTGCCTATGAAAATCAGTATATGATTCCAACCTTCTATGGACAAGATATCAATCAATATTTGGCAGCACCAACACAATTTATGATTCCAACCTTCTATAACAAACAACAACAACAACATTGCAACACAATTTAATATACTAATGACGACATATTCATCAAAACTCAAACTTATATATACTCAAAATTCTCATCAATGAAAGAAAGACAATATACCTTATAAAACTCTCAGCTCAATAATGAATTGACACCATTCCTCCATAAGTTCATCCAATTGATCTTTTGAGTAATGAACACATTTGAATTCATCAAAGTACTACATAATAATATAACATAGTATGATTTAGCTAAAACTATTTAATTATATGAGACATATGTGGTAAATATTAAAATAATTCCTAAGTTAGAAATCCATACCTTGGATGGAATATCTATTCGATCCAAAAGAAGAGTTTCTTTCATAAACCTCAACATGAAATATCCGCAATCTATTCCATTGCGCTGACGAGGACACTACACATGGAAAGAAAATACGGATATATATCAGGATATACCCCTTAACTAGTTTTATCAAGTATCATCAATAATATAATCAAAATTGTGAAAATATACCTCCACTCTAATCCATGTAATGTTGTTGGCTTTGCTCTTTGGAACTTGAATATCTCTTTGTGATCGAAAAACTTGTATAACGCTAATAAAATATAAACGAATATTTAGAACATGTCACATAAATAAATAAATATACACACGAATTTTTAGAACAATCTCACTTACGTATCAATCAACTTCTTCATATCTGGGTATGTTGCTTGATCATTGTGTAAAGAATCCAGATAATATACAATTTCTCTTATCGGATTAATTGCCACCAACAACCAATGTCCACTGTAAGATTAAACAAAGGTTAGAATGAAAACAAAGGTTAGATGGAAACTTTCTACACAACTTCAAAAAACAAAAAATTATAATAGATGAAGTTAGAATTAAAATCTAACCCGTTGCCAGTATTATATGGTAAAAAGAACAACTTTTCTGTATCTTTGCTGGCCATAAATAAACCGAGTACATACTGTATGACTTCATCTGGTTTCTGTACGATTAACCATTGGTTGATAGTCAAGGGAGATAAGAAAGCGAATCTTTGTTCCAATCCACGCGGGCGCATCAATTTGTCATACAGAAACCTTAAATAAAAACATCATTAACATATTAGACTATTCATTTGAAATGAGTAAATAAATTATTCAATTAATTAAACAAAGTTGATCGGAGTATACCGAATGTATGTATCGACAACACCGATGCCCAATTCCAAATGTTTAAAAACTTGCTCCATGTCCTCTCTACCAATTGTTTCCAAATATTCAAAACTAAAAATACCTTCCTCCATAGGTATAAGCCGAGTACCACCATCCGGAATATCTGTTATAAGTAAACATGTCTGAAGGCACGACCTATACTGAGAAGTAGGTTTTTTTCTAGCCGCGGTCTTCTTAGTAACACCCTTTGTTTGTGTGGGAATGTTGCTAATTTTTGGCATCTTACCCCTACTGACTTGTTCAATCTCTTTAGCCTGAATCTAAATATCATATAATTAGTTAGGTGTTGTACCTCTTTTCTCGATGCCACCGACTCGGTTTCCCGCATAATCCCCTTATCATTTGATTTGGATTTTGTTGGAGTCTAACATTACCATGTAAAAAAAATGTACGTAAAATGCCCGTAAAAAATTTGAATACCCAAAGGTTCATAATGGTTTTAAGCTTACCTTATCATCTAGGCAAATGAGGCTTGACGGCCATGCAACAAACGATCCTATTGCATCTCCCAACAATGTTGCATCCGAAATATCGTCAGGTAGTGGTAATAAGGCATCCCCCTCTAAAACAATATCAATCGATACTTTCAAAAATCCAGTGGGGAGCGGTTTATGGTGAAGCATTTCTCCCAAAGTGTTATGCACTTTTCCCTTGCCAACCATCCGATAAGTCGGTGACGATAAATAGAGTTGACAACGGGAAATGACCTAAAACCAATAATAAATATGACATTGTTAATGTGTATATATGTCAATTAAATAAATTAAGCTAATTTAATTTCCTAATAATATATATAATTACCTCGGGAATATTCGGTTGAAAATTACAATTGATACTATCTTTCTCACTAGTATCTTTAAAAGCTGAAGCTTGATCTCTTTCTTTTTTATCTCTTTCTTTTTCCTTTTTCAATTCACGAACTTCAGATTCTAATGCTTCCAACTTTGCCTGCAGTTCTTTATTGCTCGCCGTTTTTTTATTTGGTTCTTTCAAGGATGTTGGAGTGATCCCATATCCCTTACCCCTCACACGACCAGAATACTCACGAACATCTAATGCTCGACTAAGTAGCCTCCTGCAATCATTGTCTTCATCTGGAGATATAGACTGAGATAGCTGCTCTTGAAATTCATATGAATATCGAAAATTTGACTTAATTATATGTTAATAAACGTTTGATTTAATTCAAGCAATAATGTTATACTTACACATTTATCAAAAATTTGTTGAACATCTTCTTTAACAACTCCATCCTTACCCACGCAGGCTTCCTTCCACAAAACATGGTCCGAAAGAGATGTTTCAGAACTTTTCTCCTTTGTTAACTACACATTAAGCCAAATAACATGATCAAAAATAACTCATGATGAACAAGTATATCATTGCAATTTATAGATACTTACTATAGCTTGTTGTAAGCGTGCATATCCCATACGCCCTTTTTTGTATGGATACGCGGGACTTGATGCTCGTTGTCGATTTATGTCACTTACACTCTCAAATCCTGGGGTTTTTCGTTTGGATTTAAAAGTTTCTCATTCATGAGGTGTAATCAAATCTGCATATTTCTGTGGAAGCTCTGCATCAATAAATTTTTTATCCGCATCCTTAAGATACTTGTTTGATAAAAAAGATCTAAACCCTCTATGTATTTTTCCTGCCAATCCGAGTATATAATCTTTTCTGGTATCATCAATGTTGAAAGACCTCTACGAAAATCATACACAGAGTGCGTTAGTATAAGTAATTTAAATACATAATCGACATTAAAAACAAATAACATCACATATGGTACCTGTATCTCAATCCATATTTTGTCTTTAGCGTCTTTCAACAATTTGTTTCTCCAATCATCACAAGTAATTGGAACTTCTCTCCTTGTAACTGAACCAAGATAACTTGTCAACGTTGAACCGTTAGGCTCAATTAGTTGGTTATCTTGACTCCAATGCACATCATGTTTTATGCCTCGATCTCTATCACGAATGAGTCGCTTCATAATTGTAATTCCTCGTCTAATTTCCCTTTCCACTGCATTACCGGACTCATCTCCATCATGAATAGAATCATCATGTAGGTGATCCTCGTAATTACTAGCCATCTAACCTGCAATATTACAATACTCTCATAATTCTATTATCTATTGGCAGTTCATTGTTAATTAGTATTACACAAACAAATGGGTCTCACATTCTGAATTCCAAAATGGGTCTCACATTCTGAATTCCTGTACACTATGCTTCTAAAAGTATTACAAAATGCTTCTAAAAGTAGTCACATTACACAAACAAATGGGTCTCACATTCTGAATTCCTGTACACTAAGCACATTATGCATCAAACTGTAATGAGGATAATGAAAAACATTTTAGCAAATAGAACAACAGCAAGTAAGCTAATAATGACTACAAGTTTCTTTTTTCTTGAGTAAATATAATTTTGTATATTTCTTTCAGGTTATGTATCGTGCAAAGGATTTAGCTATGATATGTAGTGTGGGATGCCTTGCCTCTTACTCTTTTTTTTCCTTCTAAAAAGAATAAGCTTTTCACTCATCGATTGTAGTTAGATTCCTTACAAGAAATGAGAAACAGTTTCAATAAGACATTTGCAACAACATTCTCACTTTTTCCAACATAAACCACACTATTATTTGTTGAACATAATGCAACGATGAACAATGGATAAGGGTCTGTATGATAAATGAAAGGACTACAAATGTTTCCGAAATACAATTCTAAAAGAATCCGGAAACCTTAAGTGAAGATAGTACAACAAAGGTCAACCGCAGCAGCATGAAAAATTTCAAACTAAATTTCAAACTTCCTAGGAACCAACTAAATTAAGAATATATTTTTCTTGAGTAAATTTTTTTCGCTATGTGAACTAACCTTGGAATGGAAGATGCAAAGTGAGAGAGATATCCGTGAAAATGCTTCGTGCTATTGTGGAGAAGCTTCGTCTGATTGTGGAGAAGCCCCTGCCGGAGAGGACGGAGGTGTGTGGTGCGTAAGAGGACGGAGGACGGAGATTTTTTCTGGGTTTAGGGTTTTTCGCGAGAGAAGAAACAGTTCTGAGAAGAGAAAGAATGAATAGAATGTGTTTTTTAATTTTAATTTTAAACGACTTTAGACAGCGCTTTTGTGAAGCGCTGTCTAATGAGTGCTTTTAGCAGCGCTTTCGATTTGTAGTTGGGCCTTTACCTGCGCTTAAAGTAAAGTGCTGTCTAAGGTGGGCCTTTTAGCAGCGCTTTTTCACAATTTCGTACATACTTTCCGTGTTTTATTTTTTATTTAACTTATAGCAGCGCTTTTGGAAAAAAGCGCTGTCTAAGGTGCGCTGCCTAAAATCATTTTTGGCGTAGTGCTTGCTGCCCTCCCTGGAATGTGTGGTATCAACGTGCCCTACAAAATTAGCCCCACCATTGATTGCAACAAGTAACTACATCTCTCATCATTATCCCTCTCATTGTTTCAGTTTTTTTATATATACTTTTTTGATAAGCAAATTCATTAATAAGATATTAAGAAAATCTCAAATCAAGTAGGAGATATACAACTAACAAGTCGGATAAAAATCCAACAACAACACCACCAAAAAAAACAACACAACTATAATGTTAATCATATAATGGACTAAAAACTTTTCAAGTTTTTTCTTATATTCAGTTTTTTAAGAGTTGAAGTTTACATGCATGATGGATTTGCTTTACTTTTTGCAGGGTTACGTACTGAGGTTGTTGCTTGCCCTTGATGAATAATTATGAAGTATACTTGGTTTGTTGTAATAACCAAGACAGAATAAAGAAAATGTCTTAATTTCTCTGCTTGTAATTGAATCCCCACTAGGGATTACTGTGGAATTTGGATCGAACTCTAGAAGAAGCATGCCGTCGAAGTTGGTTCACATGCTACAGTCGAAAAATAATACATGTTGTAGTCGAAGGTTGTTCTAACATGTATTAGTTAATATTGCTAGGGTTGTTAGCATATTGAATTGGGGCTTGTGTTAAGGATCCAATTGTTTAAGTTAGCTTGTACCCTAAGTTAGCTTGTAATGGGTATTTTAGTAAAAGCCCATTAGTTTAGTGTGCTAGGTTTATTATAAATAGCATGCCAAGGATTTAGCTCTGATATGTAGTGTGGGATGCCTTGCCTCTTACTCTTTTTTTTTTCCTTCTAAAAAGAATAAGCTTTTCACTCATCGATTATAATTAGATTCCTTACAAGAAATGAAAAACAGTTTCAATAAGACATTTGCAACAACATTCTTATTTTTTCCAACATAAACCACACAATTATTTGTTGAACATAATGCAACGATGAACAATGGATAAGGGTCTGTATGATAAATTAAAGGACTACAAACGTTTCCGAAATACAATTCTAAAAGAATCCGAAAACCTTAAGTGAAGATAGTACAACAAAGATCAACCACAGCAACATGAAAAATTTCAAACTAAATTTCAAACTTCCTAGGAACCAACTAAATTAAGAATATATTTTTCTTGAGTAAATTTTTTTCGCTATGTCAACTAACCTTGGAATGGAAGATGCAAAGTGAGAGAGATATCCGTGAAAATGCTTCGTCTGATTGTGGAGAAGCCTCGCCGGAGAGGACGGAGGTGCGTGGTGCGTGAGAGGACGGAGGACGGAGATTTTTTCTGGGTTTAGGGTTTTTCGCGAGAGAAGAAACAGTTCTGAGAAGAGAAAGAATGAATAGAATATGTTTTTTAATTTTAATTTTAAACGACTTTAGACAGCGCTTTTGTGAAGCGCTGTCTAATGAGTGCTTTTAGCAGCGTTTTTTCACAATTTCGTACATACTTTCCGTATTTTATTTTTTATTTAACTTATAGCAGCGCTTTTGGAAAAAAGCGCTGTCTAAGGTGCGCCGCCTAAAATCATTTTTGGCGTAGTGCTTGCTGCCCTCCCTGGAAAGTGTGGTATCAACGTGCCCTACAAAATTAGCCCCACCGTTGATTGCAACAAGTAACTACATCTCTCATCATTATCCCTCTCATTGTTTCAGTTTTTTTATATATATTTTTTTGATAAGCAAATTCATTAATAAGATATTAAGAAAATCTCAAATCAAGTAGGAGATATACAACTGACAAGTCGGATAAAAACCCAACAACAACAACACCAAAAAAAACAACACAACTATAATGTTAATCATATAATGGACTAAAAACTTTTCAAGTTTTTTCTTATATTCAGTTTTTTAAAAGTTGAAGTTTACATGCATGATGGATTTGCTTTACTTTTTCCAGGGTTACGTACTGAGGTTGTTGCTTGCCCTTGATGAATAAGTATGAAGTATACTTAGTTTGTTGTAATAACCAAGACAGAATAAAGAAAATGGCTTAATTTCTCTGCTTGTAATTGAATCCCCACTAGGGATTACTGTGGAATTTGGATCGAACTCTAGAAGAAGCATGCCGTCGAAGTTGGTTCACATGCTACAGTCGAAAAATAATACATGTTGTAGTCGAAGGTTGTTCTAACATGTATTAGTTAATATTGCTAGGGTTGTTAGCATATTGAATTGGGCCTTGTGTTAAGGATCCAATTGTTTAAGTTAGCTTGTACCCTAAGTTAGCTTGTAATGGGTATTTTATTAAAAGCCCATTAGTTTAGTGTGCTAGGTTTATTATAAATAGCATGCTAGTCTCTCATTCTAGTGAAGAAAAAAACCTAGTAAGAGTGAGAGTGGTTAGTTTGTTATTCTTGTATACTTGTAATCCTTATTTTAAGGAGAAAGGAAAGAATAACAGTTTTATAACCAATTATTGTTGTTTTCTACTCTTGTTTTCTTTGTTAACCCTAACCCTTGTGGGTTTCTTGACTGATCAAGGAACCAATTATACTTTGTCTCTAAGGTATCCGATTCACAACAAATTGGTGCGGTGAGCGTGGAGAAGACGCCTTCAACAAAGTATGAGATCGAGAAGTTCACCGGAGTGAACGACTTCGGTCTGTGGCGCTTGAAGATGAAAGCCCTACTGGTTCAGCAGGGTTGTTTGGAAGCGTTGAAGGGAATGACAGCCATGGACGCTACGTTAACTGAAAGAGAAAAGACTATCAGGGTTATGGGTGAAGCTTGAAAGCTTATATTGTTGAGCCTTGGTGATAAGGTTCTTCGACAGGTATCAAAGGAGACGGCGACATCAGGGTTATGGGTGAAGCTTGAAAGCTTATACATGACAAAATCTTTGGTGAATCGAGTCTACCTGAAGCAAGCTTTGTATTCGTTTAAGATGAGTGAAGACAAAGCTTTGACTGAGCAGTTGGATATGTTCAACAAGCTGATTCTTGATCTTGAAAATATCGATGTGAAGATCGATGATGAAGATCAAGCACTATTGTTGTTGTGCGCTTTGCCTAGAACACATGCTCACTTCAAAGAAACTCTCTTGTATGGAAGGGAGTCCCTGACCTTTGAAGAAGTTCAATCAGCCTTGTACTCTAAGGACCTGAACGAACGAAAGGAGCATAAACCTTCGACGGTTGGTGAAGGTTTGGCAGTTAAGGGAAAATTCTTGCGAAAGGATGGTAGGTTCGACAAGAAGAAAGGTAAAGGTCAGCAGAAGTCTTCTAGTGGCGAAACATCTGGTTTTCGATGTTATTACTGTAAGAAGGAGGGTCACACAAGAAAGGTGTGCCCTGAATGCCTGAAAGATCATGGAGGTAAGGATAATGGCAACACAGCCATTGTTCAAGATGACTTCGACTCATCTGATGCTCTTGTAGTTTCAAGCGACGACTCAAGAAAAGAGTGGATTATGGATTCTGGATGTACTTGGCACATGACTCCAAACAAGAATGTGTTTGAAGAATTATGTGATCAAGATGGAGGATTAGTGCTGCTGGGAAACAACAAAGCTTGAAAAATTACAGGTATTGGATCCGTGAGATTCAAGCTCCATGATGAGTCAATAAGATTATTGACTGAAGTTAGGTATGTACCTGACTTGAAGAGAAATTTAATTTCTCTTGGTGAATTCGACAGAAAGGGATATGTTTTCAAAGGAGAGCAAGGTACCCTGAGAGTCATGAAAGGGTCGAAGGAAGTCTTGAGAGGCGTGAAAAACCAAGGCTTGTATACCCTGGAGGCTGAGGTTGTAAGTGGGCCATGTCAGCAAAAGAGGCCTGGTCAAATTGGGGAAGCAGAACCTGCTAGGTGGTGACAAAGTCGAAAAGTTTGAGTTTTGTGAATCTTATGTATTTGGTAAATCATGTAGGGCGAAGTTCAAAAAAGGCAAGCAAAGAACACATGGATCCCTTGATTACATTCATGCTGATCTTTGGGGGCCTGCAAGGAATCCTTCACACTCAGGTGCAAGGTATTTTCTATCCATCGTTGATGACTATTCCAGAAAACTATGGGTATTCATTCAGAAGATGAAGGATGAAACTTTTGAGAATTTCAAAAGTTGGAAGGTTCTGGTCGAAACTCAAACTGGCAGAAAGGTTAAGAGGTTGAGAACTAACAATGGCCTTGAATTCTGCAACGAAGCGTTCGACAGTTACTGTGTTGAGTCTGGGATTGCAAGGCATAAGACTGTAGCAGGTACTCCTCAACAAAATGGCTTAGCAGAGAGATTCAATCGAACAATCCTTGAAAGGGTTAGATACATGTTGGTTAGTGCTGGATTAAAGAAAGTGTTTTGGGCTGAAGCTATTTCGACAGCTGCATATCTGATAAATAGATGTCCTTCGACTGCATTAGATATGAAGACACCTGAAGAAGTTTGGTCGGGAAATCCACCTAGTCTCGACAGACTGGGAGTATTTGGCTGTGTGGCCTATGCTCACATTAGGCAAGACAAGGTCGAACCTAGAGCTCTGAAGTGCATGTTCATGGGATACCCTGAAGGAGTCAAAGCTTATAGGCTATGGTGCCTAGAGCCAGGTCACAGGAGATATATCACCAGTCGAGATGTAGTTTTCAATTAAGCTGAGATGACTTTCCAGAAAACTGATGTTCCTGACGAAGAGCTAGAACAGGGAGAGATTCTTATTGAGGTGGAGCATGTTGATGCTGAAGTGCGTACCCCAGATGAAGTCGAAGACGAAACAGAAGATGTTTTCGAAGATGAGGAAACTGATAATGACTACCTGTTAGCAAGAGAGAGGTCGAGAAGAGTCATTAAGCCACCTCAGAGACTTGGGTATGCAGATCTTATAGCTTATGCCTTAATCTCTGCAAGTGAGGTTCTCGACGAAGAACCTAGAGACTATAAGGAAGTTATGAGGAGTCGAAAGAAGACTGAATGGCTGAAAGCCATGGATGACGAGATGAAATCTCTTCATGATAACGACACATGGGAATTGATAAAGAAACCTGCTGGAGCCAGGTTAGTCAGCTGTAAATGGATTTTCAAAGTCAAGGAAGGAATCGAAGGAGTGGCATCGAAAAGATACAAGGCAAGGTTGGTTGCTAGGGGGTTCACTCAGAAAGAAGGTGTCAATTTCAATGATGTGTTCTCGCCTGTTGTGAAGCACAGGTCCATTCGAATGTTGCTTGCCATGGTGGCACAGTTCGACCTTGAACTGGAATAGATGGATGTGAAGACTGCATTCTTGTATGGTGACCTAGATGAAACGATCCTGATGAGGCAACCTGATGGGTATGTCGAAAAGGGGAAGGAAGATTATGTGTGCAAGCTGAAGAGATCTTTATATGGACTGAAACAATCTCCTCGACAGTGGAATAGGAGATTCGACAAGTTCATGGCACGCATAAGTTTCATCAGAAGTCAGTTCGACCACTGTGTTTACTTCAGATTTCGACCGGGTAATTAATTTGTTATTTTGTTGCTTTATATGGATGATATTCTAATAGCAAGCAACAATGTCGAAGAGGTAATGAGAGTGAAGGCTGAACTCAGTAAGGAGTTCGAAATGAAGGATCTGGGAGCTGCGTCCAGGATTCTTGGCATTGACATCCGAAGAGATAGAAAGCAGTCGAAATTATGCTTATCTCAAGAGGCATACCTACGGAAGATTCTTGAAAAGTATGGTATGTCGAATTCAAAGCCTGTTGTAACTCAGACAAACCCTCAATTCAAGCTGAGTATAGATCAGTGTCCCAGTACTGATGTCGAAAGAACTTATATGAATAGCATTCCATATGCTAATATAGTTGGTTCTTTGATGTATGCTATGGTCTGTACAAGATCTGACATAGAATATGCAGTGAGTCTTGTGAGCAGGTACATGTCGAATCCTGGAAAGGCTCACTGGAAAGCATTGAAGTGGATTTTAAGGTACATAAATGGGTCTCTGAATAGAGTCCTAATTTATGGTGGAGCCTTGGGTGAAGATAGTAAAGCAGCAGTCGAAGGATTTGTTGACTCTGATTATGCAGGTTGTATGGATTCCAGAAAGTCTATTTCTGGATATGTTTTCACAATGTTTGGCACAGCAATCAATTGGAAAGCGACGCTCCAGAAAGTTGTTGCCTTATCAACCACTGAAGCTGAATATATTGCCCTCACTGAAGTTGTGAAGGAAGCATTGTGGCTTGAAGGTTTTGCAAAGGAGCTGAAACTTCAAGGTCGAAGTATCACTGTTAAATGTGATAGTCAAAGTGCAATACACCTGTCGAAGAACTCAGCCTATCATGAGCGAACCAAGCACATTGATGTGAGGCTGCATTTCGTCAGAGGGGTAATCGAGCGTGGAGAAGTCCAAGTGCTGAAGGTTTCAACAAATCATAATGCTGCTGATATGATCACCAAGACATTGCCAAGTTGCAAGTTTTTCCACTGTATGCAGTTGATAAAGCTGCATGAAGAAAGCTAGTTTGTTTTCTTGTTGTTAGAGTTAGATCCAAGGTAGAGATTTGTGGAATTTGGATCGAACTCAAGAAGAAGCATGCCGTCGAAGTTGGTTCACATGTTGCCGTCGAAAAATAATACATGTTGTAGTCGAAGGTTGTTCTAACATGTATTAGTTAATATTGCTAGGGTTGTTAGCATATTGAATTGGGCCTTGTGTTAAGGATCCAATTGTTTAAGTTAGCTTGTACCCTAAGTTAGCTTGTAATGGGTATTTTATTAAAAGCCCATTAGTTTAGTGTGCTAGGTTTATTATAAATAGCATGCTAGTCTCTCATTCTAGTGAAGAAAAAAACCTAGTAAGAGTGAGAGTGGTTAGTTTGTTATTCTTGTATACTTGTAATCCTTATTTTAAAGAGAAAGGAAAGAATAACAGTTTTATAACCAATTATTGTTGTTTTCTACTCTTGTTTTCTTTGTTAACCCTAACCCTTGTGGGTTTCTTGACTGATCAAGGAACCAATTATACTTTGTCTCTAAGGTATCCGATTCACAACAATTACTATACTATGTATTTCAGAAATAGTTTAAATAAAACTTACTATGTTTGGATATACTATCATATCTCATGATTTTTACTCTGAATTGTGAATTAGTGTTATACTTTCTTTTAAAGAAAAATTACACTTACCTCGTCTTTTAAAATGACATGGAAACTCTTCACTAGTCTTAAAACATATAATAGAAAAAACATCACTCTTATTATTTAATTCGTTACAATAAAATTGATTTTTATGCTAGCAGAACTCTAGATAAATCTGATTTATACTTATGATTTTCTTTTGTTATTAGACACACTATTTGTTAGAATTAACCCTAAACTGTTTGAGAATTCCTATTCAATCTTGATCTCAAGATTGTTAACAATCACACGCAATGACAAAGAAAAGAAAAATTGAGAAAGAAAGAAAGAAAGAGAAAATAGAAATAGTAGCGTAGGAAAAGAAGATGAAAAAATGCAAAATTCTTTATGCTCACAAACTGTGAAAACTTTCAATATTCACTTGCAACTGCAAACTGTGAATTATAAAACTTGATTATTATAATGATAAGGGTTCCTCCCTATTTATAGATTTAGATTAACTTGCATCTCAAGCTAAAACCCAAACTATAAAAGCCTAATAATATCTAATATAATCTTTCTAAATCAAATCTGATCTTTCTAAATCAAATATAATCTTTCTAAAACAGAAAATTACATATTTAGCACACCACCTAATTCAATGTGTCTAAACTGTCTATATTCATCATGGCTCTTAGTCTTCTGAAAACATTGACCTACAATCTGATTCTCAGTTCTACAGTGTTTCAAGTTCATCTTCCCATCTGCTACCTACTCTCGAAGATAATGGAACCTCATTTCGATGTGCTTATTTCGACCATGTGCTATTGGATTCTTCGCCAAGTTAATAGCTGACATGCTGTCGATCTTCATGGTAATTGCTCCATGACTCTTCCCTGTGATCTCTTCGACCAGGTTCACCATCCAGGTTGCTTGACATGCACAAAGAGAAGCAGGTATGTATTCTGCTTCGCATGACGACAATGCCACTACTGGTTCCTTTCTCGAACTTCAAGCAACTGATGCACCACCTAACATAAACACATAGCCAGCTATGGATTTTCTATCCTCAACATCACTACACCAACTAGAGTTGGTGTATTCCACTAACTTGCATTTTTTTCCTTCATCAGCTGTAGGAAAAAAATGCCGTAGTCGAGAGTCCCTTTCAGATACCCCAGTATCCTCTCTATTGTTGTTAGGTGTGATATCTTTGGCTTTTGCATGAATCTACTTACAATACCCATATTGTATGCTAAGTCAGGCCTTGTGTGACAAAGGTATCGAAGTGACCCAATAAGTCTTCTGTATTAGGTGGGGTCGACATCATCTTCATCTGAATCTTTCGATAGTTGTAATCTGGTCTCAGCTGGAGTCGAAGTCGGGTTGCAATCTTGCATCTCAAATCTCTTGAGTATTTCGCTTGCATATCTTCTTTGGTGTGTCATCAAACCTCTACTAGTCTTGTAGAATTCAATGTCGAGGAAATATGAGAGATTTCTCAAGTCTGACATTTCAAACTCCTCACTTAGGTCATGTTTGAAATCTTCAATCTCCTTCTTGCAACTTCCTGTTATCAACAGGTCAACGGCATAGAGGCATAGAATAAGCAATTCACTATTGCTTCTCCATACATACACTCTATGCTCAATCGTATATTTAACAAATTCCTTCTTCCTTAAGAAGTTGTCGATTTTCTTATTCCAAGCTATTGGAGCTTGCTTAAATCCATACAGGGCTTTATGCAGCATGTACACCTTTCCTTCTTCGCCTCGTTTCACATACCCAGCTGGTTGTGCGACATAAACTTCTTCGTCTAAGGGGCCATTAAGGAATGCACACTTCACGTCCATTTGACATGTGTGCTAATTATTCATATTTACTAGGCCAACGACCAACCTGATTGTTTCGATCCTAGCAACAGGTGCAAACACCTTGTCAAAGTCGATTCCTTCCTTCTGAAGAAATCCTTTCGCCCCAAGTCTCTCCTTGTGTCGAGTTACTTCTCCTTTAGGATTCACCTTCACCTTGTAAACCCACTTCACATCAATTTTCTTCTTGCCTTGAGACAATTCGAAAAGTGACCAGGTGTTGTTGACTTCGATGGAGTCTAATTCCTCATTCATTGCTTTCACCCACTTCAAATCTTTCAATGCCTCAGCTGCATTGACTGGTTCGACATCTGCGTAGAAAGCATAATGTACCAGCTCACCCTCTTCGTCGACCACACACTACTACGAAAAATCCATTTAACAACGGTTGGGAATGACATATAATGACGCGGGCGAAGGCGTTGTTATGTAGATTGTCATTGTAAGTTAGTTGTTTCTACAATGGACTGGAAACCGTTATTGAAAGGTAGGGCGCGAGCCATATATCACAATGGTTATGATAATAAACCGTTGTGATACATACACTTAGGTTCTGGGTTCGAAACCCATCAGTAGCTAAATTATATAAAACATAAATTACTTATGATATCGGTTACAATATATAACCGTTGTTGTAAGTACCCTACGTTTATTATATTAAATGTAGATTGCTTGTTTTCCAAACACCTCACTAAATAAATATACATGGATTCAATTTGATGAATATGTCTATAATCTGCAAATTAAACTGTTCTTGAAAACCAACTTAAATAAACCAATGTTGTTTTCTGATTGCATTCGTCTCATCGTGCATCTCACGCTCTTTTACATATGTTGTGGTTTATTGATCTGAGTCCTTCGATATATCTCTATCTTCGATTATAGTTAAATTTCCATAAGATCAACAAGACATTGAATAATCTGCCTCATCTTTGATTTAACTATAATGGAAGATGGCGATGCATCTAAGGAGCCAAATCATTATACCATAATCTATATATAAAAGAACGTGAGATAAATGATGAGAGGTATACAATCAGAAAACAACATTGGTTTGTTTAAGTTGGTTTTCAAATACAACTTAATTTGCATATTATAAGTATCTATGTCAAATTAACTGAATGTATTTTAAGTGAGGGTTAGTGAAACAAACAATCTACATAGAATATAATAAACTCAAACAACATTCTATACCAGATCCAGATATTATAAACTCATATAATACGCTTGCTACCACTAGCAAACTTTAAGTGAGGGTTAGTTAAACAAACAATGTAAATAGAATATAATAAACTCAAACAACATTCTATACCAGATCCAGATATTATAAACTCGTATAATACGCATGTTACCACCAGCAAACTTTAAGTGAGGGTTAGTTAAACAAACAATGTAAATAGAATATAATAAACTCAAACAAAATTCTATACCAGATCCAGAAATTATAAACTAATATAATACGCTTGCTTCCACCAGCATCATCACCCTGTATCATCCCCTTAACCTGAAAGGAAATAAAACAAACTTAAAAAATGAGCATCCTCAGTTGAAAACAAACCCTAAAACCATAATCCAGTGAAGAGTAAAGAGAGGAACAGGAATTACGCACCTTTTAATGAAACTAATCGCGGAACAAGAATCAATTATGATGTTGAACTAGTTTGGGAAGCAATGAAAAAGAAATATAAGGAGGAAAAAGCTTACACAAAAGCTTCCTACTTCTTATACTTCTTTTCATTGTTTCTAAAACTAGATAAACTTTGCTTACAGTGTTGATTCTTCATTTACTAACATCTTGTTCGTGAAGCTATGAAGAAAAAGTACAAGGTGGATGAAGTTTCTATCATAGCTTCATGCTTCTTGTACTTTTTTCCATAGCTACGCAAACATTATGAAGTTTCCAAAGCATGGTCTTTATTAAGGTAGTGAAAACGAATCTGAAAAAATGAGAACAATCAACAAAAATAACAATCCACAAACGAGATAATGGGAAATATCTAACAATAGATGGAAGAATAAGAATACCTTAATGTGTGATTCACGGCGAATGGTGAAAACGAAGAGAAAAATGGGTTCTAGGGTTTTACTTTGAAGGCAACGGCGTTACTGTCAATTAAGTGAAAGTTATTTTGCTTATATATAGGTAAACTATTTCACAACCGTTAACAATAACAACCGTATAGATAGATATTTATTTATTATAAATATATCACTATAGTTAACTTGAATAACTGTAGTGAATATCCTTTTATCTGTGAATTTTAAAATAAATAAAAACCGTATAGATATGTATTTATTTATTATAAATATATCACTACGGTTAACCAGGAGAACCGTAGTGATAACCCTTTTATTTGTGAATTTTAAAATAAATAAAAAAGAAAAGGTGCGCCTTAACTTCTCACTTAATGCATCTGCAGTTTAAACATCAATAATGTAATTCACAATGCATCTGCAGTTTAAATATCAACAATGTAATTCACAATGGATCTGCAGTTTAAACATCAACAATGTAATTCAAACCCTAATTCAACTATTACATTTCATAACAAAGTAAACATTAAACATAAAGGAGACAAGAAAACATAACATCTTGATATTTCCAGAAATTATCTCTGATTTCAGTTTGTTCTTCAAATTCTTGTTCTTTTTCTTTAAATCCTCATACATAACCTTCAGATAGCCCACAACTTCCAACTCTGACCTCATAATGCTCTCATCGTCATTTCCATCTCTTTCTCCCACATCTTCATCCCATATGAACAAATTACATGTTTCATCGCTCCTCCAAAATGGACATCTCCAAAAAATCTTTTTTTTATTTTGTCCCTTCTTGCATTGATACGAAACCATACGACCATCACAACCACAAAAATTTCCAGATCGAGATTTTACACTGGAAGAAGACGTACACCTTTGGATGATTTTGTCTTCAAGTGTGACATTGCAACACCTTAAAGTAGAACACTTTCTTGTTGTTGTTGTCTTCTTCCCGACAATGGTGACGGCGTTGGTGTTAGGTTTGTTTCGTCTTATTTCTTTTTTCAATGGATAAATTGATATATACTTGGTGTTTAAAATACATAACAGTTCGTAACAACAATTTTAAGAAAAAGCCGTTGTGATATGATTATTATTTTTTAGTTAAATATTAATAAAACTTAAAAAGGGAGCATTTACGTCAAAGGGATAAACTATTTGAGGGCGATGAGGTTCGAACCCATGATAGCTAGATTATATCACCACGGTTTTCATAACAATCGCTATTATACCCTTGAGATTTCTAATTAAAATAATGTGTGTGCATCCAGTACGCACTATAAGAACGGTGTATAGGATGCCGTTGTAAACCTTGCGTTATTGTTTGGGAGTTTTGTAGTATTGACATCATCTGATGTAATCACACATTCTTGCATCCTTGCAGGAATGTGTCTTGTTCGTCGAGGTCTGTTTGGGCCTGCTTCATCTCTGACTTGTTCCTGTCGAACTTCTCTTTCGACTTCAGTGGCTGGTTCTTCACAAGAGATTCTCACTGAATCCTTCTTGACATTCTTAGTCCAATCCCATTCTTTAAGCTCATCCATGATCACGACCCTACTTATCACTACCTGCTTATTCACTGGGTCGAACAGCTTGTAACCTCCAGTCGAATGATATCTTATCAAGATCATATAGTTTAACTTGTCATCAAGATTCCTTCTCAACTGATCTGGCACATGTCTATGTGGTATAGATCCAAACACCTTCAAGTGACTGAGGCTAGGCTTGACACCAGACCAACATTCTTTTGGTGTGATTCCTTCAAGCTTCTTCGTCGAACATCTGTTTAATATGTATGTAGCTGTCGAAACCGCTTCTCCCCATAATTCTTTGGGTAGATGCTTTCCATTCAACATACTTCTCATCATGTTCATGATGGTTCTATTCTTTCTTTCTGTAATTCCATTTTGTCGTGGAGTGTAGGGTGCCACTACCTCATGCACAATCCCTTTTTTTCACATAATGCATTGAACTCTTTCGACACATACTCTCCACCATCATTAGTTCTCAGAATTTTCATCTTTTGACCACTCTGTCTTTCGACCATAGATTTGAATCTAGCAAATACCTCGATCACATCACTTTTCTTCTTGATGAGGTAAGTCCACAACTTTTGACTGTAATCTTCTATAAACGTGACAAAGTATCTGTTGCTTGCAATCGGATCCACCTGAATTGGACCACATACATCAGAGTATATGACTTCCATAATTGCCTTCGACTTCCTTCCTGCATCTTTGCTGAAGTTATTCTTGTGTTGTTTCGACTGAACACACTTTTCACAAACTTCACTTGGAATTTCAATTTCAGGTAATCCTGAAGCCATATTTCTTCTCTTTAGCTCTCTTATGTCATTGAAGTTGAGATGGCCTAGTCGAAAATGCCATAACCACTTATCTCTGTTGGCTGTAGTTGCTAGGCACTTATGCTCCATCACATTGAGTTCAATCTTGAAGATCCTATTCTGAGACACTGGAGCCTTCAAGATCAACATACCACATGTTTCGAGAACTCTCATCATCTTGTCTTTAATCAACACCTTGTAGTTCTTTTTTTACTAGCTGCCATATACTGAGCAGGTTACATATAATAATTTCATCACAAGCTATACAAAAGCATAATAGAATCACATATAATGATTCATCGCATAAAACATTACTTTCGGGTTCCCTCCGATTCATTTAATCGGGTACCGAAATCAATACTTTTCACTTTTATCCCGTAGGATACTTCCACAGCTTTACATCGGCAAAATTATGCCTCGATCGGATTTATGATCCACAAGATATGGATTTCAACATATCGCATAACATTGTTATCATTCAAATGCCACTAATTAATTAATCCCACATCATACGTATAATTTTCACTTTTTATAGGGTAGAGGATCGCCATAGCTTTCCAACGGTACCAAGAACGTCTCGATCCGAGCTACGGATCAAAAGTTATGGATTTTTAAAGAAAAGGAAATTATTGAAAAACTGCCAGATTCTCCTGGCGGTTAAGGATTTTGCCTGGCGAATCCCTCTTCGCCAGTACTTTGCCCAGCGAAACAGCAGCGAAACCTCATTTTAGAAAACCCAAAAGTTCCAGTAGCCAAAACATGTTATGTCGGCGATTAAGGATTTCGCCTGGCGAATTCCTCCTCGCCAGTACTTCGCCCAGCGAAGCAGCGACGAAATCTGATTCGCCTGGCGAAACGCATCTGAAACATAATTCTTTTTCTGCGTTTTTAGGGTTCCAAAATACTCCAAAACTCACCTTTTCCATACCAGATCATTTCCAAACATTAAAACAAGTATCATCAAATGATCACATGCATAATATGACCACACTACACAATTTATATCAAATTTCATCCGGTAGATTTCATTGATTTATCCATTTAATTATTTTCTCTCAAATCTAACCTAAGTTCAAATCATG
This sequence comes from Lathyrus tuberosus, assembly GCA_022829125.1. NCBI lineage: Eukaryota > Viridiplantae > Streptophyta > Magnoliopsida > Fabales > Fabaceae > Lathyrus > Lathyrus tuberosus. The sequence goes on along the minus strand of JALAZF010000006.1, from coordinate 35,124,321 downwards.
GATTTCTAGAACTTAGAGTGACTAACTAGAACCCACCTGATAATTGAAGAGGAGTTTAAAGAAGATGATGATGATGATCCATGAGCTTTCTCTCTTCTTCCTCTTTCTCCACTTTCTCTCTTTCTTTTCCATTTCCTCTTCTTCTTACTAACTTCTCCTTTTCCTTTTCTTTCTCTTTTATAACACACACACACACATAAATATATATATATATATATATATAATACTAATATTATATAATATAATCCAATAGGGTAAAATGTCTCCAATTGATATTTTGTCGTCTCACACGAATTGATCAATTATTAGAGTTACCTTAAAATCCTTTCTCGAGTTAAAATAATTGATATGTCTCTTTCATAAATTAGTTGATCTCTTTAGAGTTCATTAGTTGATATATTGATCCCAATTGACAATACTTAAAGTACTTAGAGGATTCCATTAATCCAATTATCCAAAGATAGAATACATAAAAGCTCATCTGATTTCATCTGATATCCAATTGAGCACTTAAATAATATGGGGTATTACAGTTCAGTTCCTTTACTTCTTAACAGTCCATGACTCAAAGTCTAAGGTATCATAAGTTGGTTTATTGTTTCTGTGTTTGTCACCACACTTTTGTTGCAGTGTATCAGATATGTTGTCGTAATATTATAGTATAGCATTAAGAATCTGAACTTATGTACTGCCAACAAGATGATTTGAAGATCAGGCCAGAAGTTTTCCTCACCGAGATAATACTGGCTCTTAAAGAGGTAATGATGTGTCCATTTCCCGTGTAGCATTTTTTATAATACACGAATCAATATATTTCTTTTGCCTCTACTGTGATTTTTATATACAACTATATACATGAATCAACTATATAAAACATGAAACAAAATACAAAACGCTTCCTAAATTCTGATTTTTAAAAAAGTGCTTTTAAAAAGCACAATTTACGTGAAGAAAAGACAGCGTTTTTCAGAAAAAGCGCTGCCTATAGTTCACAATAGAAAGCGCTTTCCATTAAAAGCGCTGCCTTAAAGTGAAATAAAAAATACATTAGACAGCGCTTTAAAAAGCGTTGTCTAAAGGGGGGCAATAGAAAGAGCTTTTTCCTGACAAAGCGCTGCCTAAAGATGCCAATAGAAATCATAAAAGGCCAGAGAAAGCGCTGCTAAAGGCCCACTTTAGACAGCGCTTTTCCAGAAAAAGGCTGCTAAAGGCCTACTTTAGAAAGCGCTTTTCCAGAAAAATCGCTGCTAAAGGCAGTTTTTTTGCATAAAACAAAAGCGTTGTCTTTACCTATAGCAGCGCCACCTCAGGCAGTGCTTTTAAGCGCTGTTAAAAGCCTAAAAAAGCGCTATCTTTTCCCTTCCGTGGCATAGTGAATAATACATAAACAGATTTTGAAACATAGACTATAGTGAAGACGAAACTGTAAAATAGTTATTTCCTATGATTTGATGCAACAAAGGTATCCTTCGAAGAAGACGGGTTGGCTGCATAAGTTTAGGGTTTCCATATGAGAGAGACGGGTGACAGAGATGTTAGGTTTTGTTTTGAGAGAGACGAGTGAAAGAGATGTTAGGATTTTGTTTCTAGAGAGACGACTGTAATGTACTAAAACGAGAGATAATTTCGCTTATATATAAATAAGTAACACCTTTCACCACAGTTGACAATACGAACCGTGATGAAATGATTTTAACTTACACCATAGTTGGGATTCAAACCCATTCACTCCAGGTACATTTTACTACGTTGGTACCTATGACTGTTAAGAAATGTCTTTTAGTAAATTAAAAAAAACACTTAAAAAAGAATTATTATCACAGTTAATAGAAAGATCGTTGTAAAATGGGTGTTACAAAAAATCTAATTTATAATAGTGCAAATATATTTCACTCTCAAAACATTAAGTTAATCTTTAGAAGCAATAGAAAAAGATGAAGTATGAAAGACAAACTATGAGAAAAATAATAATTATAGATTCAATTTAAAGTATAAAGAAAAAATGAAGAGAAGCCCTATGAGAAAAGAATTCATCAAAACGGAAGAAAAAAAAATCCTTAAACCTTTTAATGGATTAATTGATTAAGTGTTAGGGTGAATCTATTAAAAGCTTTAAAAATATACCAACCTTAATCCTAAAATAGAAACCATATAAAACTTTATAATTGATGAGTAAAAAAACTTCTATTTTAATAAAAAGAAGAAACGTGCAATTAAATCAAATTGTAAACATTAGTATAAATGTTTATATTTCCACGTTTACTCTTCTTCTTTTTCTCTAAGGAAAAACGTTGCGTTATCTTAATAGCTTTTAGGGCCAGTTTGTTTTGGTTTTTTTTTTTAATTATTTTTATAGTATAACTTAATTTTGTGGAAAAATCTTTGCAAAGAAACTTTTCATGAAAGCTTCAAATGAAAATTTGATTTGAATAGTTATTCTTAAAATGTTATTTTAGGTATTTCATCATTTTATCGAATTTTTTTTTTTTGATATCAAAATTTTAAAAAATCATTTAATTTTAAAGTTATTTCAAATAGCTTTTCATAAAAATCAATTTTAAAATACAACTTTTTGAATAAATTGTTATTTTGACTATGTTTTGATCTTCAATAATGGCCAGTGTTCTTCTGTTGGAGCGGTTGTGTTCATCTTGGAATGGCAGAGAGTGAAGAAAAATGGTTTTAGGCATATTGCTACTAAATGGGATGTTTTCATTAACGGTGGAGCGTCGCGGGTTGAAGATAGGGATTCGTTGTCGTCTTTTTGTTTTTCGAAAATTCAAGACAAAACTAGGGCAGTGGATGTTTCTGCTTTGTTTGGGTGGATTGGAGAGTTGGTTGAGGTGGTGATCTCTCCTAGAAGAAATAAGTTCAGGAAGAGATTTGGGTTTGCATGATTTAGGGAGGTGGAGGATGAGAGAATGCTAGCTACCAAGCTTGATAATGTCCGAATCGAAGGTATTAAAATCCATGCTAATATTCCTAGGTTGAAAATAGAGAAGCGTTTCGCGAGTAATGCAAACGGAGGTGGGTTTAGGGAGGTTGCTAGGCCTCGTCCTATTCCCTATTCTGATGCTGCCTATGATGGCCATGTTCGTCCTCTGGTGGGAGGTGTTGGGAAGTCTTTTGCAGATGTAGTGTAGGAAAGAATGGAATTATCAGAAAGAGTTAATCGAGGGTGTTAAGGTGCCGCTGGAATTCGTTTCGGAAAGAGGGGAGCTTGATTAGCTACGCAAGGCGTACGTTGGGGTGTTGTTAATAGCAGGGTCCGCTTTCGATATACAAAAGGAACTTGAAATTGAAGGCCATTTTTCTATCAATGCTACACCTCTTGGTCCAAATCTTTATTTGTTTGAAGAAAACGAGGAAGGAGCGATTCATGACTTGATTGTGGATGGTGAAGATTGATGGCACCACTGGTTTAAGGCCATTAGACCTTGGAAAGAATCTGACGTCGATGTCGAAAGGGAGGCTTGGATTCGTATTTATGGTGTTTCATGCCATGCTGGGAATCTGTATTTTTTAAGGGGGCAAGTGGGCCATTCATTAGTCTTGATAACATTTTTTTTGTTCCCAGTACTGTGGAATTTAATGAGGGAAGGGAGGATTCTTTCGTGGCTAAGGGTGTTTCACAAGTGGGCCCCTCTACTGTTCCGAAAAGCAATTTAATGAAGAAAAAGGCTTTGAAGAGCATTAAATTGAAGCAATTTTATGGAGTTGGAGGGTCCCACAGAGGACTTTATAAAACTAAGAAAAATTAGAATATTAGAAAGGGGATGTTGAGAAATGAAGTGGCAGTAAGACCTCTTGTTGTTGAGGCTGCTGGAGGGAAATCAGGTTCTTCAATTGATGCGGATTGTGTGCCTTTCTCTGGTTTGGTGAGGAGTAAAACATATCACGGCGAGCAATCCGAAGTGTCCGGTATGAATAGATGTAATCAGAGGATTAAGGAGAACCTTGATTCCAATTTGGGTGTAAAACTTTGGAATGCTATTTCTAATTTGGGAGTTGAGAAGGGTGATTCCAAGGGAGATTATCAAAGGAGAATTGTGGAAATTGAAAGAAGAGATAAATCTAAATTGTTAGGAAGGAAGGAGCAAAAGAATTTGGTGTGATGATTGTGGGGTCATTGAATATTAGAGGGGGCGGAAGTAGAGTTAAGAGAAGTAGAATTACTCAAATTATTTCTAAAGTCAAGGCGGATGTTTTTTTGATACAAGAGACAAAGATTCAAGACTTGTCCGATAAGGTGGCTCGGAGTTTTTGGTGGAACGAAGATATGGAGTATTCTTTTTCTAATTCGGAAGGATTGTCGGGAGGTATGTTAATTCTTTGGAAAGTTAATACGGTGGAGGTTCTTAGTAGTTTTAAAGGAGTTGGTTATTTGGGAGTCAAGGTTAGGTGGAAAAACAATTTATATTATATTGTGAATATCTATTCGCCTTGTTCCCTTGCGTTAAAAAGGAATTTGTGGAGGAGGTTGTTGGAGTTAAAAGAGGCCTCGACGGATGGAGAGTGGGTAGTTGGATGAGATTTTAATGCGGTTACGAAGGTTCACGAACGAAAGGGGAGTACCGCTTTTAATTCAAGGAGGGAATGGAAAGAGTTTGAAGAGTTCATTAGTATGGGTAGCTTGGTGGACCTTCCTTGCAAGGGGAAGAAGTTTAGTTGGTATGGGGGGATGGTAAGGCAAAAAGTAGCATTGATCGATTTTTGGTATCGAACGACATTATTGATAGAGGGGGGCGGTGGGGCAATTTATTGGCATGAGGGATATTTCGGATCATTGCCCGATTTGGTTGGTGGTGGATAAAGTGGATTGGGGACCGAAAACTTTTAAAGTGAATAACGAGTGGTTTTCCGATAGGCGTTTTACTCCTTTTGTTGAAAAAGAATGGAAAAATCTTGTTGCGGAGGGAAGGAAAGATTTTGTTCTCAAGGATAAATTACGGCTTTTAAAAGATAGTCTTAAATGGTGGAACACAGACGTTTTTGGGAGGATCAATTTGGAGATGGAGGAAGGGGTGAGCGAGATGAATAAAGTTGATGATGTGGAATCAGATTTCGGGGATATGGAGGAGGAGGAGGAGTTGGTGTTGAGGGGTAAGAAGGCAAGTGGGAACTTTTGGCTTAGTCTTAGGATTAAGGAGAATATGATCATTCAAAAGTTGAGAATAAAGTGGTTAAATGATGGTGATACCAATAGTAAATTTTTCAATAGAGTTATGAAGGAGAGGAGGAGACGCAATTTTTTAGGTTCCATTATCACGGATAATGGAATTGTGGACAAGGTAGAGGAGGTTAAGGAGGAGGTTAGGAGTCATTTTTCGGCTAAGTTTATTGAGCCTAATGTTGACAGACCCGTCCTTGGAGGTCTTGAGTTTAAAAGTATTAATGGCATGGAGCGATCTCTTCTTGAAGCTCCTTTTTTGGAAGAAGAGATTAGGGATGCAATTTGGAGTTGTGAGGGATCTAAAAGTCTGGGGCCCGATGGTTATTCTTTCTTTTTCATTAAAAAGTGTTGGAATTTCATGAAGGAGGAGTTTATTGGTTGTTTCCAGAGTTTTCATTCCGGTGCTTTGTTCTCAAAAGCTTTCGTTTCCTCTTTCTTGACTCTAGTGCCTAAATCACCAAATCCGTTATGTTTGGATGATTATAGGCCTATTTGCCTTGTGGGTTGGGTGTATAAGGCTATTTCCAAGCTCTTGGCGTCTATACTTAAAGTGGTGTTGAATTCGATTATTTTGGATTCTCAAAGTGCTTTTGTGCCGGGTAGACAATTGTTAGATAGAGTGGTGGTGGCTAATGAATTGGTGGATTTTGCTAAAAAAGAGGGAAGAAGTTGATTGCTCTTCAAAGTTGATTTCGAGAAGGCTTACGATAAGGTTAGTTGGAATTTCCTTAGATTTATGTTAAGGAAAATGGGCTTTGGGGAAGTTTGGATGAGGTGGATGGAAGCGTTAGTCTTTAATAGTAAAATATCGGTGTTGGTTAACGGTAGTCCTACGAAGGAGTTTGTTGTGGAGAGAGTTTGAGACAAGGAGATCCTCTTTCTCCTTTTCTTTATGTGATTGTGGCGGAAGGGTTGATAGGTATGGTTTCAAGGTCGGTGGAGAATGAGGAGTTTGAGGGTTTCAACATAAAGAGGTGTTTTGTGTATATCCTCTAATTTGCGGATGATACTATACTTATAGGGGAAGGGAATTGGAAGCATGTGTGGGCAATCAAAGCGGTGTTAAGGGGTTTTGAAATTTTTTCTGGCTTAGGTATTAACTTCCACAAGAGCAAACTAATTGGTATTAATATTAGTGATCGATTCATGGAATTGGCTTCTTTCTTTCTTTCTTGTAGAAGAGAGGGGAGTTCTTTCATTTTTCCCGGAATACCTATTGGTTTCAAGTCTAATGGTCCTTCTTTGTGGTCGAAATTGGTGTTGAAATTGAAAAGGAGGCTTTCATGTTGGAATAACTACTTTCTTAGCTTTGGAGGGAGGATTACTTTGTTAAAATAGGTTCTTTCTAGTTTTTCGATTTTCATGCTTTCTTTTTATAAAGCTCCGGTGAAGATTATAAATGAGATAACTAGTATCCAAAGTAACTTTCTTTGGGGAGGGAAGGAGGGTGAGAGGAAAATTCATTGGGTTAGTTGGAATAAGGTGTGTCTTCCGCTTGATAAGGGGGGATTAGGTTTGCGTAGGGTGGATGATTTTAATTTGGCTCTTCTTAATAAGTGGAGATGGAGGATTCTCTCGGAAAATAAAGCTTTATGGTACAAAGTTCTAAAGGAGAGGTACGGTGATATCAATTTGAGGATTGTGGATCCCGGGAATTGCATTAAAAAGAAGATATGTTGTTCATTTTGGTGGAGGGATGTCATCGGCTTAGACAAAGGTATGTCGAAATTTTTTTTTTCTATTTGTAGATTTACAATTGGAAACGGGTACACTTCATCTTTTTGGCACTCTTGTTGGTGTATTAATATATGTCTTAAGGATAAATTTCCTTTTCTTTATGATTTATCATGCCTTAAATATGTTTCGATGGCTTGTATGGGTGGTTTTAGAAGTGATGGATGGTATTGGGGGGATTTTGGCATTAAAGTAAATGTTGAGGGTGGAGTTGACACTGATTTATTGGAGTTGCGGGCGGTTGTGCATCATTTCCATCCGGTTCTGTTTGAGCCGGATACGGTTCGTTGGTCGGCGACTAATTTGGAGACGTATTCGGTGAGTTCTTTCTACTCTCTTGTTAGTTTTAATCGAATCCCTTTCGGACCTAGGGAGAATTATGATGAAGCTTTTTCTTTGGTGTGGAAAGGGATGGTTTCGTTTAAGATCAAAGCTTTTGGGTGGAGGTGTTTTTTAGATAGGCTCCCAACAAAAGACTCTCTTTCTTTTAGAGGTTGTGTTTTTTCGAATAGCGAATTGAATTGTGTTTTTTACTTGTCCGGAATCGAATCTTTAAACCATATTTTGTTGGGTTGTCCGGTGGCTAGAATGGTGTGGAAGGAAGTGGCCGATTGGGTTGGTTTTGAGGAGGTTGGAACTTCGGTGCTTAAGGAGAGTTTCTTAAGGTGGTTTTCCTTTTGTAAAAGGAAGAAGGTGGAGAGTGGTAAGGAAGGGGTTATTTGGTTGGCGACATCTTGGTATTTGTGGTTGTTGAGAACTGGTATTACTTATAGGAATGATGTTTGGAATATTTTTGATGTGGTGTGGAAAGTCAAATTATTAATTTGGAGATGGTCTTTTATTGGAAAAATTATCAATTCCAATTGTAGCTTTTATGAATTTAGTAAGTTTCCTTTGTACTATTTGTCTTAAGGCCTAATTGGTTTGTAATTTTTCTTTTGCCGAGCTTCGTCTCGCTTTTTGTAAGTGGGTTCGAGAACCCTTTGTTCTCGGTTTATTGATTTTCTTGCTTAAAAAAATATATATTTATATTATAGAATGTCAAAATTAGTCTTTTAATTTATAAAAAAACAAATTTTAAAAAACTTGTAATATTTTGAAAAACGTTTTTGTAAAAACCATTTTAAAAAATACAAAGAAAAAATCTATTTTTTTAAAGCTAAAACAAACCAGCCCTTAATTGAGTGGAAAGTGGCAACTACTTATAAGCATTTTGGGCAAGGCACAAACTTGACAAGGCTATTCAAGCCACATGGTTTACATAAATAGAAACCCTAGATGCTCATTATTTGGTACGTCGTCCATTTTAAAATGACTATTATTTAAGATTTTTGTATACAAATTAAGAGGTATAATAATATTGTCATAAGATATTATAATTTTACTAAATTAATTTTATTAAAGTATTCAAAATAGTGTATAGAGTAATAATTAAATAATACAATGAAAAAAATTGTACTTATTACTATATTGAAAAGTGATAAAAACAATTATTTTAAAATAATTTTTATTTATTTAAACAGTAGTAATTTTAAAACGGATGGAATAGTTTTGTAGGCATGTCTGAGGCCATTACGAACTATCAAATAAATTGGTTGATTAGTCGATTTGATAAAGATGGAATTAAATCCAATTTTAAAATAGTTAATAGTTTAAGTGAATTGGGTTCTAAAAATTCACTAGAGTACTATTTATTAATTATTTATCAAAAACAATTGCACATTGTTAGAGAAAATTAAATTTGACAATTTTATGGTGTATGACTCAATTAAACTAATTTTTATTGATATAATATATTTAAATATATTTAATTTTTGTTTTTTTTTTATTTTATGATTTTCCTTCATTAAAAAATATAGTTAATTTTAAAAAAACATTAATTTAAAAAATATAGTTCTCAACTGTTTTTTATTTTATTTTTATGATTAAGGGCTTTAAATACAAACTTATGCTTTTCTCAATGTATCTAGCTAGACCTATAAAATATCTTGTAAACTCGGATCAAACCTTTCTCACATTTTGCTTACTTTTTTATTACCTTAGAATTCTACATAAGCTAATTTTCTGTTTTCTCGCTTTTGATATGTTGTAAAAGTCTATATGGAACACTTGATCTTGTGTACACTACAAATTATATATTATTTATACACATAATATTAAATTACATTATTTGCAAATATTCTTTTTATTAAAATATAAAAAGTTTTAGGTTACAATGTTTTAGTTTTAATCTACAAGTACACATTTTTTATAAATCTGATTCATTATCATTATTGTTATTTTTGGAGAAGAACAAATCCAATTCATGACAAATGTTTTCATTATCAATGTTTGAGTTTCACAAGATAACCTCCATGATATGTAGTTGTCATGTTCACATTCTTATTAGATGTAGGAGATTTCTTGTGGTTTGATGTGTTAACAATATTTTGAGTGCAGTTACTCTATGAATGTAAGGCATGGATTCGGTGTAGATTAACCGTCCCTCATTTCTTTTATAAAATTGAGGAAAAAAAAATTTTTTTATTTTTTTTTTAATAGGCAAAAAATTCATTTATAAGATACTAAGGGGTATCCGAACCCAACTACAAATCCAACCTTGGACTCGCCTTACAAAAAATCTATCGGCGATTTGATCCAGTCGTAATAATTACAAGTAAAATTAAGTTTTTTTCCAATCCACCTCCAAGCTAGAATGACTATGTTATGGACTATTGTATCATCACACCAAAATTCATCAGAAAACACAATATTATTCCTAACTCTCCACAAGCTCCAACAAATGATAAGCCATAAACCGACTGCATTTTTTATGGCAACGCCAGCCGAATGTAAAGAAGAAGTCCAACAGCTTAAGTGATTAACCACAGAACCGTTCAAAGAAACCACCACCCCGATCCAATCAAGAATTTTCTTCCATGCAACTAAGGATTTGGGACAGTAAACTAAGAGATGAATGACATTTTCTTCAACCTGAAAACATATGAGGCAGACTTTTTCATGAGGAGACGCAATAATGCCACGTGCACATAAGTTGTCCTGAGAAGGAAGTCGATTGTGAATTAGACGCCAACCAAACACCACCGTCTTAATAGGAGAGGAAGCCTTCCAAATAAGATTAAAAACTGCCACGGACTCAGTCGAAAGGTTGTGTGTTAGTAATTTCCTTTTAATCAAAAACTCGTATGCCGAATGAACAGAGAAATCCCCAACTGAATTAAGCTTCCATGATAACCTGTCATGACAGTCCCTGTGCAAAGTATGCTCCTGAAGAAGTAGCAATAGATTTTCCTCCTGCTGCAATAGAACCAAACTGCCCTCGACCTGATTTAAATCAACTTTCCAATGCCAAACATCGTCATTCCAACTACCATTGTCATCCACCGTACTTCTCTTATTTATAGCAGCATTATATAAATCAGGGAACAAGGAAACGAAGGTCTCGCTGCCGCACCAGGTTGACAACCAAAAAGAGGTCGTTTGTCCATTTCCAGTCAACGAGTTCATATGTCTATAAATTGAATCATTTCCAAAATCACGTGATAAAGCAACAATGTCACGCCACCACATGGAGGGTTTGACCGTCCCAAGTTCTGCAGCGCCACGCACCAAGGACGAAGAAAATTTGCCGTATCTCGCCTGCATAATATCAGACCAGATATGTTGTATAGGAGACATAAATTTCCAAACCCATTTAACTAGCAGAGCCTCATTCAAACATTGAATGTCCATGATATCCAAACCCCCCGCTTCCCTTGGTTTACACACCATATCCCATGGAATCCAAACTATACCCTTCTTTAAAGGAGAACCATTCCACATAAAATTCCTTTGAAGTGCTGTTAACATTTTGGTGACCTTTTTCGGTATTCTATAAAATGACATATAATGGACTGGTAGGTTTGTTAGAACATATTTTATGAGTATGATTCTGCCTCCCATCGATAAAAGCCGCCCTTTCCAAGATGATAACCTGGCTTGAACCTTATCTAACACTGGTTTCCAAAAAGAAATCAATTTATGGTTACCGTCAATCTGAATTTCGAGAAATTTGAACGGACAATTTTGAATTTTACATGATAGAAATCTTTCTGCCGCCTTTAAAAACAATTCTTCCACACCAATCCCAATAAGGCTGCCCTTGTTGAAATTGATTTCTAAACCCGACATTAATTGGAACCCTCTCAGAATCACTTTGAAAGCCCAAATATTGCTCCAAGTAGCTTCGCCGACAATTACTGTATCGTCCGCGTATTGAAGCAGGTTCGTTGTGTTCTTCTGATTTATCTTAAATCCTTGGAATATACCAACTTCCTCAGCCTTTTTCATCATAGAAGCTAATCCTTCAGCAGCAATAACGAAAAGGTATGGAGATAGTGGATCTCCTTGTCGAAGACCACGAGAAACTTTGAAGTCTCTTGAAGGGCTTCCGTTCACTAGCACGGACATAAAACTATTGAATGTCGTACCTTCGATCCCACCCATACACTTACTACCAAAACCCATAACCTTCATGACCTGTCTAATATATGACCACTCGGTGCAATCATACGCCTTCACGAAATCAACTTTAAGGCATAAACTCTTGAGTTTACTTCTTCTTGAATAATCAACCACCTTGTTCATAGATAGAACTCCATCAAGTAAATTCCTCCTTGCGATAAAAGCTGTTTGAGATGGAGATATAATGCCATTCAACACTCTCTTTAACCTGCCCGCCAAGAGTTTGGCAATCACCTTATAAACACTACCCACAAGACAGATTGGTTTGTAGTCATCAAGGTTTTTAGGATTTTCAATTTTTGGAATAAGGGCCAGAAAAGAAGAGAAAAGTACCTTCGGGAGTTTAGCTTCGTTGAAAAATTCATTAATACATGCAGTGAAATCGTGACCTACAATGTCCCAGCATTTTTGGAAGAACTCCAGGTTGAACCCGTCCGGACCCGGGCTTCTGTCACCTTTACACTGAAAAACTGCCTCTCTGATCTCAGTTGCCACAAAACCTTCTTCTAAAGAATTCCTCTCCATCTCAGTTAGACACTTGAAATGTTCAAGATTCACACGCATCAAAGGTTTATTGGTAGAAATTAATCTTTTTTCAAAATGATCCTAAACTACTCCTTTCACACCAGTAACGTCTTCGACAATCAAATCATCCACCATCACCTTATTAATTGTATTCATCATATTACGGTGTCGAATAACCGAGTGAAAATAACTTGTGTTCCTATCTCCATCTTCAATCCATCTTGTAGCAGCCTTCTGTTGAAGTAAACTTTCTTTGATCCTTAAACACTTCCATAACTCATCTTCCGCTTTCTTATAGTTCATAACAGCCTGGTCAATCCTAAAATCCTCATTCTCTGCCAGCATATCTTCTGCAATATTTAGGATCACAGTGTTCTCCTCAATGTTGGTATCTATCCATCCAAATATATTTCTATTCCACCATCTAAGTTTGGACCTTAATGCCTGGAGTTTCTTGGTCAATACGTAAGTACTGCTGCCTTGAAATTCAAAGGATTCCCAAGTATGCTTTATGAACTGCATAAAGTGAGGATGTTGAAACCAGCATCGTAGCATTCTAAATGGCTTAGGACCCCAATCTATATTCCTCATTAATAACCAAACAGGTCTATGGTCAGAGATATCACGCGACCCAACCTTTTGGCAAGCCGTATTCCATCCATTCAGTAAGCCAATTGAAACCAGAAATCGATCAATTCTGCTACAAGCATTGGCAGCAGGACTAAACCAGGTGAATCTATTTCCATTTGTTGCAAAAATCGATACATCCAGACATTTGAATGAAGTCTTTAAATTCTAGCATCATTCTTTTATTGTAACTGCCTCTCCCTTTTCTTTCTCTTGTACTTTTTATAGCATTGAAATCGCCGCCAATTATCCACTCTCCTGTCTCTTGTTTTGATTTAATGCTCAAGATATTGCTCCACAAAGCTCTTTTTTCATTGTTATTACATGATGAATAGATATTAAATAAGTAACACAATTTATTCTTCCAAACAGCCTTGAGCCCCAGATATCCTTTCCCTACGTAACTACAAATCGGATCAAGTATATTTTCCTTCCATATGGTGAGGATACCTCCAGATGAGCCTACAGAATTTGAGGCCGACCATTGACACTTCTCATTACCCCATAATTTATGAACAACCGCATCACTCATAATTTCACATTTAGTTTCCTGTATGAATACTATATCAGCCCCACCTTTCTTCAACAGTTCACGAATTTTACGCTTCTTAACCAAGCTACCACATCCCCTCACATTATAAGTTACTATATTCATAAAGAATCAATAGCTGCCACCTTCTTGACTTTCCTCTCATTTTCTTCTTCTTCTTCCAAGTTACGAATTATGGATTCAAAAACCTCATCATCCTCTTCCGCTTCTATTCCCAATCTTCTAATGGAGTTCCACACACGATTAGGCAAACCAGACAATTTTGTTTTAATTCTAGAATTACTTCTCAAAATCTCTTCATCTCCAATTGACCTAGAGCTCCGCCTATTAGATTCCTCAGAAGAACTAGAAATTGAGTCTTTTGATTCAGTAGAGTATGTCTCACTAACATGAGTCAATGGTGTAGACATTTTATCTGCTAATAGTAGAGTAGAATAGTAAGATGGCGTAAACGGAATCTTCAGGTTTCTGTAAATATCTCCTAATGATTTCTTCTTCCTCTGTTGTTTATTACAGCCCATTGGATCTTTAGATATTAGTCCGCCAAAGGAAGCGCTTCCCAATTCTATGTCTGCACCACCCACGAGGTCCTTTGAGTGTCCAACAGCTGTTTCCTTGGAATTCGCATTATTGATAAAAGTTGTACTTTTTCCAATTCTGTGTTGTATCCTACATAGGTTGATCCTTCTCTATCTCATCTCTTCGCATACCTGTGTCAATAGTACAATCCACATCTGATACATTCACAGCAGACAAGGGTCCCACATAGTCGTTTTTATCCGTTGAATCCCTCTGATACCCCAAACGTGTTTTAAACGTTTTCACGCCAGGTACCGTGTCCCTAGGACATGTTATATTAAAATTCTTTTCAGTCCCATCGATGAGGCCCACCTCTTTGCCCACTGCATCAGAACCACGATTTATCTTATGGTTAATATCTGGAGGATCCAATTCATCCTGTAACGTTTCTTCAACCTCACTCCCTGAAGAAACAATCTCAGAGCTGTTAACTGAGATGTCATCCAAGAACTTGCCATTATTCTTTGAGCAGACTGCCGGAGCTTCCTCAATCATCTTAATACGAAAGTTTTGTTCGTTGACTTTAATAGTAATGACTTCATTCAAGTTCATGGCAAACTTTGTTCGAATCAAAATTCTAGCAACATCAAACTTTGTTCCTCGATTTTATAAAATAATTGAGGTAATATATTATTTGCAAAACAAAATGGTGAATGGTAAAAAATTGAATGTAACATATATTGTTTTCTTTTTTAATTTTTTACCATTCTCCACTTTCTTTGTGTGCTACAATATTCAAATAAAGGATTATATTCAACACAAATTTATCAAGATCTTGTATTGTAAAACAACAAAATTGTTTGCAATTTATAGTATGTTTAGGAATAAATTTCTCAATGTTGTCAACCGAGAAAAATCATAAATTAATGAGTTTTTTTTACTGTCAACATAAAAAAGTTATATAAAAATATAACAATGGTCTTACAAGAGGTGGATACAACAACAACAACAATAATAACATCAGCAACAACCGCACCATCAGCAGCAACAACAACAACAACGTCAACAACAATAGCAACAACAACAACAATTATAACAACAACATTATGCGAGATAGATCGTAAGAGCAGAAAAAAATATTTTGTTGAAAGTTGGTGTTAGTAGAACAACATACAACACAAAAACTTGAAGATTATTTTTGTCTTGCAATCCATTTTAAAGAATAATGTGTATGAGTTTGGATCAGTTATATATGAGTTAGGTTTAGGGTAAAAGTTAATGAATGAGTGTTTTTATAGTAAAATTTGATTATCTAACCCTTCGATTCTTTAAGGAACCAAAAGAATAGATCATTTAATTTATAAATAAAATAATAATAATAAATGGACAACTTTTAAAGAAATAAAAACACAAATTGCATTTGTTAGGATTCGAAGCATGTTTTGAATTAGTTCTTCCCATAATTATATTTGAAAATAGAGAAAATAAATGATATTTTTTTAAAAAAATAAAATAAAACATGACATGTCTTGGAATTATACATCAGTTTTTTGTTAGGTGAGATAAAAAATTTGTTATAAAATATATTATTTATAGTAGTGTTTTTCAATGAAAAAGATTTTTAAAAAAAAAAGACAAATCTAACATATTTTTTATAAATCAGTCTTCACAATTAAAGATAATGATCTAAAGTGAACTGAAACTATCTAGCAAGAAAATTTGCATAAATACTATAAAAGTGAAAAACAACCTAGCAAGAAAATTTGCACAAATACTATACATGTGAAAAACAACCAAAAATACTTGTGAAGTGATATTTGCACATTTATTTCAATGTTTTTTTTTTAATAAGAAAATATGTTTAACTAGGATACAATAGAGGTATCCAAACCCATTTATAAAACCGACCGTTAAATCACCTTACAAAAAATCTATTGGTGATTTAAACCAATCGTAGTAATTACAAGTAAAATTATATTTTCTACCTATCCGCCTCCAAGCTATAATCATGATATTATAAACTAGAGTCTTGAACCCAAAATTCATCATTGAACAAAATATCATTCCTAACCTTCCACAATTGCCAACAAACAATAAGCCACAACCCTGTTGCATTTTTTACTGTCACACCTGCTATATATAGAGATGATATCCAATTCCCGAGATGATCCACCGTCGATCCATCCAACTGAGTCGAAACTCCCAACCATTCAAGAATAATCTTCCACACCATGACTATTTTTGGACAGTTAAATAATAGATGAGTAACATTTTCCTCCACATGAAAAAAAAATGGATAAGCTGTATCATGCGGAGAATTGATGATGTGACGAGCCAAAAGGTTGTTTCGCGTAGGGAGTCGATCGTGAAGTAAACGCCAACCGAAAACCACCGTTTTGATTGGTGAGGAAGCAGACCAAATGAGTTTAAATGCTGCAGATAATTCCTGGGATATATTTTGAGATCTTGAATTTCTATCAAACAAGTACTTGTAAGCGGAATGAACGAAAAAATCGCCTTTATCCAGCTTCCATGATAATCCATCTATTTCCTCCCTGCGCAACTCAACTTTTTGAATTAATTGTTGCAGATTCTCCCATCGATATACTGTTTGCTGAATTTCAATACCTTCCAAAACCTCCACTCTCCACTGCCATGTCTCTCCAACCCAGCTGCCATTGTCAGCCACCAAGCTTCTAGGAAATACAACAGCTTGGTGAAGCTCTGGGAACAAGGTGGCTAAAGGAGTATTGCTGCACCAAGCAGAGTACCAGAATGACGTGCATTCACCATTCCCAACAGTCGCATATACATTCAGGAAAAATGAATCATCACCAAAATTGTAAGAAATGCGAACAATATCTCGCCACCATAATGACGGCATGACCGGTCCGACATTTATTTCAAAGTTATCCTTAAAGCTTTTAATTGAGCGGAAAGTGACAGCTACTTATAAGCATCTTAGGGAAGGCATAAACTTGACAAGAATTTATTAAACCACATGGTTTACATGTATAGAAACATTAGGTGCCTACTCTCATGTAGCTTTTTAAGCACCTGTCGGTGGTCATTAGGAATCAATACTAATTGTAAAACCAAAATTAGTTAGATCGCAGAAAAAATGTTGATGCATTTACTATCAATCGATCATGCCATATCATACTAAATTTTTTTAATTAATTATGTGATTTAACAGAATGATATATTTTTATTTGATGATAGCGTAAACTATTTTTACATTGTCAGTACATAAGATCGAATTTTAAAAAAGTTAAATTTTTTGTTTCAAAACATTTATGTGAATTGGGTTATACAAAATTGAAACGTCAGTTTAATGGCGTGTGAGTCAATTTCTTATAAATCAAAATTTTATGTTGAATGTGTCAACTTTTTTTTCTTTAATATAATCAATTTATTAAATACAAAAATATAAAAATATGAGAAAACGTCAAATTTAATCTATCAAAAAATTAATAAAAGTAATTGTTAGATATATTCAAACAATCTTAAAATTTTTTTTTTTAATTTTACAAATAAGAAGTGTCAACTCCTTATTAACCAAATTAATTTTTATTGATGTTTTAGTTTAGGTGATTTTTTCTAGAAAAAGATACAAAGATATTAAACATAATAAAAAAAGAGTACAAAATAGAGAAATGACAAATCAAAATCCTCTAATTGTTATAAAATCTATAATAAGGCATGTCATTCCTATTTCTTTAATAATCATCCCTAACACCATTGTGAATATCCTTTCACCACAAGTTAACCATAATGCCAAGAGTTAACCATACTGTCCAAAGATGTGTCAAGAGTTTTGAGTCACGAATCACTTTGGTGGAAGAACTTGATGAATTATAGTGATTCTTTGGAGGTTGTTGGTTTTACTTAGTTGTTATTTTTTAGACTTTGTGATGGAAATAATATGTCATTTTCGTTGATTAGATGAATTGCAAATACTTCTCTAAAATGTCTTTTTCCTGGTCTATATGAGGGATATGGCGGATTAAGAGGGGTTGGTATGGCACTGGGACATGTCTTAATATTTTTGAGATGACTAGTATTTTGGGTTTGGAATTTGCTAAGTTAATGGAGTTATTGGATGAAGTTTGTCCGAGTAGGGGGGGCTCTGATACTTTTATTTGGCTTTTTGGTTCTGATATTCTTTCACTGTAAAATCTTGTTATGATAAGTTATTATGACAGTCTGCTAGGCTGGTGGAGTTACAGATGGCTCTCAAAACTGATTTGTCAATATTGTGGCACACGAAGTTTCGATTGAAGGTGAAAATATTTGGGTGGAGATTGTTGTTCGATAGACTACCTACACTCAAGAACCTTTCCATCAGAAGTGTTGTTAAAACTATACACGACAAGGTGCGTGTATTATGTTTTAATTGTGATGAAGTTATCGATCATATGTTTATCTCTTGCCCGCAGATTTTACTGGTTTGGAAGAAAGTTGGGAAGTGAGTTTAGATACCATGGTTGATTGAAGATAACTGTTGTGATCATCTTACGACTTGGTTTATAAAGTTGATAGGGAATTGCTCAAAATTATCTGTGTGTCTTATTTGGTTTGCTACCTGTTACTGTATTTGGTGGATGAGGAATCAGCTTATTTATAACAACGAAGTAGGTAATCCTGGTGTAATTGTTGATAGAATCATTTTATTTTCTTGGTGCTGGTTGGCATTAAGTTCCAAAGAGAAATTAAAATGTAATTATTATGAATTGCTTAAATGTCCTCTAAACTACTTCTAGATGACTAGTTAGTTGTAGGCGGTGTTGGTGTTTTTTGTTCATTGAATTGAAATACCCCTAGTACTCTCAATATATGACAGTTTTGCTTATAAAAATAAACTATATACGGAAAAGAGGAACAATCAAGTTCAACTTGATTTATTACATGCTGGAGCATATGGAGGAGGAGAAATAATATATTGTTCTGGGATGAGTTTTGTAACGTTGACGAGATAGTTAACGAGATAATAGTTTACTCGTGGAATTGGTTGATACTAGGAAGAAAGGATAGTAAGAATTGTAGTTTGTACGAATGGTACAAATTCCCTTTCGATTTTTTGTAATTTTTCTTGTTTCGGTTGTACGTTGTTCGTTGGTTGAGAAATTTCCTTAATCTCTAATTAATGAAATTTGCCTTTTTAAAAAAAATAATAAACTATATATATCTTTGCTTTAAAAAATTAGTCAAAACTTATTTCTCTCCATTTAACCATTGCCAATAAATTAAGAAAAAATTAAATGAAAAATGAGTTTCTTTTACTCAATTACATTTATCAACTATTGTTAGATTCATAATTATCATAAATATAAAATGAAATATAGTGTTAAATTAATATTAATTAAGAGAAAAAATAAAACATTATTTCAACAAAAGTAAAAATAATAACTTATTTTAAAAATAACTTTTATTTTCATAAATGAATTTCTCATTAAGAGAAGAAAGATTTTTCTCACAAGATGATGTAGACAAAAATAATAGTTAATGAAGTTTTCATGGTGTGGATATTTACTCTTGAGATTTTGATTGGTGTAAAAGGTGTCCTCTCATCACAATAAATAATGACAAACTTTGGGACCAAGGTTGATCAATTCTCTATACATAATCCTTATAGCTATGTACCTTATACTTATAACACATCCATCCCCTCCACCCTCACTCACACCCTTGAACCGAACTACAAAACAATCAATGGCTACCTCAATTATGGTTACTTGCTTGGCTTTAACATGCTTGGTTTTGAATGCTTCCTTAGCAAATGCTGCCCAATCATGTGGCCAATGGAATTTTAGAGAGAGAAGCTCCTCCTTCTCTCTAACTTTGTCCACCGGTTTTCAGCTCTCAGGTCTCCATTCTCGCCGGATTTTTTCGCCACTCAAGACAACATGTATCAGGTCCACTGACTCATAACCGTTTCTCCTTTTCCGTCTGGGAGTCCTTGGATTCTAAGCTTGGCGTCTGGATTGGTGTCCCGTGTGATTCATTAGGGTTTGGTTTAAAGTCCTAGTCTTCGGGCTAGGGACCTTCCTCCCTGTGGGTCAGCTTACAGTCGTCTGTCCTTCGTCGGCTATTCTGAATCTTGCAGGATCCCTCTCCTTTTTGGGTTGTGTGTCTTTCACCTGTGATCTTCGAGAAACTTGGAGTCGCCCCAATGTCGTTTCACAATACTAGAGATCCCAATACGAAATGGGTGGAGATCAGGAAGAAGAAGATAAGAAATCACATTCAAGTTAGAACTTCGATCTGGAAAAATAACTCAGGCAAATCCACAGAAATTGATATTCAGGAAGCCTCTTCTTTCTTTTTTACGGAATTCCCAGATTCGCATGAAGCTAAGCAAATGTATGACATATTCAAGGAATATGGAGACATTCTTGAGGTTTTTATCCCTGGAAGACTTGATATTAGAGGAAAACGATTCGGCTTCGTTAGGTTTAAAAAGATTGTTGATGAACATCTTCTTACCATTAAACTTGACAACATTGTCATTAATGGCAATAAGATTTTCGTTAATTTACCAAGATTCCGGAGAAATAATACGATTACTAGAAACGACATCCCTAACAAGTTTCGGAATCAGACGGGTTGGAGTGGTGTTAGTCATGCTAATGGAGCCGCTGCTAGGCACGTAGACAAGAGTAAGAGTGGAAACAGATTATCCTATGCCCAGGTCACTAATGGAACTCAGCGCAATCAGCCGTTTCGTTCGAATCTGGTTCTACTTGGAGATAAACCTAATTTTACCCACCTCAGCTTTAATGTTAGCAAGGAAGAAGTTGAAAGGTTTGAGCAAGCTTTCACGGGGGTTTTGGAAACTACGGGCTCTGCCGTCGAAGTATCTGAAGCATTCCAAATGGAAGGATTTTTTAACATCAAAATCACTCCTTTGGGGGCGAATCTCTGCCTCCTTGAAGAAGATAACCCGGGGGATATCAAGAGGCTGATTGAAGATGATCCTAACTGGATAGCTAAATGGTTTTCTAAGGTCCGTCCTTGGTCACCCGAGGATGTTGATCAGGAACGACTCACCTGGATCAAGATTTTCGGTTTACCCTGCCATGTATGGGGAGAAAAAATTTTCAAATTCCTCGTAGCTACCACTGGAGCTTTTGTGAAGATGGATGAAGATACTAGAAAACAGTCTCGCTTTGACGTAGCTAGGATTCTGATACATACTAAGTATGCTATGAACCTAAATGAAGTAACCAACGTGGAAGTGAATGAAAGCACTTATAGGATCAAGATAGTAGAAGAATCCTTTGGTCCTTTTGTGACTGAGAGTTACAGAAACAAAAGATCTTATTTCGAAGAAGATAGTTCAGATTTCATTGCTTCCGAATCTGAAATTGTCTCTGAGCAAGGAGTGGTTGGGGAAAGTTGGGATAATCCATCCAAAGTTATCAGTTCTCAGTCTAATCCCTCTGCATCGGTGTCTCCGGATTTGGGGGATAGTAGTCTTAGGAGCTCTGCCAAGGATTCTAAGACTCAAACTGGTGGATTGAGGGAGGTTGGCCAGTTGAATTTTCCTGTACAAGAGTTAGGGTGCTGCCAAAGTGTCGCTGATAGGGAACATACCAGTCCATCTCATACATTCGAGCTAGCTTTAAAGAAGAGTAACGACTGCTTACAGGTTGATGGCCGTGACGAGATAGCTGCTGATAAAAGTTTTGAATGCAAAACTACTCCGGATCATGTCACCTGCTCGATAGATAGAGAGAGAAATGATGCAGAGAAAGCTCTTTGTGAAGGCTGTCCGATGGTCAAAACTAAGAAGAAGAAAAATAAAGCTATCGAAGACATTTATCAAAAAATGAAGATTCCATTCTGCCCTTCATACTATGCCACGTTATTACGAGCAGAAAGCGTTTATTCCATAACTATTAAGTTGGGTAATCAGATTGAAGGAACTTCGCTTAACACCGAGTCTCATTCTGCTCTGGGAGGGTCTGTGTCCTTAGACAATTCCATATCTGAATCTGGGCTTATCCAAAATAATTCAAGAATCAAGAAGAAATTGGAGAATCTACCTGCGAGGGTCTGGGACTCTATTAAGTCTCTAGGCATTGAAGCTGACGAAGACGACGAAGTCTTCGAGGATATCTTGAGAAAGCTGGAGGCTGATGACAGGAAATCTAGGAAAGACAAGAAGGAGGCAGCAGCTGGTACAACATGAATATAATCACATATAATATTCGAGGGTGTGGGGGATCCATAAAGAGGAAGAAAATATGTGATACGTTTCGTAAGGCTAGCGTAGAGCTGTGTTTCATTTTGGAAACTAAATGTACTTCAATAACGGATGCAATGGTATATAGTCTTTGGGGTGATTCCTCATGTGGTTGGTCGGCTAGCAACTCTAACGGTTTATCTGGTGGCATGCTAACTATCTGGAAAGAGGGCATTCTGGTCCCCATCTGTAGTTATAAGGGTTTAGGTTTTTTGGGAATGCAAGTTCTGTGAATAGGTCGAATATATTACTTGTTTAACATTTATTCTCCTTGCTCCATTACTGAAAAAAGAGAATTATGGTCATCTCTCATTAGCTTGAAAAATTCCCTAGATCCTGGAGATTGGATTTTGGGGGGTGATTTCAACACTTTAAAGTCTGCCAATGAACAAATAGGATACTCAAATCTTAACAGTAGATACATGTCAGAATTTTCTGAGTTCATAAATTCAATGGGGTGTGTGGATCCCCCGCTGGGAGGGCTCAAATATTCTTGGTTCAAATCAAAAGGAAAGATTTGCAGCAGGCTTGATAGGTTCATTATCTCCCCTGGTACTTTCAACGACTAGAACACGATAACTCAGAAGATAGGCGATAGGGACATTTCTGACCATAGGCCAGTTTGTATCACAGCCAAAAACACAAACTGAGGGCCTAAACCATTCAAAATTATGTCTTGTTGGTTTGACCACCCAAATTTCCAACCGTTCATCAGAAAAGAGTGGGAAGAATTCAAAGTGGCTGGTAAAGCATCATTCATACTTGCAAGAAAGTTACAAAACCTCAGAAACAGACTTCGCTGGTGGAATAACAATATTTTCGGCTGGGTAGACACAAAAATCAAAAATGACTCTGGTATCATTAATGATATTAAATAGTTATATGATTTTAATAGGGGGTAATTTCTTCGGAATGCTTGGAGAATAGGAATGTCGCGGAAGAAGAAATGTGGAAAACTATGAGATTCAAGGAAAGTATCCTAAAACAAAAATCTAGACTGAAATGGAGTTCGGAGGGTGATGGTAACACGAAATTCTTCCACTCAGCTTTGCGTAACAGGCTGAACAGAAATACCATCACCTCTGTAAGTGTTGAGGATAATATTGTTGAAGACGTTCAGGAAGTCAAAAACGTGGTGAGGGCTCACTTCTCCAAGAGATTCAGTAGGGTTCAGCGAAGCTTTCCATATGTTGGTGATGCAGGTTTCAAGAGGCTTTCTGTATCAGATAGTGCAGAATTAGAATCTATAGTCGAAGCAGAAGAAGTTAAAAGAGTTGTTTTCGAGTGTGCTGGTGACCGCAGCCCTGGCCCTGACGGTTTCAGTTTTGATTTCTTCAAAAGATGTTGGAGCATTGTAGGGGAAGACTTCACGAAATGCATTTTGGAATTCTTTAATGGAGAGAAACTTCACAAGGTTTCTTCCTCATCTTTTGTGGTCCTTATTCCTAAACACGAATGTCCTAATTGCCTCGACGACTATAGTCCGATATCTCTCATCAGCTCTGTATACAAAGTGTTGTCCAAGATTATGGCTAACAGACTTAAAAGGAAGATTGGTGGCATTATTTCCAACATGCAAACAGCATTTATAGAAGACAGAAGCTTGGTTGATGGTGTCCTGGTTTTAAATGAGATCATTGACTTTGCAAAGCGATCTAAGAAAGAGCTTATGTTACTCAAGGTGGACTTTGCTAAGGCTTATGATTGTGTCGAATGGAGTTACTACGAGACGTAATGAAGATTATGGGATTCGGTAATAGGTGGCTATCTTGGATGGAGCAAGGTATCTTTAACAGCTTTTCATCTGTCTTGGTCAATGGAAGTCCGACTTTGGATTTTCGTGTTTCTAGGGGCCTTAAACAAGGTGACCCTCTTGCGCCTCTTCTATTCACGATCGTAGCTGAAGGCTTGGCTATAATAATGAGCAGAACATTGGATATTGGTAGCTTCTCAGGCTTTAAAGTTAGTGATGGAATATCCTTTCATTTATTATAATACGCGGATGACTCGATCTTAATTGGTGATGGCACATGGATGAATATCTTGGCTATGAAAAATATACTGAAGGGATTCCATTTGATTTCTGGTCTCGACATCAATTTTAATAAGTGTTCACTCTTTGGCTTTGGTATAGAATAGTCAATGCTCCTGGCTGCAGAGAATTATTTAGCATGTAAGTTAGCTGTTTGTCCTTTTAAATTCCTTGGAGTTTCTATTGGAGGGAATCATAGATTGGTAGATTTTTGGAAACCATTGATAGAGAAGTTTCGATCAAGACTGACTTCGTGGAAAAGTCATTTCCTTTCTATGGGAGGAAGAGTTACTCAGATAAACTCGGTCTTAACCAACCTTCCCATCCCTTTTATGTCTTTCTACAAAGTCCCTAGCAGGGTTATCAAGATACTTGTGTCCATTCAAAAATTATTCTTGTGGAACGGTCTTGTATCCAAAAGAGGTGTGTCGTGGGTGGCGTGGCGTAAAGTCTACAAAAAGAGAGATGCAGGAGGTTTAGCAGTAAAAGACATCAATTTATTTAATAGAGCTCTTATGTTTAAATGGATTTGAAAAATCATGGTCAAGAAAGATACACTTTGGAAGGGCTACATTGACTTTCGGTATTCAAATCATATGCAAGAATTTCAGTTAGGCAACACTCAAAGATATCTTGTTCCCTCTTCTTTATGGTGGCGCGATTTGGTGCAATTATCTCAGTTTCATGGAAAAGACATTATATCAGACTGCATCTCTTTCTCGTTAGGCAAAGGAAGTACAATTTTATTTTTGTTATCCAGATGGGCTGGTTCTTCAACTTTGGCAGAACAACACCCTGAGCTGTATTTGTTGGCAGCAAATAAGGCTAGTTTGGTATCAAAAAATGGCTCATGGATTAGTGGGACATGGGCATGGGATAACATTGTTTTTGTTCAGGATATGGTACTGGAGAATCAACAACATCAATTGGAGTTGTTACACTAGAAGTTGTCTGTGTTCCGTCAAACTGTCGACGACGATGATTTTCCTTGCTGGCACGTTAATAATGCTGAATCATTTTCTGTTTTGTCCTTGTATAATTTTTTGCAGGATTCGATGGTAGACGCAAACGATAATCCCCCTGAAGATGTTGTGGCGGTATTCAAACTTATTTGGCTAGCTGAGGTTCCTCCTAAAGTGAAAGTGTTTGGTTTGCGGCTAGTTCATAAGAGACTTCCTACGAGAGACAATCTAATCCGAAGAGGTATCATCACTAACTGTCATGAAGAGTCATGTCCTTTTTGCTTCCAAGAAATCGAATCTGCTGATCATTTCCTTTTCCGTTGTTACAAATATACCCGTGTATGGAATTTCGTATGCAAATGGTTAGGCATCCCAGATATTGCGGTTAATTGTTTGTTAAATCACATATCATGTTGGATGTCAGGTTGTGTAGGTAGAAAGTTATCAATTAGTAACTCTGTTGGATTGTGGCTGTTAATTTGTTGGACCATTTGGACATCCCGAAACTACATCATTTTTAAGGATGAATTTTGGGACTTGGATACGATTACAAACCATATTCTTTTTTTCTCGTGGAGCTGGATAGGTAGGATGCACAATAGTTTCCATACTTGTAATTATTACACTTGGGTTAAATGTCCGAGTGATTTTTTGTAGTTCTTGACGTGCTGGTTGGTGTTTTTTGTATACGGGTTGGGGTCCCTCTATTGTACCCCTAATCTTATATATAAATTAACTTATAAAAAAAAACTAACTGTAGCACCATGCATTGGCTACCTTAAAAGACCATGCCCATCTGTCTCAGCACCATGTTGCAATGGGGTTAGAACTGCTTTCAATCTAGCCAAAACTATCTCTGATCGTCAAGCTAATTGTAGGTGTCTCAAATCCACTTCACTCAATTTACCTGGACTCAATCTTCCCACCCTTGCTGCCCTTCCTGGAAAGTGTGGTATCAACGTGCCCTACAAAATTATCCCCACCATTGATTTCAACAAGTAACTACATCTCTCATCATTATCCCTCTCATTGTTTCAGTTTTTTTATATATATTTTTTGATAAGCAAATTCATTAATAAGATATTAAGAAAATCTCAAACCAAGTAGGAGATATATGTTGCGGTGAAAATCGGATAACAAATTATTAATTAATTTGCATCATTTTTCTTTTACAACTGACTTTGATTTATCCAAAGGAAAGGTTCAAGATCGTTAGAAAAACCTAAAGGGGAAAGATCTAAGGTTCGGGGGTTGGTTATACAAAGGGAAGGTATTAGCACCCTAAGTATCGGTAGTACTCTACAAGAACCTCTTGTTAATGTTATCTTATGTTTGCTAAAGGTTCTATGCTAAAGGTTGAAACCCTAGGGGTTAGTATCTAAGTATACTCGACAAAGCATCGCACTTTGCGCCTACGTATCCTCGGGAATAGAATCAGAGTATGCGTAGTTCTACTTCTACTGAACTGTTGACTATGGTCAATATTCAGAGGGGAAATGAGTACAAGCTCATTGTAGAGTTTAAGAACTCTCTAAATCTAGTTGTAATGGTCCTATGTTGAGGTTTAGTCAGTAGGGGAAGTGATAAATTCATTAGGATGAATATCACTAAGAGTTTAAGAACTCCTCCTAAAGCTAGTTGTAATTTCTACGGCTCTGATGAGGCCAAGAAAAGAAGTTTCTCCTAAGAGGTTACTTAGGTTAAAGTGGGGGGTCATGACTTTAAGAGTCAATATTAATCACCTTCCTTTGGAATAGGGGGATAACAGTTCTAGAATAATAAGAGAATAGATAAAGACATGATAAAAGATAAGACATTGATACAAAGCAACACAAGCATAAGGATGGCAAGATGCTTCATGATAAAGTATGGATAAGATGAACATGATCATTATAAGGACATATCAATATGTTTCAATCTTAAGGAAGACAAACATAGATAATACTCACAAAGATAAAGAGA
Organism: Lathyrus tuberosus; assembly: GCA_022829125.1. NCBI lineage: Eukaryota > Viridiplantae > Streptophyta > Magnoliopsida > Fabales > Fabaceae > Lathyrus > Lathyrus tuberosus. The sequence goes on along the minus strand of JALAZF010000006.1, from coordinate 35,097,486 downwards.
ATGATATTAATCAAGGACAATTCACATTAAAGTCAAGTATATGATAAATCAAGCATGGATGGATTAATTCAACACTTAAACAAACCATTAGTGAAATAACACTCATAAGATCAAAGATGCTAACAATTAATCCAAGGTGATAAACAAATAACAATTAACAACACCATTAAAATTAACAATACAATTAAGATACATATTGATAATTAAAAATGAAGGTTAACAATTAAAATACAAGTTGATTAACAATTAACAATTAAAATGCAAATTGACAATACAAATTTAAAAGGTTTGCACAACAATTAACAATTAACATACATAGCAATTAGTAATTGGAAATACAACACATATTAGTTAATGATAATCAAATAAATAATTAAGGAACAAACTATAAAATAAATATTTTGAGTTTTTGAATATATAAAATATTTTAAGCAAAATAAAATAAAAGAGGTTTTAAAAATGAAAAGATTTTGAAACTAAAAAAGTTGAAATTAAACGCAGGGGGGTGTATGAGTGATTTAGGCTAGTTGAAAAAAACAAGAAGGATGGAATTGGGCCAGAACTGGGGGTGGCAGTATCAAAGAGCGCAAGGCCCAGGAGAGGAAAAAAGAGAACGAGGCGAAATAAAAAGCAAAAGGGTTGATCCAAGGATCGAACCCAGGTCATGTAAGTGAAAGGCGAGGATATGTGCATGTGTGTTACCGTTGGGATGGCGTGTTTCATCCGGTTAATACTTGCTTCCATAAATACATAAGCCAAACAAAAACCATGAAAAATATTAAAACGGAAAACACGTGCACGTACTGGACATGTAGTAGCATTATCAATATCAATTGGTCATGTGTTTTTTAGTACGCTACAGGACAAAACCAAGTAAACAGCCAATCACACGCAAGCATGGGAGTGTGAAACATACAGAAACAAAACTGCTATCGTATTGCAAACTTAGAACATCAAAACAAATGCTCAACTTTAATCCATCATAAGTCATTCAAATCATCACCAAACATCATGAAATTAGATACCAATTTGAAGCACTCTACATGTAGAATAAGACTGAGCCCTAATCTAAACAAGATAGTATTCAAAACATGAGCACAAAACCAATGGAAACCAGTGTCCAAAATAAAATTCAGTTAGTTAAAAACTGATAAACCCATTCTGCTTCAGATTTTAATTAACATACTTGTTTTAAAATTTATCAATCAACATGTAATATAACTAACCAACACTCTTGCACTCTGTTACACGATAAACAAACATTAAGAGCTAAAAAACTCACATGAGTTGGAAACAAACCATACAGTCAGCATACTTTTAAACCAACAACTCAAAATAATCTCAACATATCACATGGACATGTCAGATGTGTAAAAGACAACTACATACAAATATGGCAGTACAAGAACAAACTTCCATTCAATACATTCTAGCATCATACAACAATACAAACATTCTTCATCAATCAAACTTCAATCATAATTCACCAGCAGCTTCAAGAACAACATATAAACCATGCCAGAGAAATTTTACCAACATGACTGAACTTGTGTAAGTGAGCATGATATTGTGAGCAAGAAAAAAACCAAGAGAAACTAACATTCAAAGTGAAATCTTAGCGAGACAAACCTCTGTTCCATTCAACATTAACATGAACCTTAACAACCTTAATAATAGTATGCATTATGAACAAACTACACACCCAAAATGAACACTCCATCAATTTATAAAGTTTAAACAGTTTGGAGGTATTATCAAACAGATTGGCATGCTTTCAAGTTATTCACACATGTAATGGACAAACATTCCAATTCTAAACTTCAACTATAAAAACAAACCCTAGCATTATGTTATCATCAAGCCAACACACATCATATATTGTAAAACATATTTGGTTTTCATGATATCATTCCAAAGTAATGTAGAAATAACATGTGAACATGTATAACATCTCAAACCATACAAAACTCATGAATATGATGATGACAAACCTAAACACGAGTAGATAATCAAGGGTATGGAAAAAAGAATGAAACCAAAACTCTCAACACTATATTTTCAAAGGTTGTCAGTGTAGAGAGAAAACATGAATCTTCCATTGTCATACACACATCCATTTCAAAACTCACATGCACAAAAGACAACATAGTAGCAGTAACAAAACATCATTCAGACATTCATTCATATGATCCAAACACCAAATTACAAACCACACATATTGAAGATAACCAAACGAGCCAACTTGCATTTCAACACAAACTCAAACATGATAAACATCAAGGTTAGTAGGTTCTTTGTACATAGATCACAGTAGACACAGTTATTCATTTCAACATATATTAACAAGTTTCCAAAAGAAACAAAATAGGTGTAACCCTTAGGGCAGCCATGGAGAGGTTAAAGCTTCTTAAAACAAACTTAACATAAGTAACTACAAGATACATACCATAAGCACTTAAACATTAAAAACAGAAAAAGGGATGATCTAATATGCAGATAGAATGTAGTTAACATGGTATGATAAGCATGATAAATGAGAGTTTGAGAAAACTTACCTAGTTTCCAAGCAAGTGGCAAGATATCCTCTCCTTTCCTAGCTAACTCGTGAGCTTCTCTAGAAAACAAGTTTTAGAGTGGTTTTTGTGTTGTTTGTTGATGAGAAATGAAGGAGAGGAGAGTGCCTTTTTATAGGGAGTTCAGCTGGTCCATGGGAGCAAATAACCAATGTACCAAGGGTTTGTCTTGAAGAGAAAAATCGTGGAAGGATCTTGGAATATGGTTGTTCTGAACCTAATATTATGGAGCCAAGTGAAGCTCCTTCGTTTGCTTTTTAGGTCAGAAAGTGTAGCATTGTTTTGGATTGCAACTGATGGTTTAAGGATATGCACGAAGGAATGTTGTGTTTACTTGCAAGTATTAACATGAAAGTACAAAAGAAAAAGTACTTTGGCAGTGTGTTTTAGGGGTTTGGTGGCAAGGTGAAATTGGAAAAGATGTTGTGAGTGTCTGCAGAACGTGTACTTGGAGAGAGAGGATAAAATTTGAAATTCAAAACTGATGTGTTCTTGGTGCAAAATCAGTTTTGAGTAGCCATATTCCGTGCATGATATCTCTCAATTGTGTGATCCAAATTTCATGCCCTTTGGTTCTAATGAAAGTTCATACATCATACTCTAATGTTGGTGTTGGAAAGTAGTTGAAATGGTGCCTTAAATTGGTAGAAAAATGGCCTACAAATCGTGTCCTCCAAGCTGCCAAAATGAACTTAGAAAATTTCTAAGTTATAGAAATTTGACAACTTCAAGTGCCCATTTTTGACAGTCCATAACTTGAGAATGGCTTATCCCATTGAGATGTTCCACATATGGTTGGAAAGCTCTCATCATGCTCTACAACTTTCATTTGGGACCCAAGTCTTGAATCCAAATGGAAATGGGTGAAAAAATGGGTTAAAGTTGAGAAAAAGAGTGGTGAAAAGTGCTGAAAAATTGTGTTGGTCAAAATATCTTGCAAGCCTCATAACTCAAAAACCAAGCATTTTTAGACAAAAATTCATATGGAACAAATTGAAGATCTTGAAAAGAGCTTTCCAATGAGCTTTGAGTCACTACAATTGGTTGTGTGGTTTAGGAATTATGGTCATTTCAAAATATGCTATTAGGGGAAAAATCTCACAAATAACACCTTTCTTGGTCAAAACCCGACTTCTCTTGCAAGAAACCTCATGAAACTTGATGTGGATACTTTGAATACTTCATGAGACATTCTAGGATGATTAGAACCATTAACACTTCACTTGAACCAAAATTCCAAAAAATTAGGGTTTCAGTCAAACCCTAATTTTGACTGTGAATACACTGAGGTCAAATCTTGTAATCTTGCTTCTTCCTTCTCATCTAAAGGTCTTAGGAGACTCTTGAGGATGTTGATAAACCAATAGGATCAAGAACTAGGGTTTGGGAGCCCATCTTGATGAAGATCAAATCCATTGCCTGATAAGTGTCACAGAAACCCTAATTTGGAGGCACAGTGAGGCTAAGGCTCAAACTTCTCTTGTTGAGGACCCATAGATCTTGGATTCTTGTTGAATGATGTCCCTTGGATGTAAAGGACCTTAAATGGTAAGGAAACGACTCAAATCCTGACTTGATAGAGCCAAATTTTTAGTGATTTCTTCAGAGCAAAACCCTAATTCCGAAGTTCTTGCACTGGAGATCGTTTGTTGACTTGACTTGCTTCAAAACAACTTATGGAGCTTCATGGTGATATGTAGACATAATTTGAACACAAAGAAACAAACTACAAGATATGGGTTAGCTCAAACAATGCAGAGATGCTCCTAAGATGCACAAAGGCTGGATGACATCTAAGGGTAAAAATTTAAGGTACAACAGTTGCCCCTATTTAAATAGCTTCACTAGATGGCACGAGGAACTGAGATTCCAGGGGCATCAAGGTGAAAGGTATTTAAATATAGCAAACCAAAAATTTTGCCCTTAGATGGGATGCAAATGCTAAGGACAAGCGACAGACATGCAAATGCTGACATGCCATGAACTTCTAAAATGATGATATGATGCCAGGAATGCAAAAGATGCAGACAGACCAGACACCAGGGACAACAGGAAGCAAACACACAAGATAAGCTTCGTCGGGGAAAGACGAAAGCTAGTATCCACAAGAAAAACTCACTGTGGATAGAGGCTAACCAAAGAAAAAGACTCACTGGGGAGACTCTAAAGAAACACTGGGGAAAAACAAAAAACAATCTCCACTGGGGAAGAAAAATCCGGGGAGATAAACAACTGGGGACAAAAGAAAACCCACAGTCTTCCTGGGCACCAGGGATCAGGCTAAAAAAACAGACAACCAAGCAAAGACTTCCTGGGGATTCCTAAACTGAAGAGTTCAAAATGAAATCTTCAAGCAAAGCCAGGAAGACAGAGACAAACTCTGCGCACCAAATGGGAGCCTTATGGTTGAATAAATTGTTCCAAGAAGCTTAGCTTAAAGCAAGTTTCAGAAAAAAAATCCAGATAAGGGTTCAATGTCCGACACGATTTGAACAAGAACAGTTTTAAAACAAAAGACAGTGCTTGACACGATTCAAACAAAGTCCCATTTCAAGTTCGACACGATTCGAACAAGAACGGTTTTAAAACAAGAGTCAGTGTCCGACACGATTCGAACAAAGACTCTGTTCCAGTTTGACACGATTCAAACAAGAACAAGTTTAAGAAGACAATGCTTGACACGATTCAAGCAAGGTCCAAGTTCAAGTTTGACACGATTCAAACAAGAACAAGTTCAAGTTTGACACGATTCAAATAAGAACACACAAGACAATGCTTGACACGATTCAAACATAGTCCAAGTTCAAGTTTGACGCGATTCAAACGAGAACACACAAGACAATGCTTGACGCGATTCAAACATAGTCCAAGTTCAAGTTTGACACGATTCAAATGAGAATAAGTTCAAGTTTAACACGATTCAAACAAGAACACACAAGACGATGCTTGACACGATTCAAACAAAGTCCAAGTTCAAGTTTGACATGATTCAAACATGAACAAATTCAAGTTTGACACGATTCAAACGAGAACAGTTTTACAAAATCTTTAAAGTTAAACTTCTTGGGGAACAGCAAAAGGTTTTAAAGATTCAAATCTGGCGCGCAAAGGTTAAGACCCAACAAGCACGACACAAAGCAAACCAAGAATGTCTTTACTTCACTGGGGAAATAAAGACAGGCACAACAAAAGACCACAAGCAAAGCAGAGCGCAAAGATGCAAAGATGCTAGGGTATGATGCACATGCTTAGCTATATGCTAGAAATGATGTGAATGACGCAGAACAGGGATGAAGAAAGGATAACACAAGCCAACACCGTGAAACCCAAACATCAAGGATAACCGGGGCGATCTTCTTCACTGGAGATGGCAACTCCATGCCAAAAAAACAGTACTGTCAATTCTTCTTGTACAAACTTGATTCCATAAAACATCTTAATTCCAGAGTAAAACTTAGTTTATCCTTGTGTTTTGTTAGAAATTTTCCGCTTCCAAGAATCAGATGAAAATGACGAAGTTATTGTATTCAAAGACTAATAACAACTCTAGTGACTAAGAATTATGTCGTCTAACAGCTAATCTCCAGGGACTCCTGCACGAAGAGCTGAAATCTGGTTCACAAAGGTGAAAACCTTAGCTTAGACAAATGTAATGGATATATTGGGAAAGTTGTTCTTCTTTGTTGGGGAAATAAACCCGTTGGGAATTTGTCAAAATCAGCTGATGTAGCAACTTGATGGGGAACTTAACAAAATAATTATGCATTCCATTGGCATAACTACCATCTTCAAATTTTATCTGCCTCAAGGCTAGACGGTCTATACAATAACAAGAGGATGTTATAGAAGAATTGGTATACTGGGTGTTTCCAGATCTTCAAACTCTTGGAGAGATCTCGGCATAACTGCCCCAGGTTAGGGGATGAAAAATCAAAAGAATTTTACAGAAGGATTGAAGTACCAGATACTTCAATATCTTCCAACTTGAATATTCAAAAGAATATTACGGAAGGATTGAAATGCCAGATGATTCAATATCTTCCAACTTGAATCATCAAAAGAATTTTACAGAAGACTTGAAATACCAGATGCTTCAATATCTTCCAACTTGAATAATCAAAAGAATTTTACGGAAGAAATGAAATACCAGATACTTCGACATCTTCCAACTTGAATCATCAAGAGAATTTTATGGAAGGATTGAAATACCAGATGCTTCAATATCTTCCAACTTGAATCTTGACGTAGCTGTTTCTGTTCAGTTATACTCGAGATACTCAAATTGTAGTAGGAATTACTGGGGAACGGATTTGCCCCTGCTGATGGGTTACTGAAGACAAAACTAGTCATAAGATGATCTCTATTTGCCCCAAGATTTGTCAACTCACACTTGGTTGCCCCTGGTTGAGTCAAATTTCCTTTATTTAGTTCAATTCCTCGACTGACCGCGTTTGTTGGGATTCCTTGATATCGAATGATATTGCAAACAAGTGTTGTTCATTAAAATTGGCAAAATTTAATGCAAAGTTTGAAAACAAAGCTTTGATAAAAATGCACAGTGAAATGATTAAATAGCCAAAACGAAGGTGGGTCTAGTCATTGAGGAAGTGACCAACACACGCGAGTAACAAAGATTATTAGGAGTCAGGTTACTCAACCATGTCGTAGTATGCCTTTCAAAACAACCTTACCTCAATTAGGTCTTTTATGGGTTGTAATCAGTTAACTCAAAATATACATTCAAATCTCCAAAAGTAGGAAGTCACTTGATTTGAAAACTGACTGGCGTCTTATATGAAGAGCTCGTATTCGAATGCACAATCCAGTTAAACTAAGAACTACCCTGCCCCAAGGTTGAGATTTAAGGGTTTTTTGTGTAAAGAAAGAAAACTCCTGCTTCTAGGCTCAAAGGCGTTAACAAGGGATGAAATGAAACAATGCCTTACATCCTCAGCGAGGTTAATTTGAAAGTATACCACAACAATTATGAACATGGGGTTTACATCATCTCCCTAATCTTTGTTTTAACAAAAGTTTGAAAAAGGGGTGAAAAAGATATATATTTGAACACAAGAATAAATGAGTGAAACGAATGGACTTAACCAAAAGATGCATAAATATTTCATTAATGTTGCCAATTTTAAAGGTACAACAAAGCTCATAAGCAAATACCAATACAATTAAAGGAAATACAACTGAAACACAAAACACCGCCAACTAAAGATTTCAGTTTTCGGGTCCGAACGGGAAAAAGTCTTCACCACCAATCACTTGTTCCTTGTGGTACAGAATTTTAAGAGGCCTTGCAGGTCCTTTACCTTTGGCTTCAAAAGTCGAGGTACCAGGGTCTGAAGTACCTTCCTGAGGTTTCAGATTCTTTAGCAAGCTCATCAGCTTCTCTTCAAATTTCTTGCATTCTTCAATGGGATGTCTGATAGTCCCAGTGCGAAATTTGCATTCAGTCTTTGGGTGGTCTTCTTCGAAGATCAAGTCCTTGTCATGGATCAGCTCTTGCACAAAATGCTCTAAAGCTCGGCAATTGTCCAAATCATGCCCTTCAGCTCCCTTATGGAATTCACAGGTTAGGTTGGGATCATACCAAGGTCCCTGGAAAGGTGTGAGAAGTCGTGGAGTTACCAGCTTGTTTTGCATCAACAGTGGGAAAAGTTTACTTAATGGCACCGGGATAGGCTGGTGGTTAAATTTTCCTCTTTTAGCAGCACACTTCTTCTTATCTTGAGGAGAAACACACGTTGGAGACTGAAAACCCCTCTTCGTAAACACTTGACGAAGATAACGTTTGGATGTAGGAACAGGACCAACGTTCGGCTGGCATGAGGCTTCTCCAAAAACAAATTCTGGACACGAGAGATCCTTAGGAGATGGCAAAGGATAGTTGATTTGAATGCCTTGTGGTGTAAATGATAACATATTGGAGTCAAGCAGAGTCTGAACCTTGTCTCTGAGTACTCTATAATCTTCAGTTGAGTGCTTCTGTGCCCCAGCGTGGTAGTCACAACGGATGTTGGTGTCAAAGCCCGGCGGGTCTGGAAAAGACGTTGGATCTCTCTCTTCTGGCATTATCAATCCACTTTTGATCAACACTGGCAACAACTGACTGTATTCCATTGGCAATGGAGTGAAATTCCTCTCTGGCTTCCTTGGCCTCTGTCGTTCACGCTGATGTGGCAAACGAGCGCTCTTGAAATCTGGTCTGACGGGATGAATACGATTCTCCTTCTTCAACAGAGTTTCTAGAACCCAATTCATCTGGCACTTGAGGATCCTAACCTCTTCTCTCATTTCCTTCTGGTATTCCAACATTTCCTTCATTGCTGCTAGCGTGACCTTTATAGTTTCCAGAAACTGCTCCATTCCTCTTTGGAGCTCTCTCAATTCATGGTTGACTCTGTCCATTTCACAGTATTGCTCAGACATCCTTTGTCACGTTTGGACTTTTGGTATTGACGTTTGGAAAATCAGGGTGACGGGTTCTGAAGAGAACGAGACAATAATAAGACGAAGAAGAACGCACAGGCACATGCAAAGATGCAAAATGATATGTAAAAATGCAAATGCAAACTAAACTATCAAGAAACCACAAATATATACAAACATTATAGACAAATGGAGTCTTCCTCAAAATAAACTTCTTCATTAAGATTGTCAGCTGTTACAATGGGGTTCAAAAGGTAAAAACGCTCATAAACTGAAATGAGAAATACAACATTGATAGAAAACAACAGATGGTACTTCAAAAAGTTTGATCCACAAGAGGATGATTCCTCTTCTCCATTAATCTTCCTTGTGAGCTCTTCAATGTGCTTCCTAGCCCTTTCCCTCTCGAAGAATAAATCAGCCATTGTTTCTGCCATCTTCTGCCTGGCTTTAGAGGGTGAATCATGTCGAGGAAATGGCTTCCTTATCACTTGAGCAATGTCACGGGACCACCGAAGATGGGTCTCAGAGACCTGGCATTCAGCCTTCCAGAGTTGTCTGTTGATATTACGCCATGCATACTCGAGTCTCTTTTTCATCTCAAATCCTTCATCTCTTTCGTAGCACATCTTGATCATATCCTCGTTTTTGGGAGGTTCTTTCTTAAAGTAGCCTAACTGGCGGCGGGCGAGAACAGGATTATAATTGATGCAACCATCTCTACCCATCAAAGGCACATTGGGGCAGTCCCCATAGCTAATGATCATAGTAATTCCTTCATCTGTCGGGTTATACCATTCGATATCAGTGTGTTTTAACTTCATCAATTACTTGGACCATAAACCACAGTCTGCAGCTTCCCAAAAGGCAGGAGTTTTTGGTAGGTAGGAGGTGAACCATTTGTAGAAAAGGGCCGCACAACAGACAATTTGTCCACTACCTCTCAAATATCTGTACTGAACTGAGTGATAAACATCTGCAAGTAAAGTAGGGACCAGATTATTGATGGCGAATATCTGAATGGCCTGGATATCCACGAAATTCTTGTCACTTGGGAACAGAAACAAGCCATAGACCATTAAGGCAAAAGTTGATTCAAACAACGCTTCATTTCCTTGGTCTTTAAAATAAAGGTCCTTTGCCATCAGGAATAAGGCGGGGAGTCCAGGTCATCCTCCTTTGATAGTAAAATTATCTTGAATGTCTGATAGTCTGATCCTCGTGACTCTGGAAATTTCTTTGACGGAGAGCATCATCTTGATTCCAGAGAAAATTGGAGCCTTCTTGATAGGAATTCCAATTAGAGCAGAAAATTCTTCCAAGGTCGGTACCAACTGAAACTCAGGAAAAAGAAAACAGCGGTAATCAGGATGGTACAGTTATACCAAGGTTTCCAGGAATCTTTCCCTCACTTGTAACTTCATTAGTGACAGGAGGTCTCCATATCTGTCAATAAAACTTGGCGAACCCTCAATCTTTCCTCCAATCTCTATCAACGATTCAACATTAGGGATCAGGAAGGTAAAGGGCCAGTTTATCCTTTTGGTAGCGTCCATTGTCTACAAAGTCTGAAAAACAGAGTTAGCGTCTTGATAGTTTAGCAGAAATGCAAAATGCAATGCAAAGTTTCATGGAATTCAGACGTTCGCAAAATATCAAGAGATATCAAAAGAACCTCATTTTCATTAAATAAAAGTGAATTACAATAGTTGATACACTTTCAAAAAACCCTAAACATGAAGCTAAATAAAAGCTAGAAAGTCCTAAGGAGATTCTCCCAAGAGTCGTAGCTTGAGTCTTTTTGTTTTCTTCCTCCATCTGATCTCTTTCTGCGACAAGGTTATCGACGAGCATCTTCCAAGCTGTAGGCTGAACAATAGGAGAACTTGGGCCTTCTTGGACCTTCCTTTTCTTGTAAGAGGTCAGTTCTTCATATTTAGCACGTAGCTGTTTTCGAAGTTCGAAATTCTCCTCAACAACCACCTGATACTTGAGTTTCCATGCTTCCTCGGACCGCTGGGTCTGTCTCAATGATATCTCTAACTCCTCTTTCTTTGACATGAAATACAGAATAATTTCTTCTTTCATGGGAATTGGTTCCTCCCTCTTGTATGGCATCTTCAATTCAATGGCTCGCTTGTGGACCCACTGAAGATATGGTTCCAAAGAAACACAATTGGGTTTCCCCAAGAAGCTACTTTCTCTTTTACACTTGCTTTCCCAGGCTTTTAAGATTGAATCCCTTTGTTCTTCATTCTTATCATACTCCTCAAAATAAATTCCCTCTATATGGATGCTTAGAGGTTTATCCTTCATAGGGTATCCTAATTGACGGCGTGCCAACACCGGATTGTAACTGATTCCACCTTTGATGCCAAGAAGGGGCACGTTGTTATACGGGCCACAACTGTCTGTTATTGAGATTTTGTCGTACACTCGATTGTACCAGTCAATGTCTATATGAGAAAGGGCCATAATCTTCTTAGACCACCATCCCTTCTTAGGATCCCAAAATGCACCTTTCTTTGGTAAGTGTGAAACGAACCATCTATATATCACAGGAATACAGCAAGTGATCTGTCCATTACCATGGGCATTTCTCGTATGGACTAAGTGGTAGGCTTCAGCAAGTAAGGTAGGTACAGGATTCTACTTTAGGAAAATTTTGATTGCATTTAAATCCACGAAGTTGTCAAAGTTCGGGAACAGAAAGAGTCCATAGATGAGTAGAGCGAAAATAGCTTCAAAGGTGAACTTGTTGGAATGTTTAGCAAAGTAACGGGCTTTTTCAAACAGGAACTTAGCAGGCAATCCAAAAATTCCTCCCTTGGAGATTAAGTTGTTTTTGATGTCAACTAATTCCAAGTGAGTCTCCTTAGCTATCTTTTCCTCTTTTGGGTCTCTGTTGAAGATGGGAAATGGAGAATCATCCTTGACGGGTAAACCAACTATCTGAGAATATTCTTCAAGTGTAGGCAAGAGTTGATAGTTGGGAAAGGTGAAACAATGATACTTTGGATCATAGAATTGAAGCAAAGTTGAAAGGAGTCCTTCATCAACACTTTTTGTCAACAATATCCACAAATTCCCATATCTGTCTTTGAATCCTTCGGGGTCTGTTAGCAAATCTCCCAATCTCCTTAGGTCATCCAACTTAGGGTTCTTGAAAGTGTATCTCAATGTTTTCCTTCTTAATTCTTCCATGATATCTCTGTGACATTAAAAAGAAGTCTGAGTTCCATGAAACTGATATGCTTATGCTTATGCTATATGGATGCAACAAACACAAACAAAAACAAATACAAGCACATAAAGGTTTGGGTTAAGAAGTGTGGAGCCAAGGTTCACTCTCCCATTGGTATGTACAATGGTTTTCACCTGCCGAACAAGGTTCTAATGGGTCCCTAGAGTCTACGATCCATTTTTCGGATTTTGTCGACTTCCCAGATGACTTGGTAATCAACAAAATTCTCAAGAGAACCTCGTCTGAGTGTAGTATCGCGTGATAACCAATTCAGAAATAGACTCCATCATGGTCACCGCACTACATCTAAAAGGCTTAAGTGGGGTTTGGTAACTACGGTTCTCAACTTCAATGGCACATACATTGAGAGTAGCACGTTTTCACGAAAAGGATCGTTCAACATGACTAAACTCTTAAGAGGGCCTAAGCTGAGTGATGGTGTCTCAAGTTAATTTTTTCAGGAATCGACTCCTTCAAAGCCACCTTGAATATATCATCGTTCTATCATAAGTGCACTCGAAATCCAGGTATAGGATTTATCTCACTCATAGATATCAACCCAAATCAAACAGGATAATCAAAACAAGAACAGATATACAAGTATATAAGCAGGTATGACATACACAAGCATATACAAGTAAATAAGCAAACATGAATAACATGAATACAAGATAGGCTTAACCCTCTTAGGAAAGGACCAACAATAGGTCTATCCGGGAATCCCCAGTGAAGTCGCCATTTCTTTTGCGGTGAAAATCGGATAACAAATTATTAATTAATTTGCATCATTTTTCTTTTACAACCGACTTTGATTTATCCAAAGGAAAGGTTCAAGATCGTTAGAAAAACCTAAAGGGGAAAAATCTAAGGTTCGGGGGTTGGTTATACAAAGGGAAGGTATTAGCACCCTAAGTATCTGTAGTACTCTACAGGAACCTCTTGTTAATGTTATCTTATGTTTGCTAAAGGTTCTATGCTAATGGTTGAAACCCTAGGGGTTAGTATCTAAGTATACTCGACAAAGCATCGCACTTTGCGCCTACGTATCCTCGGGAATAGAATCAGAGTATGCGTAGTTCTACTTCTACTGAACTGTTGACTATGGTCAATATTCAGAGGGGAAATGAGTACAAGCTCATTGTAGAGTTTAAGAACTCTCTAAATCTAGTTGTAATGGTCCTATGTTGAGGTTTAGTCAGTAGGGGAAGTGATAAATTCATTAGGATGAATATCACTAAGAGTTTAAGAACTCCTCCTAAACCTAGTTGTAATTTCTATGGCTCTGATGAGGCCAAGAAATGAAGTTTCTCCTAAGAGGTTACTTAGGTTAAAGTGGGGGGTCATGACTTTAAGAGTCAATATTAATCACCTTCCTTTGGAATAGGGGGATAACAGTTCTAGAATAATAAGAGAATAGATAAAGACATGATAAAAGATAAGATATTGATACAAAGCAACACAAGCATAAGGATGGCAAGATGCTTCATGATAAAGTATGGATAAGATGAACATGGTCATTATAAGGACATATCAATATGTTTCAATCTTAAGGAAGACAAACATAGAGAATACTCACAAAGATAAAAAGAATGATATTAATCAAGGATACAATTCACATTAAAGTCAAGTATATGATAAATCAAGCATGGATGGATTAATTCAACACTTAAACAAACCATTAGTGAAATAACACTCATAAAATCAAAGATGCTAACAATTAATCCAAGGTGATAAACAAATAACAATTAACAACACCATTAAAATTAACAATACAATTAAGATACATATTGATAATTAAGAATGAAGGTTAACAATTAAAATACAAGTTGATTAACAGTTACCAATTAAAATGCAAATTGACAATACAAATTTAAAAGGTTTACACAACAATTAACAATTAACATACATAGCAATTAGTAATTGGAAATACAGCACATATTAGTTAATGATAATCAAATAAATAATTAAGGAACAAACTATAAAATAAATATTTTGAGTTTTTGAATATATAAAATATTTTAAGCAAAATAAAATAAAAGAGGTTTTAAAAATGAAAAGATTTTGAAACTAAAAAAGTTGAAATTAAACGCAGGGGGGGTGTATGAGTGATTTAGGCTAGTTGAAAAAAACAAGAAGGATGGAATTGGGCCAGAACTAGGGGTGGCAGTATCAAAGAGCGCAAGGCCCAGGAGAGGAAAAAAGAGAACAAGGCGAAATAAAAAGCAAAAGGATTGATCCAAGGATCGAACCCAGGTCATGTAAGTGAAAGGCGAGGATATGTGCATGTGTGTTACCGTTGGGACGGCGTGTTTCATCCGGTTAATACTTGCTTCCATAAATACATAAACCAAACAAACCATGAAAAATATTAAAACGGAAAACACGCGCACGTACTGGACATGTAGTAGCATTATCAATATCAATTGGTCATGTGTTTTTTAGTACGCTACAGGACAAAACCAAGTAAACAGCCAATCACACGCAAGCATGGGAGTGTGAAACATACAGAAACAAAACTGCTATCGTATTGCAAACTTAGAACATCAAAACAAATGCTCAACTTCAATCCATCATAAGTCATTCAAATCATCACCAAACATCATGAAATTAGATACCAATTTGAAGCACTCTACATGTAGAATAAGACTGAGCCCTAATCTAAACAAGATAGTATTCAAAACATGAGCACAAAACCAATGGAAACCAGTGTCCAAAATAAAATTCAGTTAGTTAAAAACTGATAAACCCATTCTGCTTCAGATTTTAATTAACATACTTGTTTTAAAATTTATCAATCAACATGTAATATAACTAACCAACACTCTTGCACTCTGTTACACGATAAACAAACATTAAGAGCTAAAAAACTCACATGAGTTGGAAACAAACCATACAGTCAGCATACTTTTAAACCAACAACTCAAAATAATCTCAACATATCACATGGACATGTCAGATGTGTAAAAGACAACTACATACAAATATGGCAGTACAAGAACAAACTTCCATTCAATACATTCTAGCATCATACAACAATACAAACATTCTTCATCAATCAAACTTCAATCATAATTCACCAGCAGCTTCAAGAACAACATATAAACCATGCCAGAGAAATTTTACCAACATGACTGAACTTGTGTAAGTGAGCATGATATTGTGAGCAAGAAAAAAACCAAGAGAAACTAACATTCAAAGTGAAATCTTAGCGAGACAAACCTCTGTTCCATTCAACATTAACATGAACCTTAACAACCTTAATAATAGTATGCACTATGAACAAACTACACACCCAAAATGAACACTCCATCAATTTATAAAGTTTAAACAGTTTGGAGGTATTATCAAACAGATTGGCATGCTTTCAAGTTATTCACACATGTAATGGACAAACACTCCAATTCTAAACTTCAACTATAAAAACAAACCCTAGCATTATGTTATCATCAAGCCAACACACATCATATATTGTAAAACATATTTGGTTTTCATGATATCATTCCAAAGTAATGTAGAAATAACATGTGAACATGTATAACATCTCAAACCATACAAAACTCATGAATATGATGATGACAAACCTAAACACGAGTAGATAATCAAGGGTATGGAAAAAAGAATGAAACCAAAACTCTCAACACTATATTTTCAAAGGTTGTCAGTGTAGAGAGAAAACATGAATCTTCCATTGTCATACACACATCCATTTCAAAACTCACATGCACAAAAGACAACATAGTAGCAGTAACAAAACATCATTCAGACATTCATTCATATGATCCAAACACCAAATTACAAACCACACATATTGAAGATAACCAAACGAGCCAACTTGCATTTCAACACAAACTCAAACATGATAAACATCAAGGTTAGTAGGTTCTTTGTACATAGATCACAGTAGACACAGTTATTCATTTCAACATATATTAACAAGTTTCCAAAAGAAACAAAATAGGTGTAACCCTTAGGGCAGCCATGGAGAGGTTAAAGCTTCTTAAAACAAACTTAACATAAGTAACTACAAGATACATACCATAAGCACTTAAACATTAAAAACAGAAAAAGGGATGATCTAATATGCAGATAGAATGTAGTTAACATGGTATGATAAGCATGATAAATGAGAGTTTGAGAAAACTTACCTAGTTTCCAAGCAAGTGGCAAGATATCCTCTCCTTTCCTAGCTAACTCGTGAGCTTCTCTAGAGAACAAGTTTTAGAGTGGTTTTTGTGTTGTTTGTTGATGAGAAATGAAGGAGAGGAGGGTGCCTTTTTATAGGGAGTTCAGCTGGTCCATGGGAGCAAATAACCAATGTACCAAGGGTTTGTCTTGAAGAGAAAAATCGTGGAAGGATCTTGGAATATGGTTGTTCTGAACCTAATATTATGGAGCCAAGTGAAGCTCCTTCGTTTGCTTTTTAGGTCAGAAAGTGTAGCATTGTTTTGGATTGCAACTGATGGTTTAAGGATATGCACGAAGGAATGTTGTGTTTACTTGCAAGTATTAACATGAAAGTACAAAAGAAAAAGTACTTTGGCAGTGTGTTTTAGGGGTTTGGTGGCAAGGTGAAATTGGAAAAGATGTTGTGAGTGTCTGCAGAACGTGTACTTGGAGAGAGAGGATAAAATTTGAAATTCAAAACTGATGTGTTCTTGGTGCAAAATCAGTTTTGAGTAGCCATATTCCATGCATGATATCTCTCAATTGTGTGATCCAAATTTCATGCCCTTTGGTTCTAATGAAAGTTCATACATCATACTCTAATGTTGGTGTTGGAAAGTAGTTGAAATGGTGCCTTGAATTGGTAGAAAAATGGCCTACAAATCGTGTCCTCCAAGCTGCCAAAATGAACTTAGAAAATTTCTAAGTTATAGAAATTTGACAACTTCAAGTGCCCATTTTTGACAGTCCATAACTTGAGAATGGCTTATCCCATTGAGATGTTCCACATATGGTTGGAAAGCTCTCATCATGCTCTACAACTTTCATTTGGGACCCAAGTCTTGAATCCAAATGGAAATGGGTGAAAAAATGGGTTAAAGTTGAGAAAAAGAGTGGTGAAAAGTGCTGAAAAATTTTGTGTTGGTCAAAATATCTTGCAAGCCTCATAACTCAAAAACCAAGCATTTTTAGACAAAAATTCATACGGAACAAATTGAAGATCTTGAAAAGAGCTTTCCAATGAGCTTTGAGTCACTACAATTGGTTGTGTGGTTTAGGAATTATGGTCATTTCAAAATATGCTATTAGGGGAAAAATCTCACAAATAACACCTTTCTTAGTCAAAACCCGACTTCTCTTGCAAGAAACCTCATGAAACTTGATGTGGATACTTTGAATACTTCATGAGACATTCTAGGATGATTAGAACCATTAACACTTCACTTGAACCAAAATTCCAAAAAATTAGGGTTTCAGTCAAACCCTAATTTTGACTGTGAATACACTGAGGTCAAATCTTGTAATCTTGCTTCTTCCTTCTCATCTAAAGGTCTTAGGAGACTCTTGAGGATGTTGATAAACCAATAGGATCAAGAACTAGGGTTTGGGAGCCCATCTTGATGAAGATCAAAGCCATTGCCTGATAAGTGTCACAGAAACCCTAATTTGGAGGCACAGTGAGGCTGAGGCTCAAACTTCTCTTGTTGAGGACCCATAGATCTTGGATTCTTGTTGAATAATGTCCCTTGGATGTAAAGGACCTTAAATGGTAAGGAAACGACTCAAATCCTGACTTGATAGAGCCAAATTTTTAGTGATTTCTTCAGAGCAAAACCCTAATTCCGAAGTTCTTGCACTGGAGATCGTTTGTTGACTTGACTTGCTTCAAAACAACTTATGGAGCTTCATGGTGATATGTAGACATAATTTAAACACAAAGAAACAAACTACAAGATATGGGTTAGCTCAAACAATGCAGAGATGCTCCTAAGATGCACAAAGGCTGGATGACATCTAAGGGTAAAAATTTAAGGTACAACAGTTGCCCCTATTTAAATAGCTTCACTAGATGGCACGAGGAACTGAGATTCCAGGGGCATCAAGGTGAAAGGTATTTAAATATAGCAAACCAAAAATTTTGCCCTTAGATGGGATGCAAATGCTAAGGACAAGCGACAGACATGCAAATGCTGACATGCCATGAACTTCTAAAATGATGATATGATGCCAGGAATGCAAAAGATGCAGACAGACCAGACACCAGGGACAACAGGAAGCAAACACACAAGATAAGCTTCGTCGGGGAAAGACGAAAGCTAGTATCCACAAGAAAAACTCACTGTGGATAGAGGCTAACCAAAGAAAAAGACTCACTGGGGAGACTCCAAAGAAACACTGGGGAAAAACAAAAAACAATCTCCACTGGGGAAGAAAAATCCGGGGAGATAAACAACTGGGGACAAAAGAAAACCCACAGTCTTCCTGGGCACCAGGGATCAGGCTAAAAAAACAGACAACCAAGCAAAGACTTCCTGGGGATTCCTAAACTGAAGAGTTCAAAATGGAATCTTCAAGCAAAGCCAGGAAGACAGAGACAAACTCTGCGCACCAAATGGGAGCCTTATGGTTGAATAAATTGTTCCAAGAAGCTTAGCTTAAAGCAAGTTTCAGAAAAAAAAATCCAGATAAGGGTTCAATGTCCGACACGATTTGAACAAGAACAGTTTTAAAACAAAAGACAGTGCTTGACACGATTCAAACAAAGTCCCATTTCAAGTTCGACACGATTCGAACAAGAACGGTTTTAAAACAAGAGTCAGTGTCCGACACGATTCGAACAAAGACTCTGTTCCAGTTTGACACGATTCAAACAAGAACAAGTTTAAGAAGACAATGCTTGACACGATTCAAGCAAGGTCCAAGTTCAAGTTTGACACGATTCAAACAAGAACAAGTTCAAGTTTGACACGATTCAAATGAGAACACACAAGACAATGCTTGACACGATTCAAACATAGTCCAAGTTCAAGTTTGACGCGATTCAAACGAGAACACACAAGACAATGCTTGACGCGATTCAAACATAGTCCAAGTTCAAGTTTGACACGATTCAAATGAGAATAAGTTCAAGTTTAACACGATTCAAACAAGAACACACAAGACGATGCTTGACACGATTCAAACAAAGTCCAAGTTCAAGTTTGACATGATTCAAACATGAACAAATTCAAGTTTGACACGATTCAAACGAGAACAGATTTACAAAATCTTTAAAGTTAAACTTCTTGGGGAACAGCAAAAGGTTTTAAAGATTCAAATCTGGCGCGCAAAGGTTAAGACCCAACAAGCACGACACAAAGCAAACCAAGAATGTCTTTACTTCACTAGGGAAATAAAGACAGGCACAACAAAAGACCACAAGCAAAGCAGAGCGCAAAGATGCAAAGATGCTAGGGTATGATGCACATGCTTAGCTATATGCTAGAAACGACGCGAATGACGCAGAACAGGGATGAAGAAAGGATAACACAAGCCAACACCGTGAAACCCAAACATCAAGGATAACCGGGGCGATCTTCTTCACTGGAGATGGCAACTCCATGCCAAAAAAACAGTACTGTCAATTCTTCTTGTACAAACTTGATTCCATAAAACATCTTAATTCCAGAGTAAAACTTAGTTTATCCTTGTGTTTTGTTAGAAATTTTCCGCTTCCAAGAATCAGATGAAAATGACGAAGTTATTGTATTCAAAGACCAATAACAACTCTAGTGACTAAGAATTATGTCGTCTAACAGCTAATCTCCAGGGACTCCTGCACGAAGAGCTGAAATCTGGTTCACAAAGGTGAAAACCTTAGCTTAGACAAATGTAATGGATATATTGGGAAAGTTGTTCTTCTTTGTTGGGGAAATAAACCCGTTGGGAATTTGTCAAAATCAGCTGATGTAGCAACTTGATGGGGAACTTAACAAAATAATTATGCATTCCATTGGCATAACTACCATCTTCAAATTTTATCTGCCTCAAGGCTAGACGGTCTATACAATAACAAGAGGATGTTATAGAAGAATTGGTATACTGGGTGTTTCCAGATCTTCAAACTCTTGGAGAGATCTCGGCATAACTGCCCCAGGTTAGGGGATGAAAAATCAAAAGAATTTTACAGAAGGATTGAAGTACCAGATACTTCAATATCTTCCAACTTGAATATTCAAAAGAATATTACGGAAGGATTGAAATGCCAGATGATTCAATATCTTCCAACTTGAATCATCAAAAGAATTTTACGGAAGACTTGAAATACCAGATGCTTCAATATCTTCCAACTTGAATAATCAAAAGAATTTTACGGAAGAAATGAAATACCAGATACTTCGACATCTTCCAACTTGAATCATCAAGAGAATTTTATGGAAGGATTGAAATACCAGATGCTTCAATATCTTCCAACTTGAATCTTGACGTAGCTGTTTCTGTTCAGTTATACTCGAGATACTCAAATTGTAGTAGGAATTACTGGGGAACGGATTTGCCCCTGCTGATGGGTTACTGAAGACAAAACTAGTCATAAGATGATCTCTATTTGCCCCAAGATTTGTCAACTCACACTTGGTTGCCCCTGGTTGAGTCAAATTTCCTTTATTTAGTTCAATTCCTCGACTGACCGCGTTTGTTGGGATTCCTTGATATCGAATGATATTGCAAACAAGTGTTGTTCATTAAAATTGGCAAAATTTAATGCAAAGTTTGAAAACAAAGCTTTGATAAAAATGCACAGTGAAATGATTAAATAGCCAAAACGAAGGTGGGTCTAGTCATTGAGGAAGTGACCAACACACGCGAGTAACAAAGATTATTAGGAGTCAGGTTACTCAACCATGCCGTAGTATGCCTTTCAAAACAACCTTACCTCAATTAGGTCTTTTATGGGTTGTAATCAGTTAACTCAAAATATACATTCAAATCTCCAAAAGTAGGAAGTCACTTGATTTGAAAAATGACTGGCGTCTTATATGAAGAGCTCGTATTCGAATGCACAATCCAGTTAAACTAAGAACTACCCTGCCCCAAGGTTGAGATTTAAGGGTTTTTTGTGTAAAGAAAGAAAACTCCTGCTTCTAGGCTCAAAGGCGTTAACAAGGGATGAAATGAAACAATGCCTTACATCCTCAGCGAGGTTAATTTGAAAGTATACCACAACAATTATGAACATGAGGTTTACATCATTCTCCCTAATCTTTGTTTTAACAAAAGTTTGAAAAAGGGGTGAAAAAGATATATATTTGAACACAAGAATAAATGAGTGAAACGAATGGACTTAACCAAAAGATGCATAAATATTTCATTAATGTTGCCAATTTTAAAGGTACAACAAAGCTCATAAGCAAATACCAATACAATTAAAGGAAATACAACTGAAACACAAAACACCGCCAACTAAAGATTTCAGTTTTCGGGTCCGAACGGGAAAAAGTCTTCACCACCAATCACTTGTTCCTTGTGGTACAGAATTTTAAGAGGCCTTGCAGGTCCTTTACCTTTGGCTTCAAAAGTCGAGGTACCAGGGTCTGAAGTACCTTCCTGAGGTTTCAGATTCTTTAGCAAGCTCATCAGCTTCTCTTCAAATTTCTTGCATTCTTCAATGGGATGTCTGATAGTCCCAGTGCGAAATTTGCATTCAGTCTTTGGGTGGTCTTCTTCGAAGATCAAGTCCTTGTCATGGATCAGCTCTTGCACAAAATGCTCTAAAGCTCGGCAATTGTCCAAATCATGCCCTTCAGCTCCCTTATGGAATTCACAGGTTAGGTTGGGATCATACCAAGGTCCCTGGAAAGGTGTGAGAAGTCGTGGAGTTACCAGCTTGTTTTGCATCAACAGTGGGAAAAGTTTACTTAATGGCACCGGGATAGGCTGGTGGTTAAATTTTCCTCTTTTAGCAGCACACTTCTTCTTATCTTGAGGAGAAACACACGTTGGAGACTGAAAACCCCTCTTCGTAAACACTTGACGAAGATAACGTTTGGATGTAGGAACAGGACCAACGTTCGGCTGGCATGAGGCTTCTCCAAAAACAAATTCTGGACACGAGAGATCCTTAGGAGATGGCAAAGGATAGTTGATTTGAATGCCTTGTGGTGTAAATGATAACATATTGGAGTCAAGCAGAGTCTGAACCTTGTCTCTGAGTACTCTATAATCTTCAGTTGAGTGCTTCTGTGCCCCAGCGTGGTAGTCACAACGGATGTTGGTGTCAAAGCCCGGCGGGTCTGGAAAAGACGTTGGATCTCTCTCTTCTGGCATTATCAATCCACTTTTGATCAACACTGGCAACAACTGACTGTATTCCATTGGCAATGGAGTGAAATTCCTCTCTGGCTTCCTTGGCCTCTGTCGTTCACGCTGATGTGGCAAACGAGCGCTCTTGAAATCTGGTCTGACGGGATGAATGCGATTCTCCTTCTTCAACAGAGTTTCTAGAACCCAATTCATCTGGCACTTGAGGATCCTAACCTCTTCTCTCATTTCCTTCTGGTATTCCAACATTTCCTTCATTGCTGCTAGCGTGACCTTTATAGTTTCCAGAAACTGCTCCATTTCTCTTTGGAGCTCTCTCAATTCATGGTTGACTCTGTCCATTTCACAGTATTGCTCAGACATCCTTTGTCACGTTTGGACTTTTGGTATTGACGTTTGGAAA
Source organism: Lathyrus tuberosus (assembly GCA_022829125.1). NCBI lineage: Eukaryota > Viridiplantae > Streptophyta > Magnoliopsida > Fabales > Fabaceae > Lathyrus > Lathyrus tuberosus. The sequence continues at coordinate 35,074,586 of JALAZF010000006.1, read as the reverse complement.
ATTAGGGTGACGGGTTCTGAAGAGCACGAGACGATAATAAGACGAAGAAGAACGCACAGGCACATGCAAAGATGCAAAATGATATGTAAAAATGCAAATGCAAACTAAACTATCAAGAAACCACAAATATATACAAACATTATAGACAAATGGAGTCTTCCTCAAAATAAACTTCTTCATTAAGATTGTCAGCTGTTACAATGGGGTTCAAAAGGTAAAAACGCTCCTAAACTGAAATGAGAAATACAACATTGATAGAAAACAACAGATGGTACTTCAAAAAGTTTGATCCACAAAAGGATGATTCCTCTTCTCCATTAATCTTCCTTGTGAGCTCTTCAATGTGCTTCCTAGCCCTTTCCCTCTCGAAGAATAAATCAGCCATTGTTTCTGCCATCTTCTGCCTGGCTTTAGAGGGTGAATCATGTCGAGGAAATGGCTTCCTTATCACTTGAGCAATGTCACGGGACCACCGAAGATGGGTCTCAGAGACCTGGCATTCAGCCTTCCAGAGTTGTCTGTTGATATTACGCCATGCATACTCGAGTCTCCTTTTCATCTCAAATCCTTCATCTCTTTCGTAGCACATCTTGATCATATCCTCGTTTTTGGGAGGTTCTTTCTTAAAGTAGCCTAACTGGCGGTGGGCGAGAACAGGATTATAATTGATGCAACCATCTCTACCCATCAAAGGCACATTGGGGCAGTCCCCATAGCTAATGATCATAGTAATCCCTTCATCTGTCGGGTTATACCATTCGATATCAGTGTGTTTTAACTTCATCAATTCCTTGGACCATAAACCACAGTCTGCAGCTTCCCAAAAGGCAGGAGTTTTTGGTAGGTAGGAGGTGAACCATTTGTAGAAAAGGGCCGCACAACAGACAATTTGTCCACTACCTCTCAAATATCTGTACTGAACTGAGTGATAAACATCTGCAAGTAAAGTAGGGACCAGATTATTGATGGCGAATATCTGAATGGCCTGGATATCCACGAAATTCTTGTCACTTGGGAACAGAAACAAGCCATAGACCATTAAGGCAAAAGTTGATTCAAACAACGCTTCATTTCCTTGGTCTTTAAAATAAAGGTCCTTTGCCATCAGGAATAAGGCGGGGAGTCCAGGTCATCCTCCTTTGATAGTAAAATTATCTTGAATGTCTGATACTCTGATCCTCGTGACTCTGGAAATTTCTTTGACGGAGAGCATCATCTTGATTCCAGAGAAAATTGGAGCCTTCTTGACAGGAATTCCAATTAGAGCAGAAAATTCTTCCAAGGTCGGTACCAACTGAAACTCAGGAAAAAGAAAATAGCGGTAATCAGGATGGTACAGTTATACCAAGGTTTCCAGGAATCCTTCCCTCACTTGTAACTTCATTAGTGACAGGAGGTCTCCATATCTGTCAATAAAACTTAGCGAACCCTCAATCCTTCCTCCAATCTCTATCAACGATTCAACATTAGGGATCAGGAAGGTAAAGGGCCAGTTTATCCTTTTGGTAGCGTCCATTGTCTACAAAGTCTGAAAAACAGAGTTAGCGTCTTGATAGTTTAGCAGAAATGCAAAATGCAATGCAAAGTTTCATGGAATTCAGACGTTCGCAAAATATCAAGAGATATCAAAAGAACCTCATTTTCATTAAATAAAAGTGAATTACAATAGTTGATACACTTTCAAAAAACCCTAAACATGAAGCTAAATAAAAGCTAGAAAGTCCTAAGGAGATTCTCCCAAGAGTCGTAGCTTGAGTCTTTTTGTTTTCTTCCTCCATCTGATCTCTTTCTGCGACAAGGTTATCGACGAGCATCTTCCAAGCTGTAGGCTGAACAATAGGAGAACTTGGGCCTTCTTGGACCTTCCTTTTCTTGTAAGAGGTCAGTTCTTCATATTTAGCACGTAGCTGTTTTCGAAGTTCGAAATTCTCCTCAACAACCACCTGATACTTGAGTTTCCATGCTTCCTCGGACCGCTGGGTCTGTCTCAATGATATCTCTAACTCCTCTTTCTTTGACATGAAATACAGAATAATTTCTTCTTTCATGGGAATTGGTTCCTCCCTCTTGTATGGCATCTTCAATTCAATGGCTCGCTTGTGGACCCACTGAAGATATGGTTCCAAAGAAACACAATTGGGTTTCCCCAAGAAGCTACTTTCTCTTTTACACTTGCTTTCCCAGGCTTTTAAGATTGAATCCCTTTGTTCTTCATTCTTATCATACTCCTCAAAATAAATTCCCTCTATATGGATGCTTAGAGGTTTATCCTTCATAGGGTATCCTAATTGACGGCGTGCCAACACCGGATTGTAACTGATTCCACCTTTGATGCCAAGAAGGGGCACGTTGTTATACGGGCCACAACTGTCTGTTATTGAGATTTTGTCGTACACTCGATTGTACCAGTCAATGTCTATATGAGAAAGGGCCATAATCTTCTTAGACCACCATCCCTTCTTAGGATCCCAAAATGCACCTTTCTTTGGTAAGTGTGAAACGAACCATCTATATATCACAGGAATACAGCAAGTGATCTGTCCATTACCATGGGCATTTCTCGTATGGACTAAGTGGTAGGCTTCAGCAAGTAAGGTAGGTACAGGATTCTACTTTAGGAAAATTTTGATTGCATTTAAATCCACGAAGTTGTCAAAGTTCGGGAACAGAAAGAGTCCATAGATGAGTAGAGCGAAAATAGCTTCAAAGGTGACCTTGTTGGAATGTTTAGCAAAGTAACGGGCTTTTTCAAACATGAACTTAGCAGGCAATCCAAAAATTCCTCCCTTGGAGATTAAGTTGTTTTTGATGTCAACTAATTCCAAGTGAGTCTCCTTAGCTATCTTTTCCTCTTTTGGGTCTCTGTTGAAGATGGGAAATGGAGAATCATCCTTGACGGGTAAACCAACTATCTGAGAATATTCTTCAAGTGTAGGCAAGAGTTGATAGTTGGGAAAGGTGAAACAATGATACTTTGGATCATAGAATTGAAGCAAAGTTGAAAGGAGTCCTTCATCAACACTTTTTGTCAACAATATCCACAAATTCCCATATCTGTCTTTGAATCCTTCGGGGTCTGTTAGCAAATCTCCCAATCTCCTTAGGTCATCCAACTTAGGGTTCTTGAAAGTGTATCTCAATGTTTTCCTTCTTAATTCTTCCATGATATCTCTGTGACATTAAAAAGAAGTCTGAGTTCCATGAAACTGATATGCTTATGCTTATGCTATATGGATGCAACAAACACAAACAAAAACAAATACAAGCACATAAAGGTTTGGGTTAAGAAGTGTGGAGCCAAGGTTCACCCTCCCATTGGTATGTACAATGGTTTTCACCTGCCGAACAAGGTTCTAATGGGTCCCTAGAGTCTACGATCCATTTTTCGGATTTTGTCGACTTCCCAGATGACTTGGTAATCAACAAAATTCTCAAGAGAACCTCGTCTGAGTGTAGTATCGCGTGATAACCAATTCAGAAATAGACTCCATCATGGTCACCGCACTACATCTAAAAGGCTTAAGTGGGGTTTGGTAACTACGGTTCTCAACTTCAATGGCACATACATTGAGAGTAGCACGTTTTCACGAAAAGGATCGTTCAACATGACTAAACTCTTAAGAGGGCCTAAGCTGAGTGATGGTGTCTCAAGTTAATTTTTTCAGGAATCGACTCCTTCAAAGCCACCTTGAATATATCATCGTCCTATCATAAGTGCACTCGAAATCCAGGTATAGGATTTATCTCACTCATAGATATCAACCCAAATCAAACAGGATAATCAAAACAAGAACAGATATACAAGTATATAAGCAGGTATGACATACACAAGCATATACAAGTAAATAAGCAAACATGAATAACATGAATACAAGATAGGCTTAACCCTCTTAGGAAAGGACCAACAATAGGTCTATCCGGGAATCCCCAGTGAAGTCGCCATTTCTTTTGCGGTGAAAATCGGATAACAAATTATTAATTAATTTGCATCATTTTTCTTTTACAACCGACTTTGATTTATCCAAAGGAAAGGTTCAAGATCGTTAGAAAAACCTAAAGGGGAAAAATCTAAGGTTCGGGGGTTGGTTATACAAAGGGAAGGTATTAGCACCCTAAGTATCTGTAGTACTCTACAGGAACCTCTTGTTAATGTTATCTTATGTTTGCTAAAGGTTCTATGCTAATGGTTGAAACCCTAGGGGTTAGTATCTAAGTATACTCGACAAAGCATCGCACTTTGCGCCTACGTATCCTCGGGAATAGAATCAGAGTATGCGTAGTTCTACTTCTACTGAACTGTTGACTATGGTCAATATTCAGAGGGGAAATGAGTACAAGCTCATTGTAGAGTTTAAGAACTCTCTAAATCTAGTTGTAATGGTCCTATGTTGAGGTTTAGTCAGTAGGGGAAGTGATAAATTCATTAGGATGAATATCACTAAGAGTTTAAGAACTCCTCCTAAACCTAGTTGTAATTTCTATGGCTCTGATGAGGCCAAGAAATGAAGTTTCTCCTAAGAGGTTACTTAGGTTAAAGTGGGGGGTCATGACTTTAAGAGTCAATATTAATCACCTTCCTTTGGAATAGGGGGATAACAGTTCTAGAATAATAAGAGAATAGATAAAGACATGATAAAAGATAAGATATTGATACAAAGCAACACAAGCATAAGGATGGCAAGATGCTTCATGATAAAGTATGGATAAGATGAACATGATCATTATAAGGACATATCAATATGTTTCAATCTTAAGGAAGACAAACATAGAGAATACTCACAAAGATAAAAAGAATGATATTAATCAAGGATACAATTCACATTAAAGTCAAGTATATGATAAATCAAGCATGGATGGATTAATTCAACACTTAAACAAACCATTAGTGAAATAACACTCATAAAATCAAAGATGCTAACAATTAATCCAAGGTGATAAACAAATAACAATTAACAACACCATTAAAATTAACAATACAATTAAGATACATATTGATAATTAAGAATGAAGGTTAACAATTAAAATACAAGTTGATTAACAGTTACCAATTAAAATGCAAATTGACAATACAAATTTAAAAGGTTTACACAACAATTAACAATTAACATACATAGCAATTAGTAATTGGAAATACATCACATATTAGTTAATGATAATCAAATAAATAATTAAGGAACAAACTATAAAATAAATATTTTGAGTTTTTGAATATATAAAATATTTTAAGAAAAATAAAATAAAAGAGGTTTTAAAAATGAAAAGATTTTGAAACTAAAAAAGTTGAAATTAAACGCAGGGGGGGTGTATGAGTGATTTAGGCTAGTTGAAAAAAACAAGAAGGATGGAATTGGGCCAGAACTGGGGGTGGCAGTATCAAAGAGCGCAAGGCCCAGGAGAGGAAAAAAGAGAACAAGGCGAAATAAAAAGCAAAAGGATTGATCCAAGGATCGAACCCAGGTCATGTAAGTGAAAGGCGAGGATATGTGCATGTGTGTTACCGTTGGGACGGCGTGTTTCATCCGGTTAATACTTGCTTCCATAAATACATAAGCCAAACAAACCATGAAAAATATTAAAACGGAAAACACGCGCACGTACTGGACATGTAGTAGCATTATCAATATCAATTGGTCATGTGTTTTTTAGTACGCTACAGGACAAAACCAAGTAAACAGCCAATCACACGCAAGCATGGGAGTGTGAAACATACAGAAACAAAACTGCTATCGTATTGCAAACTTAGAACATCAAAACAAATGCTCAACTTCAATCCATCATAAGTCATTCAAATCATCACCAAACATCATGAAATAAGATACCAATTTGAAGCACTCTACATGTAGAATAAGACTGAGCCCTAATCTAAACAAGTTAGTATTCAAAACATGAGCACAAAACCAATGGAAACCAGTGTCCAAAATAAAATTAAGTTAGTTAAAAAGTGATAAACCCATTCTGCTTCAGACTTTAATTAACATACTTGTTTCAAAATTTATCAATCAACATGTAATATAACTAACCAACACTCTTGCACTTTGTTACACGATAAACAAACATTAAGAGCTAAAAAACTCACATGAGTTGGAAACAAACCATACAGTCAGCATACTTTTAAACCAACAGCTCAAAATAATCTCAACATATCACATGGACATGTCAGATGTGTAAAAGACAACTACATACAAACATGGCAGTATAAGTACAAACTTCCATTCAATACATTCTAGCATCATACAACAATACAAACATTCTTCATCAATCAAACTTCAATCATAATTCACCAGCAGCTTCAAGAACAACATATAAACCATGCCAAAGAAATTTTACCAACATGACTGAACTTGTGTAATTGAGCATGATATTTGGAGCAAGAAAAAAACCAAGAGAAACTAACATTCAAAGTGAAATCTTAGCGAGACAAACCTCTGTTCCATTCAACATTAACATGAACCTTAACAACCTTAATAATAGTATGCACTATGACCAAACTACACACCCAAAATGAACACTCCATCAATGTATAAAGTTTAAACAGTTTGGAGGTATTATCAAACAGATTGGCATGCTTTCAAGTTATTCACACTTGTAATAGACAAACACTCCAATTCTAAACTTCAACTATAAAAACAAACCTAGCATTATGTTATCATCAAGCCAACACACATCATATATTGTAAAACATATTTGGTTTTCATGATATCATTCCAAAGTAATGTAGAAATAACATGTGAACATGTATAACATCTCAAACCATACAAAACTCATGAATATGATGATGACAAACCTAAACACGAGTAGATAATCAAGGGCATGGAAAAAAGAATGAAACCAAAACTCTCAACACTATATTTTCAAAGGCTGTCAGTGTAGAGAGAAAACATGAATCTTCCATTGTCATACACACATCCATTTCAAAACTCACATGCACAAAAGATAACATAGTAGCAGTAACAAAACATCATTCAGACATTCATTCATATGATCCAAACACCAAATTACAAACCACACATATTGAAGATAACCAAACGAGCCAACATGCATTTCAACACAAACTCAAACATGATAAACATAAAGGTTAGTAGGTTCTTTGTACATAGATCACAGTAGACATAGTTATTCATTTCAACATATATTAACAAGTTTCCAAAAGAAACAAAACAGGTGTAACCCTTAGGGCAACCATGGAGAGGTTAAAGCTTCTTAAAACAAACTTAACATAAGTAACTACAAGATACATACCATAAGCACTTAAACATTAAAAACAGAAAAAGGGATAATCTAATATGAAGATAGAATGTAGTTAACATGGTATGATAAGCATGATAAATGAGAGTTTGAGAAAACTTACCTAGTTTCTAAGCAAGTGGCAAGATATCCTCTCCTTTCCTAGCTAACTCGTGAGCTTCTCCAGAGAACAAGTTTTAGAATGGTTTTTGTGTCGTTTATTGATGAGAAATGAAGGAGAGGAGGGTTCCTTTTTATAGGGAGTTCAGCTGGTCCATGAGAGCAAATAACCAATGTACCAAGGGTTTGTCTTGAAGAGAAAAATCGTGGAAGGATCTTGGAATATGGTTGTTCTGAACCTAATATTATGGAGCCAAGTGAAGCTCCTTATTTTTCTTTTTAGGTCAGAAAGTGTAGCATTGTTTTGGATTGCAACTGATGGTTTAAGGATATGCACGAAGGAATGTTGTGTTTGCTTGCAAGTATTAACATGAAAGTACAAAAGAAAAAGTACTTTGGCAGCGTGTTTTAGGGTTTTGGTGGCAAGGTGAAATTGGAAAAGATGTGGTGAGTGTCTGCAGAACGTGTACTTGGAGAGAGAGGATAAAATTTGAAATTCAAAACTGATGTGTTCTTGGTGCAAAATCAGTTTCGAGTAGCCATATTCCATGCATGATATCTCTCAATTGTGTGATCCAAATTTCATGCCCTTTGGTTCTAATGAAAGTTCATACATCATACTACAATTTTAGTGTTGGAAAGTAGTTGAAATGATGCCTTGAATTGGTAAAAAAATGGCCTACAAATCGTGTCCTCCAAGCTGCCAAAATGAACTTAGAAAATTTCTAAGTTATAGAAATTTGACAACTTTAAGTGCCCATTTTTGACAGTCCATAACTTGAGAATGGCTTATCCCATTGAGATGTTCCACATATGGTTGGAAAGCTCTCATCGTGCTCTACAACTTTCATTTGGGACCCAATTCTTGAATCCAAATGGAAATGGGTGAAAAAATGGGTTAAAGTTGAGAAAAAGAGTGGTGAAAAGTGCTGAAAAATTTTCCAAGTGTTGGTCAAAATATCTTGCAAGCCTTATAACTCAAAAACCAAGCATTTTTAGACAAAAATTCATATGGGACAAATTGAAGATCTTGAAAAGAGCTTTCCAATGAGCTTTGAGTCACTACAATTGGGTGTGTGGTTTAGGAGTTATGGTCATTTCAAAATATGCTATTTGGGGAAAAATCTCACAAATAACACCTTTCTTGGTCAAAACCCTACTTCTCTTGCAAGAAACCTCATGAAACTTGATGTGGATACTTTGAATACTTCATGAGACATTCTAGGATGATTAGAACCATTAACACTTCACTTGAACCAAAATTCCAAAAGATTAGGGTTTCAGTCAAACCCTAATTTTGACTGTGAATACACTGAGGTCAAATCTTGTAATCTTGCTTCTTCCTTCTCATCTAAAGGTCTTAGGAGACTCTTGAGGATGTTGATAAACCAATAGGATCAATAACTATGGTTTGGGAGTCCATCTTGATGAAGATCAAAGCCATTGGCTGATAAGTGTCACAGAAACCCTAATTTGGAGGCACAGTGAGGCTGAGGCTCAGACTTCTCTTGTTGAGGACCCGTAGATCTTGGATTCTTGTTGAATGATGTCCCTTGTATGTAAAGGACCTTAAATGGTAAGGGAACCACTCAAATCCTGAGTTGATAGAGCCAAATTTTTAGTGATTTCTTCAGAGCAAAACCCTAATTCCGAAGTTCTTGCACTGGAGATCGTTTGTTGACTTGACTTGCTTCAAAATAACTTGTGGAGCTTCATGGTGATATGTAGACCTAATTTGAACACAAAGAAATAAACTACAAGATATGGGTTAGCTCAAACAATGCAGATATGCTCCTAAGATGCACAAAGGCTGGATGACATCTAAGGGTAAAAATTTAGGGTATAACAATATACAACTGACAAGTCGGATAAAAACCCAACAACAACACCACCAAAAAAAACAACACATGCAACTATAATGTTAATCAAAATAATATTAAATCTTTATGATAGAGAGAGACTCTCTGGCTTCTCTCTAGAGTAACCCTTCATCTTCTTCATCTCAATCGGTTTGATTCTCCCCATCATTCAACAATGTATCAGGTTCATTAGGTGCTTTATTCGCTTCTTCCTTCTCTAGATAACCCTTTCCTAGTGTCCCCTGACCTGTTTTTCGAGTAGATACTAGGTGAGCTCTTCTCTATCTTTGGCTTAAACTCCTGGCTTTAGGGCTTAGGGGCCTCGGTAGGGAGGTGTCGTCATCTGGGTTTTACTAGGTAGCGGGTTGGTGGCCGTCGTTTCTCTGGTTGGGTTATCTTTGTTGAGGCTGATTGAAGTATGGCATATCAGAATAACAATGGGGGAATCAGAGGGTTCTGGACTGAGGTGGGTAAGAAGAAGAAGCCCATAGGCCGGAATGCTTCTATTGGCAGAATGTCTATTTGGAAGAGCAACAAAGGTAAGGTTACAGTTTCGGACATGCAAGAATCATCTTCTTTTTTTTTTACTCGGTTTCCAGATTCGTATGAAGCGAAACAGATGTACGAAGTCTTTAAGGAGTTTGGGACTATATTAGAAGTGTTTATCCCGGGTAGGCTTGATATCAGGGGCAAAAGATTTGGATTCGTTAGGTTTAAAAGAGTAGAGGACGGACATCTTCTTGCCATTAATCTAGACAAAGTTGTCATTAATGGTACTAAGATTTTTGCCAATTTACCCAGATTTAGGAGAGAGACTAAGGTTGGTGATGGTATTGGTATTGTAGATCGTAAGAATGAGGATTTGAGGAGGGAAGAAGGATTCTCAATCAGAAAAGACAAGAGGAGTGGTTTAGTTTCTAATGTGTCCTTTGCTCAGGCTATTAGAAGGCATAAAGATTGGAATGTTGATATCAAGAAATCAAAATAGGATTTTATGGGAGATAAACCCAAGTTCGCCCATCTGAGTTTCAATGTTGATGAAGAAGAATTGGAAAGGTTTGAGCAGGCTTTTACAGGGGTCTTGGAGAAGCCTGGCTCTGCGTTGGAAGTAGTGGAAGCTTTTCAAATGGAAGGTTATTTTAATATTAAGGTTACTCCAATTGGAGCTAATCTCTGTCTTATTGAGGAAGACAATCCTGGTGATATTGAAAGGTTGATAGCAGAGGAATCTAGTTGGATTGCCATATGGTTCTTGGACATTCACCATTGGACCCCAAACGATGTGGATCAAGAAAGGCTTACTTGGGTTAGGATTTTTGGTCTTCCATGCCATGTGTGGGGTGAAAATTTTTTCAAATTTCTAGCTGGTCCAATTGGTGCTTTCGTCAGTATGGATGATGACACTATGGGACATGCTAGGTTCGATATAGCGAGAATTCTGATTAGGACGAAGGGTGCTATGAATCTCAATGAAGTGTTCAATCTAGATGTCAATGATAATGTCTTCCGTATTAAGGTAGTAGAGGATTCTTTTGGGTCGTATGTTAAAGACACTAGTTCTAGAAGTATGTCCTGTTTTGATGAAGATAGCTCAGATTTAGTGGAATCTAAGTCCTATAATTCTGATGGTGGTGATGAGGGATTTAAGATGAATTCGGGCGGGGCTAATTCGTATGGTGTGGAGAAAGTGTGCGTGAGTGATGAGGGCAAGAATGGTTCTTGTGAACGTGAGGGAGTTGTTTCAGTCAGAAATTCTACTGAGGAATCTTCTCATCCTATAGATAGTGTGGAAGTCAGTTGTTCTAAACCAGGGCCTATTCTCATTGACAGCCCTTCTCTCGATTGTTATCGTAGTTCCAATATTGCTGGAGAAGTTGATTTGTGTGGCTTGCAGGTTAATACGATTAAGAGTATTGAGAATGGATTGACCCCTGACCATGTCACTTGTTCTTTGACTAAACTTTATAGAGATGAAGTTGGTCTAGTGAGTGCCAGTGGTACGAATCATATTCTTAATGACAGGTTTCCTTTGGATAGATGCCCTCCGTCTCAGTCTGTTCATTTATGTGATTTAAATGCTGGTAGACCCATTGCTCAGGTTAATGAAGGAATTCAAGTTAATAAGAAGAAGAGTAAGAAGCAAATCATTGGTGAAATTTATCAAAGACTGAAGATTCCTTTCAATCCTTCGTATTATGCTACTCTTCTTCAAGCTGAAAGTTCTTTTCTGATGTCTCATAAGAAGCAGGAAGTGCATGGGAAGGATAATAGGAAGTATCCTCTGTCAATCCATGAGAATAAGACATCCGTCTCAATTGACAATTCTATTTCTGACTCTGGTTTTGAATAGAGTAATTTAAGGATTAAGAAGAAACTGGAGAATATTCCTATTAGGGTATGGGATTCTATTCAACAGTTAGGTATTAAAGCTGAAGAAGACGATGAAGTGTTTCAAAATATACTGAGGAATTTAGAAGAGGTGGATAGAAAATCTATAAAAGGAAAGAAGGTGGAAGCTACTAAGTTTAAATGAATATAGTTTCCTATAATATTCGAGGGTGTGGTGGGGTTTTGAAAAGAAAGAAGATTAGAGAAACTCTGAATAAAGTTGGGGCAGAGATATGTTTTCTGCAGGAAACGAAGTGTAGCAGTATAACAGATGAGTTAGTGTATAGCGTTTGGAAAGATAGGAATTGTCATTGGTCTGCATCAAAATCTATTAGGCTCTCTGGTGGATTAATCATCATCTGGAAGTCTGATGTTTTATCACCTATTTGTAGTTATAGAGGTACAGGATATCTTGGGATGCAAGCGATTTGGAAGGGTAGAAGGTGTTATTTGTTTAATATTTACTCTCCTTGTAACATTGCAGAGAGGAAGGTTTTATGGAAGGAATTAATAGATCTTAAAAATAGGTTGAGTCCAGGAGAGTGGATAGTTGGGGGGGACTTCAATTCTATTAAGAGTATGGAGGAACATATTGGGTATATTCGTCCCAACAGAAGGCACATGTTAGAGTTTTCTGAGTTCATTAATTCTCTAGGTGTGGTTGATCTTCCTTTAAGTGGACTCAAATTCTCTTGGTTTAAGTCAAAAGGTATAGTCTGTAGTCGTCTTGATCGGTTTCTTGTTTCTCCCTCTGTCTTTAATGAGTGGAACATGGTGACGCAAAGAATAGGAGAGAGGGATATATCAGATCACAGGTCGGTTTGGATTGCTGCTAAAAACATTAATTGGGGCCCCAAGCCGTTCAAGGTTTTGTCGTGCTGGTTCGACCACTGTGACTTCATTCCTTTCATTAAGAAGGAGTGGGAAGACTTTAAGGTATCAGGAAAAGCCTTTTATATCTTGGCAAAGAAAATGAAACATCTTAGAGATAGGATTCGTTGGTGGAATACCAATATATATGGTTGGGTTGATCTTAGTATTCAAAAGGAAGTTGACGTTGTTAATGAGATGGAAGATTTGATTGTTCAGAAAAGTGGAGCTATCACAGGAGAGGACCTATTATGCAGAAATGTAGCAGAGGACAATTTCTGGAAATCCATTAGAGTTAAAGAGAGTATTCTGAAACAAAAATCGAGATCCAAGTGGATAGCTGATGGAGATATCAATACTAAGTTTTTTCATAATGCATTGAGACAGAGGATAAATCTGAACACCATTAATGGAGTCATAATAAATGGTAAATTGGTGGAGGATGTGCAGATTGTGAAATAAGTGGCCAGTTCTCATTTTGCTAGTAGATTCAGTAGGGTGGATAGACCTTTCCCTCGTATTGGTGGTTCTGGTTTTAAATCTCTTTCTCTTGCTGATAGTCAAGACCTAGAGGTTGATGTTAATTTACAGGAAATCAGGGAAGTGGTGTTTGGTTTTTCTGGGGATCGTAGTCCTGGGCCTGATGGCTTCAGTTTCGAATTCTTGAAAAAATGCTGGGACATTGTAGGTTCAGAGTTTTCAAATTGTGTGTTGGAGTTCTTTGAAGGTGAATAACTACATAAAAGCTTTGCTTCTTCTTTTGTGGTTTTGATTCCGAAGGCTGAAAATTCAGAAGATTTTGATGGATATAGGCCTATCTCTCTTGTTAGTTCTGTTTATAAGGTAATTTCTAAGATTCTTTCCAACAGACTTAGAAAGAAGATTGGAGGAATTATCTCAAATACTCAAACTGCGTTTTTGGAAGGTAGAAATCTATTAGATGAAGTGTTTGTCTTAAATGAAATCTTGGAGTTTGCCAAGAGATCTAAGAGGGAGCTAATGATTATCAAAGTGGACTTCGCTAAAGCATATGTCTGTGTAGATTGGAATTACCTTCGTGAAGTCATGAATCATATGGGATTCGGTCCGAAGTGGATGAGATGGATGGACCTTGGAGTTTTTAATAGTTTTCATCTGTTTTAGTTAATGGAAGTCCATCTCAAGATTTCAGAGTATCTAGGGGTCTCAAGCAAGGAGATCCCCTTGCTCCTTTCCTTTTCTGTTTGGCTGCAGAGGGTCTGGAAGTTATCATGAAACGTGCAATAGCTGCTGGTTCATTTTCTGAGTTTAGAGTCAACACAGATATTCATTTTCACCTGCTGCAATATGCTGATGATTCTGTCCTAATTAGTGACGGTTCTTGGAAAAATATTATTGCTATCAAATCCATCTTGAAAGGTTTTCATCTCACTTCAGGGTTGGATATAAATTTCAGTAAGAGTTCTTTGATATGTGTAGGTTTAGAGGAGAACAAGATTAGAGCTGCAGAGTTGTATCTTTCCTGTAAAATCTCTCCCTCTCAGTTTTCGTTTCTTGGGATCTCTATTGGAGGCAACCACAGGTTAATTTCATTTTGGAAGCCGGTGATTGATACGATGCGTGCTAGATTGAATACTTGGAGAAGTCGGTTCTTATCAATGGGAGGTAGAGTTACGTTAATTAATTCTGTCCTGAATAATTTGCCTATCCACTACATGGCTTTCTATAAAATGCCGGCCAAGGTGGTTAGAATTCTCACATCGATCCAAAAATCGTTTTTGTGGAACGGCTTGGAGAATAAAAGAGGGATTGCGTGGATAAGCTGGAATATGGTATGCAGAAATAGAGAGTTGGGTGGTTTAGGGGTGAAAGATCTTAAATTATTCAATTTGGCATTGTTCCTTAAATGGTCTTGGAAGATATTAGAGAACAAGAGTTCAATTTTGAAGGATTTCATCAACTATAGATATCCTTATAGCTGTTCTGATTTTTTCAGTGGTGAGTTTTCAAACTTGCAGGTCCCTGCTTCAACTTGGTTTCTAGATCTGTTCCGTGCCACGAAAGCTGCGGGTGAGGGTATGTTGGCTGATCTAATTGTATATGATATTGGAGATGGAAGTAGGGTGGACTCTTGGAGGACTAAATGGGCAATGAATGATACCTTCAGTAGGTGATTTCCTATTCTGTTTGGTTTAGTAGATACAATAGCAATGACAGTCTTTGATAATGGATTTTGGGAGGGAGAGAATTGGATTTGGGACATTAAAGTGGAGGCAACTGATCTGTCTGAGCAGGCTCAGTTACAGCTTGAAGAACTGTATTCGTTTTTGGCCTCCATTTCCAGTGACAAGAAAGCCAATGTTTCGGTCAAGTGGTTGCTGGAGGAAAACCATGTTTTATCTGTTTCTTCTATGTATGCTTTTTTGCAGGAGAAACTTGGAGATAATGTCGCTCAACTTGGAATTGAAACGAAAGCGGCGTTCAAGTTAGTTTGGTTAGCTCAAGCTCCTTTTAAGGTGAAAGTTTTCGGTTGGAGGATGCTTCACAAGAGAATTCCAACGAGGGATAATTTGACACGTAGAGGTATTATCACTAATAGGCACGAGATGTCTTGTCCTTTCTGTTTCCTTGGAATGGAGTCGGTTGAGCATGTTTTATTTTACTGTAGTAAGACAATTTTGGTGTGGAATTTTGCTTGTAAATAGGTAGGGATTCCTTGTATATTGGTGGGGAATATGATAACTCATTTAACATGTTGGGTGCAGGGCTGTGTTGATAGAGGGTTGGTGGTTAGAATAGCAGTAGGCCTTTGGTTATCGATTTATTGGATTATTTGGTCATCCTGTAACAACATCGTATTTCGGGATAAATTTTGGGATTTAGATACGATTTCAAATCGTATTTTACTTTACACTTGGTGGTGGATAGGAAAGAGTTATAATAGTCCTTATTTCTGTAATTATTTCACTTGGGTTAACTTTCCTAGTGATTTTTGTAGCCGGTGATTTTTGATCTGGCTTTAGTTGTATACGGGTTGTGGTACCCCTTTGTACCCCTGTTAATATGAAAGTTTAGCTTATTAAAAAAAAACTATAATGTTAATCATATAATGGACTAAAAACTTTTCAAGTTTTTTCTTATATTCAGTTTTTTAAAAGTTGAAGTTTACATGCATGATGGATTTGCTTTACTTTTTGCAGGGTTACGTACTGAGGTTGTTGCTTGCCCTTGATGAATAAGTATGAAGTATACTTGGTTTGTTGTAATAACCAAGACAGAATAAAGAAAATGGCTTAATTTCTCTGCTTGTAATTGAATCCCCACTAGGGATTACTATACTATGTATTTCAGAAATAGTTTAAATAAAACTTACTATGTTTGGATATACTATCATATCTCATGATTTTTACTCTGAATTGTGAATTAGTGTTATACTTTCTTTTAAAGAAAAATTACACTTACCTCGTATTTTAAAATGACATGAAAACTCTTCACTAGTCTTAAAACATATAATAGAAAAAACATCACTCTTATTATTTAATTCGTTACAATAAAATTGATTTATATGCTAGCAGAACTCTAGATAAATCTGATTTATACTTATGATTTTCTTTTGTTATTAGACACACTAGTTGTTAGAATTAACCCTAAATTTTTTGAGAATTCCTATTCAATCTTGATCTCAAGATTGTTAATAATCACACGCAATGACAAAGAAAAGAAAAATTGAGAAAGAAAGAAAGAAAGAGAAAATAGAAATAGTAGCGTAGGAAAAGAAGATGAAAAACTGCAGAAATATTTCTGCTCACAAACTGTGAAAACTTTCAATATTCACTTGCAACTGCAAACTGTGAATTATCAAACTTGATTATTATAATGATAAGGGTTCCTCCCTATTTATAGATTTAGGTTAACTTGCATCTCAAGCTAAAATCCAAACTATAAAAGCCTAAAAATATCTAATATAATATTTCTAAATCAAATCTGATCTTTCTAAATCAAGTATAATCTTTCTAAAACAAAGAATTACATATTTAGCACACCACCTAATTCATTGTGTCTAAACTGTCTATATTCATCATGGCTCTTAGTCTTCTAAAAACTTCGACCTGCACTCCCTTCGTCATGATATCTGCAATCTGATTCTCAGTTCTACAGTGTTCCAAGTTCATCTTCCCTTCTGCTACCTACTCTCGAAGATAATGGAACCTCATTTCGATGTGCTTATTTCGACCATGTGCTATTGGATTCTTCGCCAAGTTAATAGCTGACATGTTGTCGATCTTCATGGTAATTGCTCCATGACTCTTCCCTGTGATCTCTTCGACCAGGTTCACCATCCAGGTTGCTTGACATGCACAAAGAGAAGCAGATATGTATTCTGCTTCGCATGACGACAATGCCACTACTGATTCCTTTCTCGAACTTCAAGCAACTGGTGTACCACCTAACATAAACACATAGCCAGCTGTGGATTTTCTATCCTCAGCATCACTACACCAACTAGAGCTGGTGTATCCCAATAACTTGCATTCTTTTCTTTCATCAACTGAAGGAAACAAAATGCCGTAGTCGAGAGTCCCTTTCAGATACCAAAGTATCCTCTCTGTTGTTGTTAGGTGTGATATCTTTGGCTTCTGCATGAATCTACTTACAATACCCATATTGTATGCTAAGTCAGGCCTTGTGTGACAAAGGTATCGAAGTGACCCAATAAGTCTTCTGTATTGGGTGGGGTCGACATCATCTTCATCTGAATCTTTCGATAGTTGTAATCTGGTCTCAGATGGAGTCGAAGTCGGGTTGCAATCTTGCATCTCAAATCTCTTGAGTATTTCGCTTGCATATCTTCTTTGGTGCGTCACCAAACCTCTACTAGTCTTGTAGAATTCAATGTCGATGAAATATGAGAGATTTCTCAAGTCTGACATTTCAAACTCCTCACTTAGGTCATGTTTGAAACCTTCAATCTCCTTCTTGCAACTTCCTGTTATCAATAGGTCATCGACATAGAGGCATAGAATAAGCAATTCACTATTGCTTCTCCTTACATACACTCTATGCTCAGTCATACATTTAACAAATTCCTTCTTCCTTAAAAAGCTGTCGATTTTCTTATTCCAATCTATTGGAGCTTTCTTAAATCCATACAGGGCTTTATGCAGCATGTACACCTTTCCTTCTTCGCCTCGTTTCACATACCCAGCTGGTTGTGCGACATAAACTTCTTCGTCTTAGGGGCCATTAAGGAATGCACACTTCACGTCCATTTGACATGTGTGCTAATTATTCATATTTACTAGGCCAACGACCAACGTGATTGTTTCGATCCTAGCAACATGTGCAAACACCTTATCAAAGTCGATTCCTTCCTTCTGAAGAAATCCTTTCGCCCCAAGTCTCGCCTTGTGTCGAGTTACTTCTCCTTTAGGATTCACATTCACCTTGTAAACCCACTTCACATCAATTTCCTTCTTGCCTTGAGACAATTCGACAAGTGACCAGGTGTTGTTGACTTCGATGGAGTCTAATTCCTCATTCATTGCTTTCACCCACTTCGAATCTTTCAATGCCTCAGCTGCATTGACTGGTTCGACATCTGCGTAGAAAGCATAATGTACCAGCTCACCGTCTTCGTCGACCACACACTACTACGAAAAATCCATTTAACAACGGTTGAGAATGACATATAATGACGCAGGCGAAGGCATTGTTATGTAGATTGTCATTGTAAGTTAGTTGTTTCTACAATGGACTGGAAACCGTTATTGAAAGGTAGGGCGCGAGCCATATATCACAACGGTTATAATAATAAACCGTTGTGATACATACACTTAGGTTCTGGGTTCGAAACCCATCAGTAGCAAAATTATATAAAACATAAATTACTTATGATATCGGTTACAATAGATAACCGTTGTTGTAAGTACCCTAAGTTTATTATATTAAATGTAGATTGCTTGTTTTCCAAACACCTCGCTAAATAAATATACATGGATTCAATTTGATGAATATGTCTATAATCTGCAAATTAAACTGTTCTTGAAAACCAACTTAAACAAACCAATGTTGTTTTTTGATTGCATTTGTCTCATCGTGCATTTCACGCTCTTTAACATATATTGTGGTTTATTGATCTGACTCCTTCGATATATAGCTATCTTCGATTATAGTTAAATTTTCATAAGATCAACAAGACATTGAATAATCTGCCTCATCTTTGATTTAACTATAATGGAAGATGGCGATGCATCTAAGGAGCCAAATCATTATACCATAATCTATATATAAAAGAACGTGAGATAAATGATGAGAGGCATACAATCAGAAAACAACATTGGTTTGTTTAAGTTGGTTTTCAAATACAACTTAATTTGCAGATTATAAGTATCTATGTCAAATTAACTGAATGTATTTTAAGTGAGGGTTAGTGAAACAAACAATCTACATAGAATATAATAAACTCAAACAACATTCTATACCAGATCCAGATATTATAAACTCATATAATACGCTTGCTACCACCAGCAAACTTTAAGTGAGGGTTAGTTAAACAAACAATGTAAATAGAATATAATAAACTCAAACAACATTCTATACCAGATCCAGATATTATAAACTCGTATAATACGCTTGCTACCACCAGCAAACTTTAAGTGAGGGTTAGTTAAACAAACAATGTAAATAGAATATAATAAACTCAAACAAAATTCTATACCAGATCCAGAAATTATAAACTAATATAATACGCTTGCTTCCACCAGCATCATCACCCTGTGTCATCCCCTTAACCTGAAAGGAAACAAAGCAAACTTCAAAAATGAGCATCCTCAGTTGAAAACAAACCCTAAAACCATAATCCAGTGAAGAGTAAAGAGAGGAACAGGAATTACACACCTTTTAATGAAACTAATCGCGGAACAAGAATCAATTATGATGTTGAACTAGTTTGGGAAGCAATGAAAAAGAAATATAAGGAGGAAAAGGCTTACACAAAAGCTTCCTACTTCTTATACTTCTTTTCATTGTTTCTAAAACTAGATAAACTTTGCTTACAGTGTTGATTCTTCATTTACTAACATCTTGTTCGTGAAGCTATCAAGAAAAAGTACAAGGTGGATGAAGTTTCTATCATAGCTTCATGCTTCTTGTACTTTTTTCCATAGCTACGCAAACATTATGAAGTTTCCAAAGCATGGTCTTTGTTAAGGTAGTGAAAACGAATCTGAAAAAATGAGAACAATAAAAAAAAATAACAATCCACAAATGAGATAATGGGAAATATCTAACAATAGATGGAAGAATAAGAATACCTTAATGTGTGATTCACGGCTAATGGTGAAAACGAAGAGAAAAAATGGGTTCTAGGGTTTTACTTTGAAGGCAACGGCGTTACTGTCAATTAAGTGAAAGTTATTTTGCTTATATATGGGTAAACTATTTCACAACCGTTAACAATAACAACCGTATAGATAGATATTTATTTATTATAAATATATCACTACAGTTAACTAGAATAACCGTAGTGAATACCCTTTTATCTGTGAATTTTAAAATAAATAAAAACCGTATAGATAGGTATTTATTTATTATAAATATATCACTACGGTTAACCAGGAGAACCGTAGTGATAACCCTTTTATTTATGAATTTTAAAATAAATAAAAAAGAAAAGGTGTGCCTTAACTTCTCACTTAATGCATCGGCAGTTTAAACATCAATAATGTAATTCACAATGCATCTGCAGTTTAAACATCAACAATGTAATTCACAATGGATCTGCAGTTTAAACATCAACAATGTAATTCAAACCCTAATTCAACTATTACATTTCATAACAAAGTAAACATTAAACATAAAGGAGACAAGAAAACATAACATCTTGATATTTCCAGAAATTATCTCTGATTTCAGTTTGTTCTTCAAATTCTTGTTTTTTTTCTTTAAATCCTCATGCATAACCTTCAGATAGCCCACAACTTCCAACTCTGACCTCATAATGCTCTCATCGTCATTTCCATCTCTTTCTCCCACGTCTTTATCCAATATGAACAAATTACATGTTTCATCGCTCCTCCAAAATGGACATCTCCAAAAAACCCTTCCTTTATTCTGTCCCTTCTTGCATTGATACGAAACCATACGACCATCACAACCATAAAAATTTCCAGATCGAGATTTTACACTGGAAGAAGACGTAGAAACACCTTTGGATGATTTTGTCTTCAAGTGTGACATTACAACACCTTAAAGTAGAATACTTTCTTGTTGTTGTTGTCTTCTTCCCGACAATGGTGACGGCGTTGGTGTTAGGGTTGTTTCGTCTTATTTCTTTTTTCAATGGATAAATTGATATATACTTGGTGTTTAAAATACATAACAGTTTGTAACAACAATTTTAAGAAAAAGCCATTGTGATATGATTATTGTTTTTTAGGTAAATATTAATAAAACTTAAAAAGGGAGCATTTACGTCAAAGGGATAAACTATTTGAGGGCAATGAGGTTCGAACCCATAATAGCTAGATTGTATCACCACAGTTTTCATGACAACCGTTATTATACCCTTGAGATTTCTAATTAAAATAATGTGCGTGCATCCAGTACGCACTATAAGAACGGTGTATAGGATGCCGTTGTAAACCTCGCGTTGTTGTTTGGGAGTTTTGTAGTAGTGGCATCATCTGATGTAATCACATATTCTTGCAACCTTACAGGAATGTGTCTTGTTCGTCGAGGTCTGCTTGGGCCTGCTTCATCTCTGACTTGTTCCTGTCGAACTTCTCTTTAGACTTCAGTGGCTGGTTCTTCACAAGAGATTCTCACTGAATCCTTCTTGACATTCTCAGTCCAATCCCATTCTTTAAGCTCATCTATGATCACGTCCCTGCTGATCACTACCTGCTTATTCACTGGGTCGAACAGCTTGTAACCTCCAGTCGAATGATATCCTATCAAGATCATCTGGTTCAACTTGTCATCAAGATTCCTTCTCAACTGATCTGGAACATGTCTATGTGGTATAGATCCAAACACATTCAAGTGACTGAGGCTAGGCTTGACACTAGACCAACATTCTTTTGGTGTGATTCCTTCAAGCTTCTTCATCGGACATCTGTTTAATATGTATGTAGCTGTCGAAACCGCTTCTCCCCATAATTCTTTGGGTAGATGCTTTCCATTCAACATACTCCTCATCATGTTCATGATGGTTCTATTCTTTCTTTCTGCAATTCCAATTTTTTCGTGGAGTGTAAGGTGCCACTACCTCATGCACAATCCCTTTTTTTCACATAATGCATCGAACTCTTTCGACACATACTCTCCACCATCATTAGTCCTCAGAATTTTCATCTTTTGACCACTATGTCTTTCGACCATAGATTTGAATCTAGTAAATACCTCGATCACATCACTTTTCTTCTTGATGAGGTAAGTCCATAACTTTTGACTGTAATCTTCTATAAACGTGACAAAGTATCTGTTGCCTGCAATCGGATCCACCTGGATTGGACCACATACATCAGAGTATATGACTTCCATAATTTCCTTCGACTTCCTTCCTGCATCTTTGCTGAAGTTATTCTTGTGTTGTTTCGACTGAACACACTTTTCACAGACTTCACTTGGAATTTCAATTTCAGGTAATCCTGAAGCCATATTTCTTCTCTTTAGCTCTCTTATGTCATTGAAGTTGAGATGGCCTAGTCGAAAATGCCATAACCACTTATCTCTGCTGGCTATAGTTGCTAGGAACTTGTGCTCCATCACATTGAGTTCAATCTTGAAGATCCTACTCTGAGACACTGGAGCCTTCAAGATCAACATACGACATGTTTCGAGAACTCTCATCATCTTATCTTTAATCAACACCTTGTAGTTCTTTTTTACTAGCTTCCATATACTGAGCAGGTTACTTTTCATCCCTGGTATGTACAACACATTGGAAATTATTGATTTCTTGCCATCCTTCCTCACGATCTGAACACAACAACACCTTCAGCTGCTAGAGTGTTGTCACTTGTAAATTTCACTGTGTTATTCGACGAGGGCTTCATGTTGACAAACCAATCTTTCTTTCTAGTCATGTGTGATGAGCATCCTAAGTCCAAGTACCACTTGTCCTGGAATCTTTCTTCATCTCTTGTTGTGACCATCAACAACATCACTTCTTCTTCGTGTTTCGCCAGCTTTGCATCAATTTCTTGATTCTTCTTCTTTTCTGGACAATCACTAAAATAGTGACCATACTTCTGACAATTGAAACACTGAATGTGACTTTTGTCAGGATTTCGACCACCACCTTTTCCTCTACCTGCAGCACCACCTCTTTGGTTCCCTTGGTTCCAGGGTTTTCTCTGATTCGACCAGTTTCCTTCATGCTGATTTCGACCAGCTGAATTGGTGTAGCCTCCTCTACCTTTGTTGTCATTCCAACTTCCTTTGTCTTTCCTTTCTTTTTCTGGCTGTGCCTGCAAAGCCATATCACTCTTCGACTTTCCTGTAGCTCTTTAAGCCATCCTTTGTTCATGAGACTCAAGCGTCCCTTGAAGCTCTTCCTTCGTCAATACTGACAAGTATTTCGACTCTTCTATGGCTACTACCACGTGGTCGAATTTTGGAGCCAATGACCTCAAGATCTTTGACACAACTGATCTTGATGTCAACACTTCTCCACATACCTTGATTTGATTCACCAGCTTTGTAACTCTAGTGAAGAAATCTGCTATACTTTCATTGTCTTCCATCTGAAGCAATTCATAAGTCCTTTTGTGAGTTTGTAATCTCACCTCTTTCACCTTATTTGTGCCTCCAAACGATTTTTCAAGAATCTTCCAAGCTTCTTTTGTTGATTCTACATCACTAACATTTTCAAAGTTATCTGGATTAACACATTGATAGATTATAAAGATAGCTTTATAATCATTCTTCTTCATTTCTTTATATGTTGCTTTCTCCTGATCTGTTGCAGTTTCTGCAAGCAGTGATAATCCCTCCTTCACAAGATCCCAAAGATCTTGGTAACAGAAAACCACCTTAATCTGCTTGCACCAATTCTCATAATTATCTTTCTTGAGAATTGGAATATTTGCTGGAAAGTGACCGTTCGGGTGATTCATCGCCATCACAGTTGTTCTTCCCTTGAATCAAAATCGGAGCTCTAGATACCAGATGTTGGAATTAACCCAAAACCTTTTGAGAATTCCTATTCAATCTTGATCTCAAGATTGTTAACAATCACACGCAATGGAAACGAAAAGAAAAATTGAGAAAGAAAGAAAGAAAGAGAAAAGAGAAATAGTAGCATTGGAGAAGAAAATGAAAAACTGCAGAATTCTTCTGCCCACAAACTGTGGAAACTTTCAATATTCACTTGCAACTGCAAACTGTGAATTATCAAACTTGATTATTACAATGATAAGGGCTCCTCCCAATTTATAGATTTAGGTTAACTTGCATCTCAAGCTAAAGTCCAAACTATAAAAGCCCAAAAATATCTAATCTTATATTTCTAAATCAAATCTGATCTTTCTAAATCAAATCTAATCTTTCTAAAACAATGAATTACATATTTATCACCAGTTAGTACAAATAAATATTCCTTTATAAATAAACATTAAATAAATTTTCTTATTTAAAAATGTTCAAACTTAAACTTAATTTAATAACACACCATCTCCGACATTTACTCTTAACTAAACAAATGTTAACATTCGTATAATATTTAAAATTCTTTTTAATTTATTTTTAACTTCAATTTACATTGGTTTAATTAAATTACTACACCTATTCTTATACATTTACCAATCATATAGTACTATTTTTAATGCTCTACTTAAATTACTGCACCTATTCTTATACGTTTACCAATCATATAGTACTATTTTTAATGCTCTTATACCATTACAGCATGATATGCGATTCAACTTGTTAACCTCACTTTGCTCATATTACACAACTCTAAAAAAAACATGGTTCATGCGCTTATTCTTATTTATACACTATTTTCAAAACACTTGTAACATATGAGGCTCTTGTATGAATGTCAGTATTTTTCTGCAATGTTTCATTTTAACTCATTTAGTTAAATGACACACATTTAACTACAACACTAGGATTCTTCTTAAGCTAACACACATTTTTTTAAAAAATTCCAAAAAAACCAACTTTTCAGATTAATTACAGAAATGGCTGAGTTTGAAAGTACAATATAAGGGTGACGCCATATGAAATGGCGTCTCAGTTAGAGGCCACAAGCCATTTCATATGGCGCCTCATATGTCCTAAAAAAATGTCTGAGGTCAATCCATATGAAATAGCGCCTCAGGCCATTTTTTTTTTATGTTTAATTTATATTTTTTTAATATACTAAAAATTATATTATTTTATATGTTATGTTGTGCCTATAAATAAGGGACCTCCCTCACTTGTTTTTGCACAGCAATTGTCATCCAAACCCTAATTGCCCCTCTTCCCTCATCAATATCCCAAACTCTCTCAAACTCTCCCTTACTCAACACGATGTCTTCATCCTCAAATAGCCGGCCCTCGTCGTCATCAGCAACGGAGGAAAAGTGGCCAGAGTTTCCACTGATGAAACGAAATGGTTTGAATGTAAGTGATGATAGGATGTATATTTCATGTGTATTAATAGGCAGAAAAATATTACGAGAAACGTGTCTCTTTAATCTAATTGCTTCAGAAAAGCATTGCCAAAGAGCCATGTGCTGTTCTGCATGCCTACACACTATCCTTGACATGACCACACAAGACTGCATGCCTACACTAAGCTTGACAAGACCACACAACTCTGCATGGTTACACTATTGACAAGATCACACTCTGCATGACTCAACAATGCATGCCTACACTCTTTTTCTACTGTTCCTACCCATACCTCTGCACAAATTTAAAAACAAACATTAAAAAAAAAATAAGCAAATGGCCTGAGGCGCCAATTCATATGGCTTGACCTCAGGCATTTTTTTAAAAAATTTATATGGCCTGAGGCGCCATATGAAAATGGCTTGTGGTCTCTAACTGAGACGTCATTTCATATGGCGCCACCCTTATATTGGGTTTTCAAACCCAACCATTTCTGTAATGAATCTGAAAAGTTGGTTTTTTTGGAATTTTTTTTAAAAAAATGTATTATTTTAAAAAAAATTCACACCACTACCATCATCACCTTTCTCGATTTTACACTCAATTTTTTAAACCATTTCGTTTTTAAATTCTTATCCTCATATATCACGTCAACAACAATATTAGTATTAACATGTGCAACTTGCTGACTTTTCTTCAACACAAATCAATAAATATCTTGTAGTCTAGATGCATAGCCTGACAATACCGGATATGCACCCTTGGAAATCTAATCACTTTGCATCAAATACACATCAAACACTATGAAAAACAATTATTTATACAACTTTTCATAAATTATATTTCTTCTGACGGTTCTAAGTGATTCTTCTGCATTTATCAAGATTATCACCACCTTGATGAAACACATTTTCAGAAACATTAACTACAACACAGTTCTTTGATTTGGAAGGAAAGTGTTGTATTCTTGAGGAGCCTTTGTAAGATCTAAGGATTTTTTTCTTTATGATCCCTCTTTTATTCCTTCCTTCATATTTGAAAAATATCTCACTTCATATTAGTTGCTTTAAATATTTTCTAATTTCACAATTATGTTAGTTCACTCTGAATTTTTTTGGATAGAGTGGTAGAAGCTAGATACATATTATATTTGGGATAAGAAAGATTAAAGAAAACAACTTGCTCACAGAGAGAGAGAGAGATATTTCAACTACTGAGGCATTTAAAGTGAGGTATTGTCTTGTATTATACACAGAAATAGAAACGATTTGCCTATTTTTTTTAGTTTAGATGTTTAATTTTAATAAAAGAAATTTATCATGTTGGCATATTATTATAAGACAGAATGATTTTATATGATAGAAATCACTTTTGTCATAATACCTTGTCAATGATAAGTAAATCCTAAACATATAACTTATTCAGATACACTACTAAAAAACAAGTCTTTTGTAACAGTAATATTACGACAGACATAGTGTTAACCGTGGTAATATATTTATCTTGGAAGCATATTTTATTTTTACTAGATGACATGTCACAACGGTCAGAAGTAGCAACCGTTGTGAAAAGTACACAGAGTGAAATGGTTCGAATCCCATCACCAACGATTGGCCATTTCTCGTGATAAAAAATATTATTGACCATGTATATCACCATAATTTTTATTACCAACCGTGATGAAACGTGATATTTATTTATATATAAGCAAAATTATATAACGCTTCAGTACATAACAGTCGTCTCTCTCAAAACAAAACTCTAACAACTCTTTCACTCGTCTCTCAAACTGAAACCCTAACAAATTTGTCACTCGTCTCTCTCATATAGATACCACAATACGAAACCATAACAACGAGTCTTAGCCAATGGGTATTTACAAGTTCGTTTTCTCTGTTGTTTTTTTTTCCAAATCTATTTCAATATCTTGTTTCATGATGTTTGAACTTTCTTCTTTTTTTCCCCTTGTAGGTATGGATGCTTATTGAAATAAAGAGGACGAAGATATATTTGGCCCGTCAAACTTGTGTCAAAAATTCAGAATGACATCCATTCAAAATATACACCAGTTTGTTGATCTAAATTTTTCTTCATCCTTATTTCATTGATGACACTCCATTATGAGTCCTGACTTGTATGGTATGTTTCTGAAGCATTTTATGCCTTGATATGTTTGTTGTATCGTGTTTGTTCCTCGACCGTAAGAACTTGATTTAGTAATCTTAAATCTTTAACCACCCCTCTCTCCACGTCTAATTTTGTTTGCAAAGTAAATAATATTTTGCAAAAAGAATTAAAGTTGAAGGCAAGGGTTGTTGAAGAACTAGGATCATTAAACCAAGTTCTTACTGTCAAAGAACAAAATACAGATAAGGAGTTGAAGAACCCTTGTCAATCATTGAACATGTACTTATTCTTCTAATATAACTTAATTTATCATATTATAATGTTCTAGTGCAGATTGGAAAGTTATATGTTTAGTGAGCATTTGCGAAATAAACATTCCACATAATTTATAATAAACTCAGGGCTATATACAACAACAGTTGTGTAAATCATACCCTAAGTTTTGACCTTGAGATTCTGTTATTCGTTTCGCATCGTTTTCATAACATATCATGAACTTCATCTTGCATAGTGTCCGAAATGTCAGTCAGAATAAATTTATTGGATTTACATACAAACGGGTCTAAATTTATTCCAAAATCTGACCAAACGCTTTATTTTTCCAAAATTTTTATTTCGCGTTGATTTTTTTTGTGTTTATTTTATTTTTTTCGGCAATTTTATGCCCGATTTTTTATTTCGTTTTTTAATTATTTTTATTTATTTTTAGTTAAATAATCATTTAATTTATTTAAATTTTATTAGATATTTAATTAAAATTTTTATTTTTTATTAATTAATTTTATTTTTAATTTGTTTATTAATATTTTATTTTTTTTATAAAAAACACAAAAACATCTTATTTAATCAATACTTAATTATGTTTCTCCTTCTAAAAACACAAAAATATAATATTTAATTCTTTTTATTTTTGTATCATTATAAAAAAAAAAAAAGCATTGTGTTAATTGTTATTATCATTCTTGTCTATTTTCTAGTCCTATATATATATGCATTAGAAAAAACAAAGGACAAAAAAAACAATTATAGCACCAACTATTCAATCTCCACCTACGTTCGCCTCCAAGCTCAGCTCAGACGACAACACCGCCGCACACCGACGTCTCAGTCTCCCCCATTCGGTCCACTTCCTCTCTCCTCTTTATCTCTGCATTTTTTTTTGTTCTTGTTTGTTCTCTTTGCCATCTTACTGTTATTGAGTTTGAACATAAAAATCATTAATAAATCATTATTCTTGTTTGTGTGTGGTTCAAAACAAGGCTTTCTTTTATTTTATTTTTTTATTTTTTTATTTTTTATTTTTTTAAAATGGTAGAAGGGAGGCATTTTTGTTGTTTCAAGTAAAGAATGGTGATGAGTATTATTTTTTAGTTAATGCCTTGTCTTTTGTATTTATTTCACTTGATTGAAATTTGGATTGATAAATCTGACAGATATGTTTATTTATTTTATTTATATTTATATTTTATTTTATTTAGAATTATTTGTGTTTAGATTGGATTAGGCCCAATTCCCTTTTATATGTTAACACCCCTCATGTTATCATGCACCCTTCAATTGTATTTGGTTATTATTATTATTATTATTTTATTTTTATTTAAATCTAGATTAGTAAATTAATAATTAGTTATAGTTAAATTAGTTATTTAAACTATTAGCTAATTAATTTTTTTAGTATTAGTTTTTAGAATATAATTAATTAGTTTTTAACTAGAATTTAATTAGTTAATTAGTTTTTTTAGATTTTAGTTTAATTAGTTAATTAGTTCTTTATTAATTAGATTTTGGTTTAATTAGAATTGGGTTTAATTAGATTTTATTTTTAGTTAATTCTTAAATTAATTTTGATAATCCTCGATTTCTTTTTAGTTAATTCTTTATGTTCATTTTTGAATTTAATTCTTGACGGCTGGACTGTGATTAAGTCCTGTTTTTTATGTTTATTTCGTTCGGCGATTTCTCAATATGTTCCCAAGAAAAGGATCACTCCCGTTGACTGCCACGTCATGTTTGGGATAACCTTGTCCACCGTTCCCTTGAGACCACTTGTTTTATTGTGTTATTAGTTATTAGGTATGCTAGCACCTTCCCTAGGTATAACCAACCCCCGAACCTACAAAATAACTAGCATCTTTCCTTGGGAACCTAGGTATAACCTAGTTATTACAAGAGGTTCCTGTAGACTACACAATAAAACTACAGATACTTAGGATGCGAGCACCTTCCCTAGGTATAACCAACCCCCGAACCTTTAATCTCTTGCATTGGTTTTTACATTTCAATTAGGGTTTATTCGTTCTTTTTCCCTTCCCTTGGATAAATTAAATACCGGTGGTGAATTAAGATTTGTGATTTAAGTTAATTAATAGCTTGGTATCTGATTCTCACCGCGACAGTCTAGAACAATCGTTGTTAAATATTTTGCATTTTAATATACCACAAAGGTTGTTTAAAGTAACTGTTGTGGTAGATAGCGCGCTACTTGGATACAATCATGGTCGCCCACCCGTGATTGAAATCATCATACATACAATCACACCTTATGTCACAACGATTGGACCTGCGTGATGGTATCCCTTTTCCAACCGTTGTCATATGGGTTTTTCGTAGTAGTGATATCTACATATAGAATATGATACTTGAATATAGCCATAAATAGTTTAAATTGTGGTCTGCAAGTGCAGTTATGTCTGCAATTTAAAAATTTTAGAGGTATCTGTAGAAGTATTGCAATCTCAATTGCAAGTGCCTTTAGATATATTATCAAGTTTCGCAGCATAACTGCAACCTCAACGTATCAATTTTCGCAGCATAACTGTAACCTGCAAAGAGAAGCAAAAAAAGTTAATATCCCACTATAAGAAAACACAATAAAGATATGAAAATTAACCATGTAAATAAGTGAATATAATCTTACCAATCATATTGAAATTTAGTTCAGGAACCACAACAAGTGCACAACCTGCAATAATTGGCAACAATGAAAGGTAAACTTGCAAAGGAAAAGTTTCACCAAGCAAGAACCTTGAATATATTATTGTCATCATGAAATTTATGCATTTCAACTGATTTTCAATTGTGCTAGGATCTTCCATATATTTATTAAAATAATAAAATCCAATAGGAAAATGTTATAGCCCTTTGATCTTCAAAATAGTGGTGTTGTAGTTGTTTGTCTTAACTTTGCTGAATAAATCCTTTTCAAGGTCACTTGCATCCATTACTTCTTTTTCGCATTCTGCTATAAAACTTGTTCAATAAGTTACCTCGCCGAAGAAAGAAAGAAATAAAAAAATATATTTATCGGTGAGAAGTCTACATATCAATGAAAGTAGAATGTGGTCAGTAAATTCTTCCATAATTTAATGGAAATGAACCAGAAATTATGATCTTATCTAATTCCAATGATTCAACTACATTTATGTTCTTGATACAAACCATGACCCCGTTTGAGTTCCGCTTGAATGACAATACTTCAGTGTTGCATAGAAGTCTCAAAGGAAGTGATTTAGCAATCTTCTACCAAAGACTTGTATATTCACCTTTATATCGTCGTATTTTTCCAGCCATTGACGTTCGAGTGAATTCATGAAGGTATGCATAAGGCGTGTCTTGAACAAACCCATACCCCGAAGTAGAGTAACCATAAAATACATATTTAGGAACATATTTGAGTCCACGACACTTTAGATACTCCAAAGTTAAGTCCAAACCAATGTCACTAATAGCATGAACCCCGATTCGACCACGATTCTTCACTTTTTCCTGTCAGCATCACAATGACAATTAACAACAACATCATTCAAATTTAAAGTCGGCGAACAATGGAATAATCTCTATGAAGAGAGAGTAGGGACTAACTTGTATTTTAAATGTAAGTGACATAACAGATACATAATCATCAGCAACTTTAATATAAAGATATTCTTCTGATGAAGGATCAACAAAGACAAGCTTGTGAGAACCCATTTCTACTAATGTCGAACCCATCTCTTTCGCCAAATGAAAGATGACCAGAGCACTACTTGCAGCAAGAATTTGTCTTCCCAAATCATAAACATTTCCTGTATAGACATTTGCACACATTCAAAATCCATTACCACTTCAACGCGTAGTCATAAATTGCAAACTACAACCACAATTGTGATCACATGGATCACATTTTATGCGATCCAACACCATTTAGAACCAGGTACATCGTGAAGCTAAACTATGACATGCCTTTAATTTCTACCGATTCACACATGCCACCAACCGTGGGATGTTTTTCCAAAACTGTAACATTCTTATAACAAAGCTTATCTAATGAATAAGCATCTGATAAGCCACTTGGACCCGCACCAATTATTCTGATTCTTATGTTTTCTAGCAACGAAGGATGTGGTACGATATTTATAACCTGCAAAGAGAAGCAAAAACCATTAAGATCCCGTTATAAGATGACACAATCAACATATGAAACCATGGTAGTCACTAAATAAATCCCGTACCAATTGTTTCAGCTTGGACTTTCAACTACCGTGTGATCCACATCTTGTGATGACCCTTATCATCTAAGCAACTAAAGCAGAAATATAAATACATTCAAATAAAGTAAGAAAATGAAAACATAATTTAATATGTGTCTTTAATATATGAATCAAAACCTAACGCAGTATTTTTCCATACCTAGTTTCCAAACACTATAAGGGTACGCAGCTTTAAAAGTCTTGAAAATTTAAACTACAGCAATAGCCAAACTTGAAAATATTCTAAAGCAAAATATGAATAACTATTAAAATTAATTAATGGAAAATGTGACTGTTATTCTAAAAAATCGAAATGTTGTTGTCGAGCCGACCCAAGCTAATACTGATATAGCCGTAGATGATGCTCACTATTAACCTCAGATAGAAAAATTATAGAAATAACAATCAATTGGAATCGTTTATAACATGTATATGCACCTATAATTCATGATTTGTAAAATATCATAGTTTGCAAACAAAGTACCACATTGACACTCCATAGTCGATGCAATAACTTGTATCAGTTGAAAAAATATTTTAGATAAGAGGTTTCAAAAAAACACAACATTAAAAACTAAAACAGGATCAAGAAACATAAATATGTTGTTGAAGAACACAAAGAAATATAAGTGTGCATAAGAATAAGCTTTTCAAAACATCCATTAAAGGGAATGCTGAGGGTTGGAACAGAACTTATTCAAGGGTTGGAACAAGTTCTATTGAGTGTATGGAGATGGTTTGTGGTGTTAGTTTGCAAAGTGCACGAGTGGAGTGAGTTTGGCTAGAGGTTTTGCAAGTTTGAGGTGTTTTTGCAAAAATTATGAAAAGTGAGAATGCTGAGGTTTTGAAGGTATGTTTGTTGTGTCTTTTGAAGCTTGATGCATCCCTCTATTTATAGGGAAAAAGTTGGGGGGGGACTCTGGTCAGAATATCAAGTTTTTGGAGTTTTTGCAAGTTGGCTTGGTTGGAAATGAACTACATGGTTTCATGCAAAATCATGGTTCCAATGTGCAAGTACACAACTTTTCTAGAGTGGTTGGGATTTCAGAAAAGGTTGAGTGCAGAAAGAACAAAAGGGAAGCTCAAGACAAGTTGACTTTGCATTAAAGCTTCTTTATTAAAATGGAAGTCTCACCTTTCTTCCAAAAATGGCAAGATTCAATGGACAAAGCTTCAAATTAGTGTGTAATGCTTCCTTAAATCATGCAATCTTCTAATTATGGAGTGATTTAGAAGTAATGAGGGCTGCAAGGTAGGATTATAGGGCATGGCTTGGAGTTTTTCTCAAGAGAAAATTGTGAAAATGGCATGAAATCCATCTTTGTAACACCAACTTCATCTCTTCGAAACTCTCAGCTCAAGAAGGCTATGGAGGAGTTCTTGTACTTTCTGAAAAGCCCCAAATATGCTTTAATATTTTCATGTTTAACAAAAATTCTGAATCTCAAAGGATCATAATGAAAACTGGGCTCAAAGATTGATGCTTCTAAGGACCTAAAGCGTGTCTTGAAAAATTTCTAAGTGTCCAGTGATTTTTTCAAACTTTGAAGCCTCAAAACTAAAAATCCAAGCATTTTTTGAGGTTTCCACCTCTCATACAAAGTTGTAGTATGTTATGTGTGATTTAATTTGAGCGTTGTAGCACACAAAATGGCTATCTAGATTGGGAGATATGATCTTTCAAAGTTAGCCTCACAACTAGGGATTTTTCTATACTTAGAAAATTTTCAAGTTTCTTACCTTTGCCCCTTTTGCAAGAAACCTTCCAAATCTTGGGTTTTCATGCTCAAACTCATTGATCAAACATGTCTTGATGAAATTTGGCTTGATGACTACAACTTGGACCAAAAACCCTAAAAGTCAAAGGGTTGACTTTGTCAGATGAAGCTTGTGTTATCAGATGAATTCAACTGTGTGATCTTCAATGATCTTGCATTCTTGAATCTTTCAATCACCATGGATGGACTCAAAGGATGTATTAGAGTGTCTTGGATCATGTCCCAAGGCTTGGGATCATGCTTTGATCAAAATTTAAGGCACAATTAACTTTTTCCAGATGAAACCCTAATTGGTGACCAGATGAATTTGAGCTCCATAGAACTTGTAATGAGACTATCTTGCACTTGATTATTAAAAAGGAGAAGCCTCTTGAGTGTATGTAAGCTTGATGGGTTGATGATCACTCTAAAACATTGACTGATCATGTGAAAATTCTCTTGATTTTTTTGAGCAAAACCCTAATTCAGATGAAACTAAACAAGAAACAACTTGAACAAGGTTAGGGTTAGCAATGTAATTCTTGATGCTTCCTAGAATGATGATGACATCTAGGGACAAAATTTGGGGTATGACACTATGCTGCAGATTTAAAAAAGCAATGTGGGGGAAACACTACTAAGATCAACATGGAGAGGACAATACCAAGTCTTCCACCAAGATTTGAGAGATTCTGTTTCTGTTTTGATGGATGTAAAAAGGGCTTTATTAATGGTTACAGACCTTTCATTGGAGTTTATGGGTGCCACCTCAAAACAAAGTATGGTGGACAGTTATTGGTTTTTGTAGCAAGAGATCCAAATGATCAGTATTACCCCTTAGCTTTTCGTGTATTTGAGACAGAGACAAAAGATACTTGGAAATGGTTTCTAGAGTTACTTCTTCAAGATATTGGTGTAGAAAGAAGATATGTATTTATATCAGACCAAGATAAGTTACTTTTGTATTGTTACTTCTTCATTTACTTTTGATATATTATACCTTCATCTAATTGTTGTATTGTTTCATTTACTTTTGTTGTAGGGACTGGTTGGTGTATTTGGAGAAATGTTTGAACACATTGAACACATGATATGTCTTAGGCACCTGTATGCTAATTTCAAGAAGAAGTTTGGAGGTGGAGCTGTAATAAGAGACTTACTCATGGGAGTTGCAAAAGTTACTTATTACCAAGCATGGGAGAAGAAGTTGAGTGAGCTAAAGCAACTGGACAATAAGGCATGGGATTGGCTGATGGGAGTCCCTACAAAACTATGGTGTAAGCATTCTTTTAGCTATTACCCAAAATGTGATGTATTAATGAACAATCTTAGTGAGTTTTTTAATAGCACTATTTTACAAGCTAGGGATAAGCCAATCCTCACAATGTGTGAATGAATTAGAAACTATCTAATGAATAGGATTGCTACAAATTTAGTTAAACTAGATAAATGGAAACATAATGTCATGCCAATACCTAGAAAGAGACTAGATAAGGAGGTGATGTTGAGTGGTCATTAGCTGCCAACATAGAGTATGGGTGAGGTTTGGCAAGTTCATCATCCTTTCAATGGGCTACAATTTGTTGTGGATATTGGGAAAAAACTTGCTCATGTTTCTTTAGGGAATTAGTTGGTATACCATGCCAACATGTTGTGGCTACAATGCAGTACGAAAGTCTTAATCCAGAATTGTATGTTGATGACTGTTACAAGAAGGAGGCATATAAATTATGTTATGAGAACAATGTTAGCCCAATAAATGGGAAGGACATGTGGCCACGTGTGGAAGTTGAAGAAATGTTACCCCCAAATTTTAAGAAGGGTCCAGGTAGGCCAAAAAAATTAAGGTGGAGGGAGCATGATGAAACAGACTCAAGGATGAGGAGGCCTAGTTTGGCTTATAGGTGCACAAAGTGTGATTAATTTGGGCACAACTTTAGGAAATGCCAAGTCACAGTACAAGACACTAATGCATTGAAGAGAAAGGTATATTATCGGTCATTGTCATTGTTTGTTAATTGCATTGATTGTTGTGTACTCATTATTATTGTTGGTTTACTATCTTTGTGTATGTACAAAGAAAAACACCCAGAACCAAGGGTGAGACCTCAAACAATACTAACACAACTGAACCAAGTGTAGAGCAAGCACCTGTTGAAAATACGGAAACAGCTGCTAAACCAAGTGTAGAGCAAGCAACTGCTGAACCTATTGTTGAACCAACTAAAGAGGATCATTTCTATGATCCAAAAATTGATGATATAATTGAATACATGCTTGCTTCTCAGTTGCTTCCTACTGAAGTTCCTTCTCAACCAGAAAATACTCAACGATCTCAAATAACTAATCCTACCCCAAAGAAGAAGAAACTTGGAAAGTTGAAGATGTCTAAGAAGAAAACTCAAGCACCTAGTAACAGTAGTGAAAGGCTAAAAAGTATCTTCAGGCAAGACAAATGCTCTGGACCAGGTTCAACTGCTGACGTACCTTTGAAAATTGACTTCTCACATGTTGATGAAACACCTGCTACTGCTACTAACCAAGCAGACCCTAAACTAGGGACATGTGTGTGCATGATGAAACCATGGATGAGATATCCAAGAAACTGACCCAGTACTGTGTACTGTCAAGATGGATGTCATTGTGTGTGTTGTAATGTCATTTAAAATGTATTAATGTCTTTATATTTTGTAAGTTGGAACAAGTTGGTAATGTCTTTATGTTTTGTAAGTTGGAACAAGGTTATAATGTCTTTATGTTTTGAATGTAGTAATGTCATTTTGTTTTGTAAGTTAGAGCAACAAGGTTGCACTGTCATAATGACTATGGAAGTAGTATTTTGTTTAACCTATGTTGTTTAATTATGCCTATGATTTCATCATGTTGTACTGTCACATTTGTAAGGTTTTCACATCAACCATGTTTTTAGCAGTGTTGTACTGTCACCTTTGTTAACATTTTGTAAGTTGGCACAACATGATTAATGCACACTATGTGCTTAATGCACAAGATTAATGCACAAGGTTGTACTGTAAGCAAAAATAACATGTCATTATCTTCACCAAATATATTGCAGAAGGTACTAGAATTTGAAGCAACAACTTTTTTTCATTCAATTCAAATCACTACATTCATTAATACATCACAATACATCATTCATTAATACATCCCAAAACAACACTAATTTTACATAATTAACAAACAAAACAATACAACTATGTTCTATGCTTAAACAATGACAAAATAAACCCAAGAACAAATAAGAACTACAACTATAAAGGCCAGCTTCTTCCTTGTGCTCTCTAACTTATTCCCCATATCTTCCATCTCTTTAGAACACAATTTTGTCCCAAATTCTCTTCCAAATTATTTCCTAAAATCATTTCCAAATTTTCTCAAATGCTCTATCATGACATCACATCTGCTACAACCATCATCATCCTCAATTCCATTCCTATGAATAGAACCAAAGTACTCATCATCCCAATAAAATAGCTGGAAATCTTCTTCTTTCCCCCAAAATCTGCACTTCCAATATTTTCTACCAGGATTTGCAGCTGACTTTGAAACTAACACCTTTATTGAAAAAACGTGTCCACATTTGGGAGTGATTCTACTGTTAGAGGGCGTGCTACTCTTTGAACTTTCAGCCATTGATGAAGGAACGCAGTTATATGTCGAGGAAGAAGAAAGAATACAAAGATGTTAAACGTCTGAAGATGGTAGTTCGAAGGAGGGAGAAGGCAAATGGAGAAGACAAAATGGGATTTAGGGTTAACAATTATAAGATTTTCGCTTTGTAAAATTAATCATGTTAATACACGTGGTAAATAATAAAATGTAATTGATGACATGTTTGCATATGTGGTAAATAATAAAATGAAAAAAAAAATAAAGTATATTACACATATGCAAAGCCACATCAGACAAGTAGATGAGTTGATTAAATGAATGACTGAATTAGAGGAATCTAATTTTTTTTACAGTGGAATTTTTCAAATTTTGCCCAAATGTCGGGGGACAAAATAGCTATTAACCCTTACTTATATTACAGATTATCTATAATTTTTCTATTCATATTATAGTCTACCACATATATCGATGATGGGATCACAACGTTTGTCATCATTGATGTTTATTGTTAAAGATGTATAATGTAAACTAAAACTTGATGATCACCACATTAATACACACTACAATTTTATATCGCTTTCGTGAATGAGACAAAAAAGTACGTTATGGAAAGTGCGATATTTTTTCCTCGGTTAAACAAATAATTGAAGAAAATTATTTTATTAGTTATTAGTTTCATCCTCAATAACAATTTTTTTTATTTTTTTTAAAATATGCTACTTTTTCTCATGGTTCTCTTGCTAGGATACACCCACCTATTTTTATGAAGGTGTGTTTTAGCAAGCTTTAATTAAAAAATGGTTAAATGCACCCTAAGGTGCATGTTACTAAAACACACCTTCTAAAAAGTAAGTGGGTGTAAGTTATCATTTGCTTTAGGTATTTTCTATAATACACCTATTTATTTTTTAGAAGGAGTGTGTTAGCAATTAATAACTAAAAATCCATTAAATACATCCTAAAGTGCATGTTGCTAAAACACACATTCATAAAAATAGGTGGGTGTATTCTAGTAAAACCCTATATATATATATATATATATATAGTTTTATTAAAATACAATTATTTTTCATTATTTCATTATGATCTATAAATACAAATTTGTTGGAAAATTTAGCAGCTTTTACATCATCATTCTTTTGATTCTTGGTGAAGACCGAATGCGAGATTTTCTTTCATACCCATGTGTATAAGGAGAATATTTTCATTGAATTTGCATGCATTTGTTTATTGTAAAAAATTTAAAAAAATTAAATAAAGAAAATAATTTATCATGTTAGAAGACAAGACATTATGTAAGAAACACTAACCTTTTACCGAGATTTTTTCTGTAATTGCAATCCATCTTAGTAATTGGTACACTTCTTTGAGTTTCACTTTTTTCAATCTTAATGTTTTTATTGTAAATGTTTATGATTCATAATATAGCGTTCGAGATATATATTTGGAACGTTCGCATTCTGATTGGCTAGTGTGAGGGTTTCACGTGGATCATGTTTCTTGTGGATTAGTGGGTTGACTATGTATTAAGCGTTGATAAAAAAATATGGACGAAAAATATTCGTTTATAATCAAAATTTTGTCACTTTTTCCCTCAGATATTTATGAACACCAACGTAATAGGCTATTTTTATTTAATAAAAATATAAAATTAAATAATGACTTTTCCACTCGATTTTCAACTCACCCGAGAAAATAAATTACTCTTATTGCAATACCAAAAAGAAAACCCTGAACTGTAAGGTTTATAGATTTTTACCATCCACCATTTCTTTTTTTATTCCAATATTTCTCAATAGTTACAACATTGATAAATTATTCCATAATATAATAATGGATTGCAAAATGTGGAATCAACAACAACAACATCATTTTATGATATGGATCACAAGAGCAGAAAAATATTTTGTTTAAGGTTGGTAAGAAACAACAACATCAACACACAAATTAGAAAAAAATTCTTAACTAATTAAGATACCTTAAATATTTTTATGTCTTGCAATCCATCTAAGGGATTGATGTTTAAAAGTTTAAGTGGCATTAGATAAGTTAGGTTAGGGTAACACTAAATAAACAAAAGTTTTTATAGGAAAATAAGCAGATAAGAGAAAGAGAGCATGCACTAGAGATTTATACAAGTTTAGCTTAACCATTTGCCTTACTTTTGTCCCTAAGGGTTTTCTCTCGAAAGTTCCACTAAAGATGTAAGCTTTTCACAGGTTATGCCCATAAACCTTAAAATAAAATGGAGATTTTATCTAGCTAATTCGACGAACCAAACAAGAAAGTTTAATAGGCTAATCTCCAAACAAACGAGATATTTTGATACGCTAATCTCCAAACCAAACACAACTTTCACACGGCTGATATCGAAAACCAAATGAGAGATTTTAACCAGCTATTCTCAAAACCCAAACTGAGATTTTAGTTGGTTAATTAATATCAAGTACCAAACAAATAAATGGTTCAATGAGATTACAAATGAGATAAAGCCTTTTTTAGTAGATTACAATAGTTCACACACCAGAACTCCCATAACACTACTAAGGAAAACACATATCACAACGGTTGGAAAAGGGATACCACCACGTCTGACCAACCGTTGTGAGGTAAGATGTGATTGTGTGTATGATGCTTTCTACCATGATCGTGCACCCGTGATTATAAGCTATGTAGCGCGCTACCTACCACAACGGTTACTTTAAACAACTTTTGTGATATTCTTTAATGCATAACATTTAACAACGGTTGGTATAAAAAACCGTTGTGATATATACACTGAGTTTATTATAAATTATACGGAATGCTTATTTTGCCAATGCTCATTAAACATATAACTTTTCAATCTGATCTAGAACATTATAAAATGACAAATTAAGTTATATTAGAAGAACAAGTTCACGTTCAATGCTAGACAAGAGTTCTTCGACTCCTTATCCACATTTTG
Source organism: Lathyrus tuberosus (assembly GCA_022829125.1). Lineage (NCBI taxonomy): Eukaryota > Viridiplantae > Streptophyta > Magnoliopsida > Fabales > Fabaceae > Lathyrus > Lathyrus tuberosus. The sequence continues at coordinate 35,034,568 of JALAZF010000006.1, read as the reverse complement.
CCTTTTAACAGTTAGAACTTTTTTAATGAGCCTAGTTCTTCAACCTCCCCTTCCTTCATCTTAGTTCATTTTACAAAATATTATTTATTTCGCAAACAAAAATAGAGGTGGAGAAATGGGCAGTTAAAAAACTATAATCATTAAATAAAGTTCTAACAGTCAAACAACAATATGCAGATAACGGACTGAAGAATTTTTGTCTAGAATTGAACGAGTACTTGTTTTCTAATATAACTTTATCTATCATGTTATGATTTTATAATGCAATCTGAAAAGTTATATATTCGGTAAGGGATTGGAAAAACACGCAAACCACATAAGATATAATAAACTCATCTTTTAAACAAACATTAACAACAACATTCATCAACAATAAACCATAAACAACATACACGATACAACAAACATATCAACTCATAGAATGTTTCATAAATATACATGTCCCATAATGGCATCCACAATGAAAGAAGGATGAAGCTGAAGTGAGGGCTGCAAACTTGTGTCTATTTTGAGTGGATGTTATTCTGTGTCTTTCACACAAGTTTTCAACGCTCACTTTACCTTCTTCCTCGTTATTGAAACAAGCATCCCTACCTACAAGTCAAAACAACCAGAAAGTTCAAACTTTATGAAACAAGTTATTGAAACATAAACAATAATACATAAACAGATTTTGAAACATAGACTATTGTGAAGACGAAACTGTAAAATAGTTATTTCCTATGATTTAATGCAACAAAGGTATCCTTCGAAGAAGACGGGTTGGCTGCATAAGTTTAGGGTTTCCATATGAGAGAGATGGGTGACAGAGATGTTAGGTTTTGTTTTGAGAGAGACGAGTGAAAGAGATGTTAGGATTTTGTTTCTAGAAAGACGACTCTAATGTACTAAAACGAGAGATAATTTCGCTTATATATAAATAAGTAACACCTTTCACCACAGTTGACAATACGAACCGTGATGAAATGATTGTAACTTACACCACAGTTGGGATTCAAACTCATTCACTCCAGGTACATTCTACTACGTTGGTACCTATGACCGTTGTGAAATGTCTTTTAGTAAATAAAAAAAAACACTTAAAAAGGAATTATTACCACGGTTAACAGAAAGATCGTTGTAAAATGGGTGTTACAAAAAATCTAATTTATAATAGTGCAAATATATTTCACTCTCAAAACATTAAGTTAATCTTTAGAAGCAATAGAAAAAGATGAAGTATGAAAGACAAACGATGAGAAAAAAAAATAATTATAGATTCAATTTAAAGTATAAAAAAAAATGAAGAGAAGCCCTATGAGAAAAGAATTGATCAAAAAGGAAGAAATAAAAATCCTTAAACCTTTTAATGGATTAATTGATTAAGTGTTAGGGTGAATCTATTAAAAGCTTTAAAAATATACCAACCTTAATCCTAAAATAGAAACCATATAAAACTTTATAATTGATGTGTAAAAAAACTTCTATTTTAATAAAAAGAAGAAACGTGCAATTAAATCAAATTATAAACATTAGTATAAATGTTTATATTTCCACGTTTACTCTTTTTCTTTTTCTCTAAGGAAAAACGTTGTGTTATCTTTAATAGTTTTTAGGGCCTGTTTGTTTTGGTTTTTATTTAAAATGATTTTTATAGTGTAACCTAATTTTGTGAAAAAAAATTTTACAAAAAGAAACTTTTCATGAAATCTTCAAATGAAAATTTGGTTTGAATAGTTATTCTCAAAATGTTATTTTAGGTATTTCATCATTTTATCGAAACTTTTTTTGGATCTTAAAATTTTAAAAAATACTTAATTTTAAAGCTATTTCAAATAGCTTTTCATAAAAATCATTTTTAAAATACAACTTTTTGAACAAATTTTGATTTTGACTATGTTTTGATCTTCAATAATGTATATTTATATTATAGAATGTCAAAATTAATCTTTTAATTTTTAAAAAATAAATTTGAAAAAACTTGTAATATTTTGAAAAACATTTTTGTAGAATCCATTTTAAAAAATACAAAGAAAAAATCTATTTTTTTAAAGGTAAAACAAATTGGCCCTTAATTGAGTGGAAAGTGGCAGCTACTTATAAGCATTTTGGGCAAGGCACAAACTTGACAAGGCTATTCAAGCCACGTGGTTTACATAAATAGAAACCCTAGATGCTCATTATTTTGTACGTCGTCCGTTTTAAAATAACTGTCGTTTAAGATTTTTGTATACAAATTAAGAGGTATAATAATATTGTCATAAGATATTATAATTTTACTAAATTAATTTTATTAAAGTATTGAATATAGTGTATAAAGTAATAATTAAATAATGTAATGAAAAAAATTGTACTTAATACTATATTGAAAAGTGATAAAAACAATTATTTTAAAATAATTTTTATTTATTTAAACAGTAGTAATTTTTAAACGGATGGAATAGTTTTGTAGGCATGTCTGGGGCCATTATGAACTAACAAATAAATTGGTTGATTAGTCGATTTGATAAAGATGGAGTTAAATCCAATTTTAAAATAGTTAATAGTTTAAGTGGATTGGGTTCTAAAAATTCACTAGAGTACAAACTTTAGCGTTTAAATATTTATTAATTATTTATCAAAGACAATTGCACATTGTTAGAGAAAATTAATTTTGACAATTTTATGGTGTATGACTCAATTAAACTAATTTTTATTGATATACTATATTTAAATATATTTAATTTTTGTTTTTATTTTTTATTTTATGATTTTCCTTCATTAAAAAATATAGTTAATTTAAAAAAACATTAATTTAAAAAATATAGTTCTCAACTGTTTTTTATTTTATTTTTATGATTAAGGGCTTTAAATACAAACTTATGCTTTTCTCAATGTATCTAGACCTATAAAATATCTTGTAAACTCGGATCAAACCTTTCTCACATTTTGCTTACTTTTTTATTACCTTAGAATTCTACATAAACTAATTTTCTGTTTTCTCGCTTTTGATATGTTGTAAAAGTCTATATGGAACACTTGATCTTGTGTACACTACAATTCATGTTTTACTAGTTATTTGCTTTGTTACTTTTTATTATCTATTTATCATGTTTATGCTTTTAATCACCAATATGCATACTTTTAATTTAATAATGGTAGAGTACATTACAAGAAATTTGTCCTTTATCAATGGCAAATATTTGTTGGTAAAGGTCTAAAAACCGATGATAAAGGTTAAAAACATATACTAACGCACATTTGTTTCCATCAACTATAATTTCCTATACCAACAGTAATTTTGCTGTCATAATATCATATACCAATGGCAAATTTTAAGGGGTGGGTCAAAATTTTAAAGCTATAGCTACAGTTAATTACACTATTTAATAACTTTATCCACCATGTATTTCCGTTGGTATAGCCAAATTAATTGTTGGTATATGTCATTTTTTATAAATATTTATTTCCTATAATTAATATTTGTATAATTAATATTTTTTGATAATCAAATTTTGAAAATAATTTATATACACACCACACAATTTAGAGCAACATGAAATAAAAAGCATATGCACTAAAATAGAAGTTACGACAACAACAAAAAAAACAACATATCTAAAATAAAAGTTGTTTCTAATCTTTCTCTCTTTCATCTTCAGAGTGTACGGACTTTAAGAGTTTGTCTGATTTGGTGCACTAGAAGCATATGTAGCCTATTGAAAATAAAATAAAATAATTTACAAACTCAACTTAATAAATCTTTTCATAATATCCGAAATATGAACTCGAAAAATAAAATATAATGTACATCTCTTGCAGCTTGTAAAATAATATTCAAATCTTCGTGAGTAAACCGATTTTGTATCACTTAAATCATATTTGTCATAACCACATTTATAGAATAATGTTGAAGTGTTAAGAATCAAAGAAAATTTTATATGTATTGTGTACAACACAAATAAAACAAAATTTTCCACCGAGGTTGGGGTGTGATGAGTTCAGATTTGTAACCTTGCATCCATTAACAAATAAATTAGTAACCTTACAACTATTAAACTCAACTTATAAACCACAAAACACCCTTGAGCTGGAAGTACCCAACAACTCAAAGCATATGCCAATCTATAATATAAGAAAATTCAATGCTCTAGAAAACTTTACTCTACCCTTACTTCTGATTTTGCCACATCCTCGAACTAGGGGCAATTTAGGTCCAAAATTTACTTTTTCTAACCAAACTAGCACTTGAAACTGGTATTTTATTTGGTTATGCAATTTTATACCTATTATTTTGGTTCAGTAACTGGGTTTACTCTTATTTAGTTGAAAACCAACAAACTTTATTCAACTTTTTGTACTATATTTCACACTTTCCAAAACTTTTCCTCATTTCTCTCTCCCTTGTCCCCTTGTCTGCTCTCTCTGCGCAGCAGAAACCAAAAGCCTTCTGCCTTTCAATCTCCCATCCTTCTCTCTCATTTCTTCTTCTTCTCCTTTTGATTTTTTCTCTCTTCTGCCGCCTATCTCTTCCTCTTCTTCCTTCGTATCTCTTCGCTGCCTCTCTCATCCTCTTAATCTTTCTTCTCTTTTTCTTTTCTTCAACCAAGTCTATAGGGTTCTACGAGGATTTATAGAGATATACTATTCAAAGTTTTTTAATGGTAGCTCTGTGGTGGCGGAAACACGTTTCCGGCAATGAGGGTGTTGGTGGTAAAATTCAAAATGATTTTTGTGTTATTCTACCTGAAACCCTAAGTTTAGGTTTTTTAAATGATTTTTGTATAAGAAAACTATGTTAATAATCATATTTGTGTATAATTTGATATGTTTTATTTGATTTGTTTAGGTTTTGAACTTTGGTATACTATGTATTTTGATCGACACGCGCTGATACTATGTATTTTGTTGTGAATTCTGATAAGAAAAATGAGGATTAGATTAACTCAATGTCACGGTCGATTGTTCAACATTCTAGATCTATTACCGATTTGGAGATTGTCGATTACGATAACGCCAAACGTTGATTGGTTGCGGATAACGCACTTTGTTGCTTTGTTCTGAAACTCACGTGCCTTAGGTATTTATCCATTTTTTGTTTTTGTGTATATTGTTATATTAAGTTGAGATCGTCATGTGTTTGTACTTAAATTATATGAGATATTATTAATATAGTTCAAATTCTCAATTTGTAAACTATTGCTTTACTGTTGATTTTTTTTTTTAATTATTTGGTGTTTTGTAAACTTGGCTCATTTCTTAGAATGATTTTGGAAGAGTTCATATAAATAACTTAAAGTTAATTTATATTTTTGCTATAAAAATGGCTTATTGAGAAGCACTTATCATGATAAACACTTCTAAATTTTATTTCCCGACACTTATTGCAAGCATTCCCATGCTATGGACTTTGTGTGAATATTCCATTATCAATTATTTATATCATTGTATTAGGTGGTGTCATGTGTTGCAGAGAGTTGGGCATTGTTTCGGCACGCACTATCAACCATTATCGACGGTTCTAAAAGCTCTGCCGCCGGAAATCCATGTGATTCTTCGACCTTCACTTTAATATGTACTTGATCTGGTTTTCTATTGTTGTTAACATTCTTCATTGTTGTTCTCTTCATGCAGATAATATCGTGAAACTATTTCCATTTTGAATATATGATGCGATTAGTAGAATATATTTTTGCTTTTGCTCCAGTCTGAGAATGATTTTTTTTTCTTCTGCATTTAGTCTGTTAGTAAAAGCTTTTACCTTATAACTTAGAGATAGTGTTTTCTCAGTATATCTTCATAATGGGCAGGTCAGTTGGTTTAGTTTCGATCCTGATGTCCATATTGAAAGAGAACATATGTGCTGCTATAGGATTGAAATGCCATTTTTCAAGTAACTATAGTTTTGGCCATATGGATTGAATGATGTGTTTTTTCTTGCCAACTTCTGTTACAAAGTATAAAGCCATATTTGCTAACAAATGATTTGCTTTTATAGATGACTCCACACTTGATTAATTTATGTTTCAGGATGATAGCGAGCGTGAAATGATGTTTCGTTTCTAGATAACACAAGTATTTATGTATCTCTTTGTACTAGCACTCGTCGGAGCAAGACTTACTGGAACCAAATTGGCTAGGAGATATTTGAACAAATCTAAAGTTTGTATGTAACGCCCATATATAAATACATACAACAAAGCATATATTATACATGAAAACCACGTTTGGTACTGAAATACCAATAAGTCCCTAGTAAACACATTATACATATACATGCCCAAAAAGCGTAATACAAAAAACTATGGCATAAAATATATATACAAGATGTTCCAACGATAAATACTAAGAACTAGATCGTCAATGATCTCAAAACTCCACAACGGAAGCTACGCCAACAACCAAGTAAGGATAATCACACAGCTTTATCCTTACCCTTCGCGGAACCTGAAGTACCTGAAATATTCAACAATAGTGGGGTGAGATACATAAAATCTCAGTGAGTTCTCTATCTTATGGATTCTCTCGGCTTTACAAGGTTCTAACCGAATCCTTACTCAAGTCCAAGGGAAGGGAAAGGACTTCGAGTTCACACTCTCATACTAGAGAAATAACTTTCGAGTTAACAACTCCAAAACCTCACAAATCGGCCATCATGCCAAGGCATCTTTCCCCGGCCAACCCTTCAAGAGAGTTTTCGACACGGGTCACGGATCCTTAAATATAGACAACCATTCCTGGCCAACCCTTCCAAAGAGTTCTTGACACGGGTCCCGGAAGCCAACGTGGATAACTTTCCCCAGCCATCCTACACAAGAGGATCTCGACACGGGTCATGGTTATCAAATCACGGGTACTTTCCCCGGCCATCCTACACAAGAGGATCTCGACACGGGTCACTAATACCACCCACTAAGCAACTTTCCCCGGCCATCCCACACAAGAGGATATCGACACGGGTCACGACCAATTACTTAATAAATAATTTCCCCGGCCATCCCACACAAGAGGATATCGACACGGGTCACTAATATTTATTAAGGGTTAAGACACACATTGAATTCGGAGGAGCTCACAAAATCAAGCCTCGAACCTCCACTCACAACTACTTTAAAGATACACTTCTAGTATCGATGCATAAGTATTGTCATCTAGACCTCTATCAAGACCTAGTTACATTATAGGGTATTCCATTGATCTTAGGTTTTCCCACTCCCTCACTCTTGAAGCTTTTAAATTTCAAAAAGTTCAATTATAATTCAACATATCATAAGTTACACCAATTCCGGTTCCCTCCGATTTATTTAATCGGTAGCAAAACTATTATTTTTCACTTCCATTAGATAGAGTATTTTCAGAGCTTCACAATGATATAAAGAACGCTTAAATCGGAATTACGGTTAAAAAGATATGAATTTTTAAAATAAATATTTTTCAGCAACTTACAGTGGTAATCGGTTACTCAAAGTAGTAATCGATTACTCAAGCTTTACTGTTCACTCAGAATCAAATTGAGAGTTAGAGGCACATTCCGTAATCGGTTACCCTATTCTGTTAATCGATTACTCCATAAAAAACTTACGCAGATTCTCATTTTTCTCTACAGAGTAATCGGTTACTCCAAGTGAGTAATCGATTACTCAAGCTGCAGAACAGAATTTTCTGGTTTTTCATGAAAGTTCTCCAAACCAATTTCAACCAAAACATAATCAACCACACAATCAAGTATAAACAGATGATCATACATATATAACAATCATTCTATACCATTTATACCTCATTTTACCCGTTAAATTTCATTGATTTGAAAAATGTTCATTTTCTCACAAAATCCAACCTAACTCTAAAACCTCAAGAAATTCTACACTAAAGCATCTATCTAGAATCCGCCTTAGAATTGAAGAGGAGTTTGAAGAAGATGAGATTATTTGATGAAGAAGAGGTGATGATCTTGATCTTTCTCTCTTCTAGGTTTTTCTCTTCTCTTTTTCCTTCCTTTCCTCTTCCTTTTCTCTACTCTTCTTCCACTTCTTTCTATGTTTGGCAAGGAAGCAAAAAAATTGATATAGGAAAAATATCATTAGTTAGTAATACTAATAAATGTCCAAAAAGTCTCTACTGCTCCAAATAATTAAAACCTCAGAGTCGGGTAATATTAATTTGAACGGATCTGAGTTCAACAGTTACTCTAATTATCTTTGCAGATAATTCCCCAAAGTACACCGGTGCTCAGTCGATCACAACTTAATATTATTCAGAGCAATTAAAAGACGGGGTATTACACTCTCCCCCCCCCCCCCCTTAAATTGAAATTTTCCCACGAATTTCCTCTTGTCGGCACTAATCACAACTTGTATCATTGTCTTAGTTCCACAATTGACTTTACTTCCGTTAAAGTTTCTAACACAATACAAAAATCCAACTTGCCTTCACAGACCAAAGTCTGTATTTTTACAATTTATCAAACTTCGTGTCCTTAGTTATACTCTTGTTCCAACATTAGGTTAGCTTCAAACTTTGCTTTTCCCAAAATTCCTCCGTTGTTTCATACAAAGGGCTTGGTCACATCCTACCTTCGGCCAGAATGTAACATTCCTTATTCCTCTATTGAGTCACAACCAAAATGGTAACATCTTATCTTGGTTTAGGATAACAAACACTCAACCAATTCTTTAACATTCAAAACCACTTCAAAATCAATCAAACGACTTCTTACCAATTCCATCTGGTCTGATGCTGAACATTGTAACCATTAAATCTGATATTTCCTTTCTTTCGTGTCACACCAAAAGGTAACACACTTAAAACAAAATCTCCTTATTTCCATACTTACTGCGTAACCCAAGTTCTAACAGTGGAACACCACAGTTTATCAAGCATTAACACTTAGCTAACCGTCCACGGAGAAACACACTTATCCACTGGGATCCTTACTAACCAATGGTACAGGAACTTATCGACGTCCTATGGTAGAACAATCTGTCCAAAGTAGATTAACAACTTTCGTTTCTAGTTACCACATTCTGTAACAACTCTCCTTGCGGTTGTCCGACTCACTCAAGGTTTCTAGTTGATTTCGAGATCTCAATCAAACACATGCGCAACACCATTACGGAACTTCCAACATATACGAATCACCACGTACCAAAAATTAAGCCATTCTAGCGAAAATGTGAGTTTCCACTCTACTCACCAATTCACATACAACACTCCACACGCACGCACCCTCAACAGACATGTCACGCTTCCCAATTGAAACAACTTTTCTCATTTATTTCGTCCCATAAACGATTCCAAGTTACATACTTAACTTCAGAATGTCTAATTCTTATTCGTACTTGGAAAGGTAACCTTCAAATTTCCTCTCTGGATATAGTACAACTGTACACACCTGGTACCACTCTCACAGTCTAAATCCAATACCATGAACTCGCGGAAAGTAACAACCAGGCTCGGTCTTAGGGTAAGGCCATATAGGCATATGCCTAGGGCCTCTCATTTTCATAGCCTCCAAATTTAAATATAGGACATGCTTATAATAATGTGAGCTATGGCTAATTAATGAGATGGTTAGTATTTTGACTATTTTTATTATTATAACTTAACGCGCCTGCATTGCATATTACTCCACTTTTGATGTTGCTGTTGGTACTCACATGACTTGTTTTTATTGTTTTGAAATTTGATTTTTTATCCTAAAATGGAAAATAACTAATAAAAGAGCACACCAATCTATTTAATTTAGTTACCCTGACCATGTGAATCTTAATGTTTTATATCATATAGTGTTAATTTGTTCTATTATTTTATTTATTTATTATGTTTTTTCTCTTGTAACATATTTATTATTTTTAATTTAGATTATTATTAACTTATAAATTTAAATTAAAAAGTTTAAAACTTAAGAGAAAACAAGAGAAAATATTTGTGGCTTTAAATAAATTTTAAAAAATATTAAATAAATTAACTTTATTATATTATTTTTAAAAATAGATAAAATTCAATTATAGAATATGATTTTCATATAAAAATTCAAAAAAAAAATTTAAGCAAAAATATAATAATTTTGATTAAATATTTTATAAATATCTCTTTTACAATCCGCCTAGGGCCTCAACATGTGTTGGGCCGGCACTGGTAACAACTACTAAACTCTGACCAACCATTCATACCTTACTAACACCATTATTACACACAGAAATATTCCTTGCAAGATCAATACTTTGTCCTTAAGGCTCTCAACAGTAATGATAACGATACACCTAAGACTTTCTCACACTCAACACAGTTCACAAAATTATTCTCCCAAAAATCAAACTCCCTCGTCGTCTAAACCAATGGTCCACTATGTAACACCTTTCCAGAAGTTTCAAATTTCAAAACACGAATCCATCCTTCATTTACTCGCAATCCCGTTTTCCATTCACACAATACTCTCCACTCTGAGCAACATATGGTAACAAAAGACAGATGATGGTTCTTAAGGGATATCACAATTTACACACACGTGAATCGATTAACCATCTGAGCTAATCAGTTAACTTCTCAAAATTCAACGTAAAACACCTTTTACGCACGTGTTAATCGGTTAACACCGCTGCAGATACTGAAAAAATCAATTTCCTTTAATTCAAAAGCCATCCCAACTCAAACCATCAATCCGGCTTGCTCTAACCCATAATATCATTCTCAACTCGTGGCATTTTAACTTATATAACATTCACCAACTATGATCCACTCAAGGTAAAATCGACAAGGTCAAAACATTCAGACGACACATTCCAACCAATTGATAAGGCAAAATTCCAAATTCTGATGCGGTCACACTACAAAACTTCGGCGGGATAGTTCATTTTTCTTCTCAAACAACTACATTAGATGAAAGCCAATAATGACGATATTATAGGGTTTCAACCTCAACTCATACTTGATTCGTCCACAAGCAAAACCCAACACACAACCATTACACGATACCACAAAACGACGGACATAACATGGTTAGCACACAACCACGTTCTCTCATTTGAATTCTTGGCAAGAACTAAAACAACTACGTCCTTGGTTCAACAAAAGGTAGATTCCGAATATTCCGATTATTCACAAATAAAGAAGTTTCTCTATACTTGAAAATAGGTCGGGGTAATGCACCTTCTTGAAGAACCTTTCCATCACTTCGCACACACTAACCGGGATTTCTTACCCTTCACTATCCATTACACATCACACTTACCCCAACTTACTTAATGGAAGATTCACAACCGAAAATTATCATCAAGTAGTTACGAAACCCTTTTGGTATAAATCGTTCCATGATTTACACTTAGTCCGTAATAAGTCCTGATTCGTTTCTCATTGTTTTACCGTAATCTTACTTCTTATAACACAATGCTTACTATTCCACAAGGTACGTCCCTTCACAATTGTCTCAAGAATAAGAATCCATCACGTACACTTGTGACCACGGTACTACCATTACGCTCATTCTTAATACCAAGGTGTAAATTCCTCAGTTCAGCTCGTACTACTAGGGTTCACGTGGGTGAATCATCTTTGATTACACTTCCTTAACTATAGGTTCATCAACACCTTAAAACTCTATTGCACACTCATCCATAAAAATACATTTCTTTGTCACTTCCTCTTAACATACCGTTAATACCGGTTTCCACACTGCATTTACTTCACCCTCCATCGAAATCCTCTTAGGTCCAAACATAAAACCATCTTACTAAGATTCCCTTAGATCCAAGGTACTTACTCTGTTTCTTAACACAAAATTCTTCCAATCCGTATCACTACACTTTCTGTCACTAAATGAATCTCATTCTTTCTCCAACACAATCCTTATACTATCCCTTGGGTAATTTAACAATTCCAACTTGGTCCCTTATTGAAAACATAAATCCTGATGTATCATCTCGAACTTAGTCTCTCTTCATAACTGAAGATACACAATTCATCTCCTATTCTTCGTCTGACACGTACTTATTTCACTTGAAGCATGTAAACACATCCTTGTGTTCCTTCACACACTTCTCTACTACTACTTTAGGTTTCCATAAAAGCCGAACGTCCTTAACTCTCACTTTTAACCAATTGGAAGATATTGTTCCGAACACATTCCTTAAGGTACTCTCGTCCATTCAAGATACCATAGCAACCTTAGAAACTAAAGCACCAAAATTTATCTCACTTTCGGACCTTACGTCACACATTCCACAAAACAACTTTCTTTTCCACGAAATGAGATTACTTGTAATCCTTTTCCACATCAGTGGTCAATCCAGCTCTACTAGCGACTTTACATATTCCTCAATACCTTAACCAATCGTCCGCTAGAGATTCTAAATTTTCATACTCCATTCATTCCAAAGGATTGCTCGAACCTCACAACACTCTTAAATCCCATGATTCTACCTATCACGTACATAATATTAGGTTGATCAGGCCCAATATTACATAGTATGATATTAAGTTTCATGCTGGCAAGACACACTTAAGAGGTAGGAATAGATTTACTTATGATGTTTCAAGGCTAGGTCGAGGACACGACCTGCTCTGATACCAACTGTAACGCCCATATATAAATACATACAACAAAGCATATATTATACATGAAAACCACGCTTGGTACTGAAATACCAATAAGTCCCTAGTAAACACATTATACATATACATGCCCACTACGCCAAAATTACTCTTTGGCAGCACTACATAGGCAGCGCTTTATTACAAAAGCGCTGCTATAAGTTAAAAAATTTAGAAAACACGGAAACTGTTCACTTAGAAAAATAAAAGCGCGTCTAAATATAAGACCTTAGACAGTGCTTTGAGGAAAGCGCTTTCTAAGGTCTTATAAATTAAAAAAAAAATTAAAGGAAAATATTAGACAGCGCTTTACTCAAAAGCGCTGTCTAAGGTCTTATAAATTAAAAAAAAAAAATCAAAAGCGCTGTCTAAGGCCTATATGAGACAGAGCTTTCAAAAGTACTTTCTAAGGCCCACCTTAGACAGCGCTTTCATTCAAAGCGCTGTCTAAGGTCTTTTTAATTAAAATAAAGATTGAAATTGTATCAGATTAAAATAAAGATGGCAGAAGAACCACAATATGCCCTAAAACGCAAATACGAAGACCAACCCACCGCCACCGACATTGAAATCGAAGTCGCAAACGCTAAACAGCAAGCTCAAGAAGTCGCCGCTCGGCTCCTCAGTGTCACCGGCGGTGTTCCTCCACTTTCTTTCGATCCTAAACGTTCCAAGTCTGATAACGGTGCTCCGCAATCTGGATTCGATTCTTACGATTTGAAGCCGCAATATTCAGCTGGTTCTTATGGTGGTTCTAGTAAGAAGATTGAGATACCTAATGGGAGGGTTGGGGTTCTTATTGGGAAAGGAGGTGAAACTATTAAGTATCTTCAGTTGCAGTCTGGGGCTAAGATTCAGGTTACTCGGGATATGGATGCGGATCCTAATTCTACTACGAGGATGGTTGAGCTTATGGGGACTTTTGATGCTGTTGCTTCTGCTGAGAAACTCATCAATGAAGTCCTTGTGGAGGTTTGTTTTCAATTTATATCAAGTAGTAGATTTTGTAGTAGAAACTCATCAATGAAACTCATCAATGTAGTCTGTTAATGAAATATCACTGATAAGAGATGTTTTGAACAGATTTTGTAACTTTAGTATGAATTTTTTCATGAATGAATTTGCTTGAATGATATTCAAATTCGAATGGCTTTAATTGTAACCTGTTAGTGAAGCATCATTGATGATAGTTATTTTCTACTGTTTTTTTTACTGTAATAGGTAGTGTTTTTTATGATAACTTGCTCAATTGATATTCAAATGGGCGTAAGTGTAAGCTGTTAATCGAACATCACTGATAAGAGTTGCTTCTTTACTAGGCTGAAGCTGGGGCTTCTGCCGGTGATACTAGACGGATGACTGCACAATCTGGGGGTGATGAGTTTTCGATGCAAATCCCAAACAATAAGGTGTGCAAAGTTTCTCGAAATATGTGCACGCATGTACTTTCTACAGTGTTTTGTTTATAGTTGATTTGGTTTCTTAGGTCGGCCTTATAATTGGTAAAGGAGGAGAAACAATTAAGAGTATGCAAGCTTCTACTGGAGCACGGATTCAGGTTATCTCTTGTTCTTTTGTTTTCTTTGCTTCTTTTGATATATATTTTCTAAACCATAGTTATGTTTAAAGTTGGATGCTGCTAAGGTTAACAGCTGACTGCCCAAACTCTCATGTCTCAAGACTTGGATTTCTAAATTCATCTAGTAGAGAAGTTTCCATCTATTATAGTTTTTTTGTATTTTGACGTCGTGTAGAAAGTTTCCATCTAACACTTGTTTAATCTTATAGTGGACATTGGTTGTTGGTCGCAATTAATCCTAGCAGAGAAGTGGTGTATTAACTGGATTCGTTAGAAAATGATTGGACAACATACCCGGATATGAAGAAATGTATTGACACGTAAGTGAGATTGTTCTAAATATGAATGTGTATATTTATTTGTTTGTTTATTTATTTATGTGAATTGTTCAAAATATTCATTTATATTTTATTAGCATTATACAAGCTTTCCGAGCACTACGAGATGGCCAAGTACCAAAGAGGAGAGTCAACCCCATTACATGGAATACAGTGAAGGTATATTAATTATCACATGTTTTATTATATTAGTGATGCTACTTGATAAAACTTAGGATTTATCCATATTTTCTTTTCATTTGTAGTGTCCTCGGCAACGCAATGAAATAGATTGCGGATATTTCATGTTGAGGTTTATGAGAGACACTCTTTTTTTGGATCGAATAGAGATTCCATCCGATGTATGTATTTCTAACTTATGAGTTATTTTAATATTTAACACATATCTCTCATATAATGAAATAGTTAAAACTAAATCAAACTATGTTATATTATTATGTAGTACTTTGAAGAATGCAAGTGTGCTCATTACTCAATTTCTCAATTGGATGAAATTAAAGAGGATTGGTGTCAATACATTATGGAGCTCGGAGTTTTATCAAGTATTATATTGTACTCTTACTTTAATTGATGAGAATTTAAATATGTGTAACTTTCTAACTATAGACATTGTTGATGTATTCTTTTAATTGAATTACAATCTTTGTGTTCTTTCAGGACCTATGTAGATTTGAAGCAATGCTTTGGTTGGATGCAAAAGTACTAGTATAAGTAATATGTACATTTGTAGAAAAAATGTAATGATTTGTAATTATAAATTGGTGTATATATATATATATATATATATATATATATATATATATATATATATATTGGTTTGAATTGCCAATTGTTTTGGATATATAATTTTGGTGTAAATTGGTACATTTAAATAGGCCAAATTGGATTGATTTGAATCTCCAAATTGTGGTATTTTCTGGAAAAAAATTGGTTGAAAAACAGGTCAAATTCTGGTTGAAAAACCTGGTAAAAATTGTGGTTTTAAAAAATTTATATAAAAATTTTCGTATACCTTAGACAGCGCTTTACACTAAAAGCGCTGTCTAAGGCGGGGCTTAGAAAGTGCTTTCACCAAAAACGCTGTCTAAGGTATGCCTAAAAAAGTTCAAAAAGGTGGGGCTTAGACAGCGCTTTTACCAAAAGTGTTGTCTAAGGTATACCTAAAAAATGTCAAAAAGCGCTGTCTAATGGTACCATAGACAGCGCTTTTCATTAAATATACCCCCCTTTAGACAGCGCTTTTGGTATTACCCAAAGCGCTGTCTAACCCTTTAGCAGCGCAGGTTTAGACATCGCTTAAAAGTGCTGTCTAAGGTCAAAAAAAGCGCTGTCTAAGGTCTTGTTTGGCGTAGTGGCTCAAAAAGCCTAATACAAAAACCTATGGCATAAAATACATATTCCAACGATAAATACTAAGAACTAGATCGTCAACGATCTCAAAACACCACAACGGAAGCTACGCCAACAACCAAGTAAGGATAATCACACGGCTTTATCCTTACCCTTCGCGGAACCTGAAGTACCTGAAATATTCAACAATAGTGGGGTGAGATACATCAAATCTCAGTGAGTTCTCTATCTTATGGATTCTCTCGGCTTTAAAATGTTCTAACTGAATCCTTACTCAAGTCTAAGGGAAGGGAAATGACTTCGAGTTCACACTCTCGTACTAGAGAAATAACTTTCGAGTTAACAACTCCAAAACCTCACAAATCGGCCATCATGCCAAGGCATCTTTCCCCGGCCAACCCTTCAAGAGAGTTTTCGACACGGGTCACGGATCCTTAAATGTAGACATCCATTCCCGGCCAACCCTTCCAAAGAGTTCTCGACACGGGTCCTAGAAGCTAACATGGATAACTTTCCCCGGCCATCCTACACAAGAGGATCTCGACACGGGTCACGGTTATCGAATCACGGGTACTTTCCCCGGCCATCCTACACAAGAGGATCTCGACACGGGTCACTAATACCACCCACTAAGCAACTTTCCCCGATCATCCCACACAAGAGGATATCGACACGGGTCACAGCTACTTACTTAATAAATACTTTCCCCGGCCATCCCACATAAGAGAATATCGACACGGGTCACTAATATTTATTAAGGGTTAAGACATACATTGAATTCCGAGGAGCTCACAAAATCAAGCCTCGAACCTCCACTCACAACTACTTCAAAGATACACTTCTAGTATCGATGCATAAGTATTGTCATCTAAACCTCTATCAAGACCTAGTTACATTCTATGGTATTCCATTGATCTTAGGTTTTCTCACTCCCTCACTCTTGAAGCTTTTAAATTTCAAAAAATTCAATTATAATTCAACATATCACAAGTTACACCAATTCCGGTTCTCTTCGATTTATTTAATTGGCAGCAAAACTAGTATTTTTCACTTCCATTAGATAGAGTATTTTTAGAGCTTCACAACGATATAAAGAACGCTTAAATCAGAATTACGGTTAAAAAGTTATGAATTTTTAAAATAAATATTTTTCAGCAACTTACAGTGGTAATCGGTTACTCAAAGTGAGTAATCGATTACTCAAGCTTTACTGTTAACTCAGAATCAAATTAAGAGTTAGAGGCACATTCCTTAATCGGTTACCCTATTCTGTTAATCGATTACTCCATCAAAAACTTACGCAGATTCTCATTTTTTTCTACAGAGTAATCGGTTACTCCAAGTGAGTAATCGATTACTCAAGCTGCAGAACAGAATTTTCTGGTTTTTCATGAAAGTTCTCCAAACCAATTTCAACCAAAACATAATCAACCACACAATCAAGTATAAACAGATGATCATACATATATAACAATCATTCTATACCATTTATACCTCATTTTATCCGTTAAATTTCATTGATTTGAAAAATGTTCATTTTCTCACAAAATCCAACCTAACTCTAAAACCTCAAGAATTCTACACTAAAGCATCTATCTAGAATCCACCTTAGCATTGAAGAGGAGTTTGAAGAAGATGAGATGATTTGATGAAGAAGAGGTGATGATCTTGATCTTTCTCTCTTCTAGGTTTTTGTCTTCTCTTTTTCCTTCATTTCCTCTTCCTTCTCTATACTCTTCTTCCACTTCTTTCTATGTTTGGCAAGGAAGGAAAAGAATTGATATAGGAAAAATATCATTAGTTAGTAATACTACTAAATGTCCAAAAAGTCTCTACTGCTCCAAATAATTAAAAGCTCAGAGTTGGGTAATATTAATTTGAACGGCTCTGAGTTCAACAGTTACTCTAATTATCTTTGCAGATAATTCCTCAAAGTACACCGAAGCTCAATCGATCACGGCTTAATATTATTCAGAGCAATTAAAACACTATGCCAAACAAGACATTAAACATCGCTTTTTTAGGCCTTGGACAGCGCTTAAAAGCGCTGCCTAAGGTAGTGCTGTCGTAGGTAAAGACATCGCTTTTGATTTATGGAAAAGCGCTCTCTAAAGTATACATTAGACAACGCTTTTTCCTTAAAAAGTGCTCTCTAAAGTGGGCATTTAGACAGCGCTTTTGCAGAAGCGCTGTCTAATGTATACGTATAAAATTTTAATGAATTTTTTTATATACCTTTAGAAAGCGCTTTTTCAGGAAAAAGCGCTGTCTAAAGGCCCCCTTTAGAGAGCGCTTTTTAAAGCGCTGTCTAATGTATGCCTATAATTTTAGTTATCAATTTTTCTATACCTTTAGAGGGCGCTTTTTAGGAAAAGTGCTTTCTTTTGTGAACTATAGACAACGCTTTTTCTAGAAAGCGCTGTCTTTTCTCTACGTATAATTTTAATGATTTTTTTAAAAATCTCATTTTAACCATTTTTTTATGCAGAAACCTGTATAATTCAAGCCATTTCAATAAACCTGTATATTTCACATTTCCATTAACAATTTCTAGTATGGTTCATTAACCATTTCCACTAATCCCATAAATCACATAAACCACATAAACCATTTCCATTATAATTCAAGTTATTTACATTAACTATTCACAAAACTATACAATTACAATCCAAAAACACATAAAGGGCATAAATCATTCACAAAACTATACAATCCCATAAAATAAACTATTCACAAAACTATACATTCACATAATCCCATAATCCTATACCTTATATAGGATTCTTTTTTCAATAACGTATTTGCACAATTCCTCCTTATTTCTTGCAATTTATCCTTCGTGTAATGAGAACACGCGTATTCATCAAAGTACTACATAACAAAACAAAATATGCATGATTTAGTTAAAAATAATAAATTTTATGACATATCCGATAAATATTAAAATAAATCCTAAGTTATAAATCCATGCATACCGTAATAGGAACCTCTAATTGATCCATTTGACGGATTTCTCTCATAAACCTCAAAACGAAATACCCGCAGTCTATGCCATTACGCTGACGAGGGCACTACACATAGACAAACAAATAATAATTAATATATAGTTGTTTTGTGTTATCAAGTAGCATCACTAATAAGCAACATTTTGAAAATTAATATACCTCCACTTTGACCCATGTAACGTTGGTTGCTTTAGCCCGTGCTACTCGAGATTCTCTTTATGCTCGGTATACTTCTCTTGTAGGATTAATGGCAACCAACAAGCAGTGTCCACTGTAAAATATAACAAAAGTTTAGATGGATAATTCCTACACAAAAGATACAAATTAAAGATTAGAATGAAATTAGAATGAAAATCTTAGTACCTTTTTCACTAACGTCTCTTTCTTTTCTTGGTTGGAATATGTTCTACCCGTCTCTTAACAACACGGACGGTTGGATTGATCCAAATACCCTCATTATGATCATTTCTTGTATATGATTCATTCGCTATAATATTTTCATCTTGATCATTTCTAGTAAATGGTTCAATATCAACATCAATATCACCTTGATCTCCAATGTTTTCATCAATTACTTTGTTAGATAAAAGCACAATTCTTCTTACTGCAAATTGACTTGAAGAAAAAACACAATTTAGTTATTGCGCTTCTTACTTTTTCTGGCAGAATAGAACATATACCTATTGGTAGAAAATATTCCATTATAATATGGCAGTCATGCGTCTTTAAACTCTTTAACTTGAGGTCTTTCATAGACACAAGTCTTCTAATATCAGAAGAGTATCCTTCTGGAACTTTAACTTCACTTAGAAACTTACACAATACCTTTTTCTCTTTTCTAGATAGAGTATAAGCAGTAGGTGGTAGATATGTTCGTATTCCTTTCTTCATGGGTCCTAATTCATTTCTTATTCCCATCGCTATCAGGTCCTTTCTTGCTTTAAGGCCATCCTTAGACTTTCCTTGTATATTGAATAACGTACCAATAACACTGTTAAATACATTTTTTTCAATATGCATAACATCGAGAAAATGTCTTACATACAACGAATTCCAATATGGCAGTTCAAAAAAAATTGACCTCTTCTTCCACCCACTCTTGACAAGTGTATGTGCAAAAGGCTTTCCAAACTGAGTACTCACATCTTTCACCTTTTCAAAAATTTGATCACCTGTCAATATAGTTGGAGCTCTACCATGTTCTGCCTCTCCATTGAATGCTTTTCTCCACCCACGATAGTGATGATTAGAATTTAAGAATCTACGATGACCGAGAAATACATTCTTCTGACCAAACTCCAATCGCGTCCAATCTGTTTTATCTTCACAAATAGGACACGTACATTGACCTTTTATGTTGTACCCTGATAGATTTCCGTATGCTGGAAAATCATTAATTGTGCCAAACAACATCGCCCTCAAGTTGAAACTTTCTTTTCTATACCCATCATAAACCTCCACACCGTTCTCCCACAAAAACTTTAAATCTTCGATTAAGGGTGCCAAGTATACGTCAATGTCATTCCCTGGTTGTCTAGGCCCAGAAATTAACATAGATAACATCATGTACTTACGCTTCATACATAGCCATGGAGGTAGGTTATAAATCATTATGATCACAGGCCAAGTGCTATGTGAGATACTCTGAAGACCGTGTGGGTTCATTCCATCAGTAGATAATGCCAAGCGAAGGTTTCTTGCTTCTTTTTCAAATTCAAGATAATCATCATCAATTTTCATCCAATGTGTTGAATCTGCCGGATGTCGAAACTTTCCATCAATAATTCTTTCATCTGCATGCCAAGTCAAGTGTTTTGAATCGGTCTCACTACGAAACGTGCGTCTAAATCTCGGAATTATAGGAAAATACCATAAGACTTTTGCTGGAGACAACTTTTCCTTATATCGAGAGACACCGCATTTAGGACACTCATTTAACGATGCATACTCATTTCGAAACAAAACGCAATCGTTTGGACATGCATGTATCTTATCATAGCTCATGCCAATAGAGCACAACATCTTTTTGGCCTCATATGTTCGATTGGGAAGAACATTATCCTCTGGAAGCATATCTTTCATAAGGGCCAATAACTCTGTGAAACTTTTATCCGACCATCCATTGCCCGCCTTTAAGTTGTACAACTTTAATACTGCAGACAATCTTGTGAATTTGGTGCAACCATTATATAGTGGTTTCTCTGCATGGCTTACCAACCTCTCAAACATTTTGGGACAATCCTTAAGATCTTCTTCAAGTGCTTCTGCAATATCTTCGACTCGATAAGAATCGTATGTATCTGTGCCATTGTCGTTTGAAGCATAGGTCGTATTATCCCCCGGTTCAACATTCCCGTTAATTTTCTCACCATGCAAATTCCAAAATGTATAACTTCTATCAATTCCACTCCTCATTAAATGCGATGCCAACTGAACTGCGTCAACCCGAC
The DNA here is from genome assembly GCA_022829125.1 of Lathyrus tuberosus. Taxonomy (NCBI): domain Eukaryota; kingdom Viridiplantae; phylum Streptophyta; class Magnoliopsida; order Fabales; family Fabaceae; genus Lathyrus; species Lathyrus tuberosus. The sequence continues at coordinate 35,013,300 of JALAZF010000006.1, read as the reverse complement.
TCCCAAAACAACAACCCAAGCAAGGACATCTCATTCGACTGGGGTCTTTGGGGTGCGCAACAGCAAACTTAACGAATTCCGATACCCCATTCTCGTACTCTTTCGACAATCGACTTGAAGCCATTCATTTCTTATCCATAGTTATACTAATTAAACTAAACAAAAACAAAAGTAAAAAATATTTACCTGTAGAGATGTAAACAACTTCTAGACCCACACAGTGTCCAGATAGGTTAGAATTACCAAGATCCCCCTGTACACGTATCATAAAATGAAATATCATTAATTGACCAATTATGAGTCATAACTTGATAAGTGGCAACATGTAATCACAAACAAGCAACAATTAGAAGTAAACACCTACATAGTGGCCTCAAAAGTAAGTACTCTTTCTCAATATATATAGTCACTATATAATAGCAATGTTGTGATTGATTTCATAACACAAGAAGTGGAATTCAAAGATATTAACAAGGCTTTTGATTATCTCCAACAAGGAAAGAGCATTCGTTGCACTATAAGGATGGATCATTAACAAAATACACAACATTTTCTTTTAATTAATCTTAAAACTATGTCTTTCTTTTATATCCAATATATGATAGTAAACTACACAATATATGATAGTAATCCATGATAGCAATGTTGTTAACCACACAACAAGACCCGCCAGAGAACTGGGCTTGCTGTTAGCGGCTAGAGCAGCAGCAGAAAAAGAATCAATACAAGTTGGTCCAACAAAAATGCTTAAAGCAAACCAAACAACAAGAACAACAATGATGGAAAAAGTATCAACAATGACGGAGAAAGTTTCAATGGTAAGACGCAAGAATAACAACAAGAACGTACCTCTTCGTTTTTGTCTTCTCCTTCACGAATGCGAGGGTTTCAGAACGGCAGCAACCGTGACGGAAAAAGTATCAGAACGACGACAATGGCAAGGTTTCAGAACGCATGCAAGAACGATTGAAAGCAAGGGTTTCAGAACGCATGAAAGCAACAGTCGAGAGAAGAAAATGAAAAGAGGTTTCTGAAAATGAATAGAAATTGTTTTATAATTTAATTCATAATTTACCTTAGAGAGCGCTTTTCATAAAAGCGCTTTCTTAAGTGCTACATATAAGAGGGCTTTTCTGAAAGCGCTTTCTAAGGTTAATACCTATAGCAGCGCTTTTCCAAAAAGCGCTTTCTAAGTTGGCTTCCATTTAACAGCGCTTTTAAAAAGCGCTTTCTAAAGTCTGTCTTTTACAGCGCCTTTTTTAGCGAAATTTTTTATTCTTTTTAGCAGCGCTTTATGCAAAAAGCGCTTTCTAAGGTGGCTTCCATTTATGGCATTTAACAGCGCTTTTAAAAAGCGCTTTCTAAAGGCTGTCTTTTACAGCGCTTTTTTTTAGCAAAATTTTTTTATTCTTTTTAGCAGCGCTTTTTGATAAAAGCGCTGTCTTTTTAGTGCTGTCTAATCCTATTTTTGGCGTAGTGAAATACGGGGTATTACATTGCACCTATGTTGACCATAACAAAAAAGAATAAGAAAAAACAGACTATATTGAGGTGACCATGGATATTCAAGGCAGCTTTGTTGCCTTACACAATATGAAAACGATAACAGAAAGTGAGACGGGAGAGAGTGATTGTGAGAAACAGCGTTTGACTAGGAAGAGGTTGGTGAAGAAGAAATCTTTTGGTGCTTCAGTGGTTCAGAATGCTACTATTCGTATAAAGTAGCTAAAGCGTTTCAAATCATTTTCAAAGCCATAACCAGCAAAACGATTGGAAAGAACTAAGTCTGCAGTGGCTCATGCTCTCACTGGACTCAAGTTTATCAGCACAACCGATGTAAGTGCAGGATAGTCTAAAGTTGAGAAAGAAATTGAGATGCTTACTGCTACCACAGATGGATATCTTTCTCGTGCTCTCTTCGCTAAATGCATTGGTAAGCCAGTTCTACAATATTGCTTCAAATGATAAGATAATAACTTCGGATGCTATAACCAATGTTTTTTTGCCGACAATGACTATTTGAGTTGCATTAGTTGTATTTGAAAGTAATTCTCTGCAATATCAAAGATTGCAGTAATCAAGTGATTAAAAACTTTGATTATAATTATAGAGTAATTTCTAAGTGTTTCTTTGGATTTAATTGTTGGATTGAATGTGCAGTCTGAAGCGTATGCAGAGAATATTTTTGATACTCTTGCTCGGGAGATAGGTACTCAAGGGGGTTCGATTAACAAGATCCAGCTTAGGGAGTTCTAGGACTGTATTTCTGACCAGAGCTTTGTCACTAGGCTCAAAACATTCTTTGACATGTAACTCTTTCTTTTGGTTAATGTAAACATTTTGTTGAATTCTTCTTAAACATATCACCGACATTTGATTTGGATTGCAGGGTTGACAAAAATACAGATGGAAGAATCACTGAGGAGGAGATAAAAAATGTATGGTATCATAATATTATTAAAGTAGTTTTCCATCAGCCAGTCTTTTTGTTAATAATTTGTGTTTTATGTGATTTTTCTCTCAGATTATATGTCTGAGCGCCACTGCCAACAAAATGTTAAACATTCAGAAATAAGCGGAGGAATACGCGGCTTTAATCATGGAAGAACTTGCCCTAAAAAGTTCAATTTTTACTAAAAGTTGAACAAATATCTCTTTATTCTCCCAAGCGGTATTTGAATAAATCTTACTCCTTTCTTTGCCATGCATTAGTGTTTTTATTTTTATCAAAAACAAATATAAGGATGAAGAAAGTGGCAAGACATAGAATAATAAACTAGCAATATTCACATTTTTTTGTGTATGCTGATCACATTTTACTTTTTAATGGTCACCTAGGATGCCTGCTCGAAACTACAAGGAGACTGCAACATTTTAAATGACGAAGTCACCCTCTTTTCAAAGAATTTCAAATGTATCACATTCGCGGCCTTCAGATGTCATCTATAACTTTCAAGAATCACCTAAAGACCTGTGTTAGGAAGAATTGGTGTCGCTGCCTTTGGTTCTTTCAATCCCCTCATGGCTTATGTTATTGGCCTTGTGGTTGCAACTTACTAAAGAATTGAAAATTAACATCACTTAGAACACGATATAGACAATTGGTGCTTGATCATTGGCGACATAAGTATAGTAATAGTTATTGCCAACTTTTTGTAGCATTTCTATTTCGGTATTATGGGAGAGGAAATGACAGAATGAGTTAGGAGAATGATGTTCTCAGGTACATAGCTCATCCTTCTGCTATTTTTTTATTTTAAAAAATGGGACTTGTGAAGATTTTTATCTGTTTCATTAACATGGCAGCCATGCTACGGAATGAAGTAGGATGGTTAGATGATGAGGAAAACAGTACAGACAATTTATCCATGAGATTGGCCAATAATGCTACTTTTGTACGAGCTGCTTTTAGCAATCGACATTCCATATTTATACAAGACAATGTTGCAGTTATTATTGGCCTTCTCATTGGTGATGTCTTGCACTGGCGGTTAACACTGGTGGCTTTTGCAACCCTTCCAATTCTCTGTATTTTTGCAGTTGCCCAGGTTTGCACTTGCACTTCTGGTTTTCCAAATATTACTATTTTCCCTTGCTATGAACTACATATCCTAGAAGCTAACATGTCCCTTATGCGAGAGACAGTGCCAAAATCCATATTATTGTGTTGAAATTGAATTTGATATTTAGTTGAATTTGATATTGTGAATGTTTTTATGTTTTTTTTTTGGAGGAGTAGGAGAATGGTTGGCTGTAGATGTAGTGAAGGAAATGTTTGTTTCAAGTTTTGTTGTTGGTGGTGGTGGTGGTGTTGCTTGATGTGTGAATATAATTACAAATGAGGGCCTAACCTAACATTGAATGGGGTTGGAGTAGGATACGATATTGATTGCAATTTTCCTTAAGGGAAGGTAATGTTGTTATTCATGTAAATATCTTCTTAAAGACATGATTTGTGATCAAATGAAAATATTTCTTTAATGTTAAATGATAAACTTTTGGCTTTTTTGAGAGGGGGTGGAGTAGAGTTTATTTTTTGTCTTAAAATTTTCATTATTGAATGAAACATCATCTGCTTTGATTTTGATATCTTACTTAAGACCTATCTTGTGACTTATGCTAAGATGGCAAGGGGGATTACGACTGAGGTTCACCTATTGAAATAAAATGTGTTATATTAGCAGTGGTTCAACTGATGTAATAAATACTACCACCATCGGACAAGTAATGGTTAATGGAGACCTGTGTAAAAAGGCTAACCCAGAAATCAGCCCTATCCAGAAGGAATCAGCAGATGCATCCTCCTCGTGTGTGAAACCTGTTTCCCAACGAATTCAATCTTCTCCTAAGGGAAAGTTTAGCTAAACCATTTGAAATCATGATTGTGTTAGTGGCTCATCGAAGATATGTAATATTAAGAAAAACTGTAGTCATTTTGTTGTGCCAAATAATGGAGCCATCACCATTGTTCTATTGATTCTTATTATGTTTTCCATTACTTGATACAATGAAACAACAAAACCGTGACTGTATGAATTATTTCAATCTTATTGCGGGAAAGCTCCTTTATTTAAATGCTGCAAGAAAGAGGGACCTGACCACCTTAAGTTGCAAGTCTCCCATTATCTTTTTTGTTTTAATTTTTTTGATATTAATATTTATAACTACCCAGATTTTGTATAATTCTCTGTATTTCTCATTCATGTGATACAAAATAGATGATACCGCGCAACATAAAAAACTCTTAGAATTTAGTGTTTGACACGGTATATATGTTTTATTTTATTATGGCTCTGAGGATTTTGTGTTGACTACATTTGCTTCATTTTAGATTCACTTGCAAAGTGACAATGAAGATATAAGAGGCCTTATATACATTTTTTTGGGTTTATGGGGGAACCCTTGCCAAAGAAGAAAGATACAGCTAATAGTGCAGCTGAGGGTGCATTATGGAACCTGCAAACGAAAGGTAATTTGCATAATCCGAAACAATTATACATCATGTAGCACATTTTTAATAAATAATGTATGACAATGCGTGAGTAATTTTGGTTTGATATTTTACCGAATATATTATAGTTACAACATTTACAACAAATATTTACAAATTAAAGAAAATAAATGAATTTTACATTTATATCTGCTTAATCTAAACTATTCTAGGAAATTTGATAAATGAAATTACATATTAATATTATTTACAGAAAACATGCACCATATCGCAGTTTAGAAAAATTCTAGTAAAAATAATAAAAATAAATCGATTAATTAAAATAATATCATTTCATTTTAAATTTTTAACAATAACAAAAATTCAAAGATTTTTATTATTGAATTATGGTCTAAGTTAATGTTTACTATGACACACAAAAGATTGTTTACTAATTGCCATTATCCAACGATTTTTCCAAAGACACTTATTATCCCTATGTCTGACATTCAGATTAGACTGTCCTTTATGAAAAGTTATATTAATTTGTCTATCAAGTGAGTTTACACTTTGAACCAATTAGTTGACAATGTTTTTAAATAACAACATACTACCGCTAGGGGTGGACAATCGGTCGGTTACGGTCGGTTTCGGGTCCAAAACTTAAATCCGACATAAACCACGGTTTCATTTTTATGGTCCAATTTCGACCGATAAAATTTCGATTTTCGTCGGATTCGATTAAGTCGGTTTGGCAGTTAAGTCGGATCGGTTTAGTCGGTTTAATATTTATTAGAAAAAAATTATAAAAATGATTTTTTTAAATTTTTGTATAAAAAATATTAAATTTTTAAAATAAAATTATTTTTTTAATAAAAATTATTATTACGGAATAATATTTTTAATATTATTTGACATTAATTTTGATCATTATTGTACTTTAACCGATAAACTAAATAATATACAAAATTTTATATTACATATCTTGTATTTTTGAGAGTATACAATGCAATCATCAATTTATAAAAATGATAATATCCTGCAACATTATGAATCTCATTTTTATAGTGAGTTATTCATACAGTAATAAAAATAAATAAAAATATATTAATTAAGTTCGGTCGGTTTCGGTTTTCGTCGGATCCAAAATTAGCATCCGAGCCCGACCGAAACAACCCTATAATATCCAAATTAAGCAACCGAATCAACCCGACACCCGACCCGGCCCGATCCATTTGCATAAAAAAGACAACGGATCGGTCGGTTTCAATCGGTCGGTTCAAATTTGTCCACCCCTAACTACCGCCGTCTCATAAAAAATGTCTTATTTGCATTTTTTTTATGTCTCAAAATAAATGTCTCTTTAGAATACCAATACAACATTTATTAATTTTTTCCACTACTATACTTCTATTCATTAACTTTCACGTTTTCAACTACTCGACTAACTATAAAAAATAAGGGTATTTTAGTCAAAGATATGAATTTTATCATTAAAATCAACACATTTAATCATTTTCATAAGAATCGCGTACAGCTCAAATAAGACATTTATTATGAGACATTGAGACGAGGAATATTAAAGAACGTTTATATATTGTACCCATGCAAATGGTCATTGTATAATCAGATTTTTTTAAAGTACTTTTCATTTTCACATTTACCATAAAGGCTACCACATATATATAATAAAAGTTAATACTTATACTGAAAAGTTGCAACCACAAGTACTGCACAATGATTCTTTACGTTTAAACCTAGGGATGCAGGTCCCTTTCTTTTTTAATATAAAAAAAAAGGTGTAATCATATGTATCAAAAGACAACTCACTATTCATAGTAAACGTTCGACATTAACTTAGCAATAAAGAAAATCATAATAACAAAATATAAAGGGTTATGTTAATGCACACCCATGTAGGTGTGCATTAACAACATATATTTTAGTGTATTTTTGTGTGGGGTTCACTAATTTTGGATGAGAGTCACATTAGAAAGATGAAGAAAAAAATAGAAAGAAAATAAATATAGTGTATTTTTGTGTGGAGCCCACCAATTTTAGGTGTGTGTTAGCATTTCCCAAATATAAAATTTCTAAATAATCAATAAATTAAAAAAGATGAATTGAAACAAAAATAATATTCATGTATGGAAAAAAAATACATTGTTAATTCAAATTTTTTTATATACGAAAAAAATACTATTGTTATAAACGGACACAATTTTACTTTTGATTCAAATTTTTTTATATACGGGAACACCTTTATTGTTAATTCAATTTTTTTTATAAATAGTGTCAAAAGAAAACTAATATTTATATACGAAAAAAAATACATTGTTAATTAAAATAATTTTATATAGGGGAGAAAATACTATTGTTATAAACGGGAATAACTTTACTATTTATTCAAATACTTTTATATTGTCAAAACAAAAATAATATTTTGATTTAAATATTTTTATAAACGAGAACAACTTTACTATTAATTCAAATATTTTTATAAATAATGTTAAAACAAAAATAATATTTATATACGGAAAAAAATACATTGTTAATTCAAATATTTTTATATACGAAAAAAATAATATTGTTATAAACTGTCACTACTTTACTTTTGATTCAAATATTTTTATATACGGGAACAATTGTAACGCCCTGTATAATATATATCTGGAATAATACCATACAAGTGTTTTATTTGGTACTGACACCATCATAAGTGCCTATTGGTATAATTCACATACTTGACCATTTCTAAAAACATAAAACAATCTATGGTACAAGACATGGAAACTAGCCAAAAATAAAATAAAAACTAAGATCAATATACAATATCCTCAATTGTATACAATAGATTACATAGCAGAAAACTAAAACTGAGCTTCTCTTGAAACATCCAAGCCTAGCTCCACTTGTAAATCAAACCTGCAAATACCTCCTGAAAATAATCAACAATAGTGGGGTGAGATACATCAAATCTCAGTGAGTTCCCTATCTTATGGATTCTCTCAGCTTTACAAGGTTATATCAATCCTAACTCAAGTCAAAGGGGAAGAGAAATGACTTTGAGTTCACAAACTCACCATCTCACACTATATGGAAACATGTCATGAGTTCACCAACTCAAAATATCACTAATCGATAACCTTACCAATGCATCCTCTTTTCCCGTCCGCTTCTACGTCTAGAAGTCGACCCGAGTCATGGATCCTTGAAGTTACTTGACATATGAAATGGATTCGGAAATAAGGGACATATTATCACCTTAAATCATCACTTCACACGGCCCGTACACCGTCATAAGTCTATTTACCCGTAGGCTCCATACGTACTCACACGCGGGAATCAAACCTGCCAAGTAATTGTGCATATGTTTCAAAGGAGGAGCTCGAGACTCATGAAACTACACCTCAGGGAAAACGCTTACGATTACGTGATTTCACATACAACCATAATTGTATTCAACATTTCTAGGCCATATTAGCCTTTAAGCCTCTTATGCCTTTTCACAAAACCACAAAGGTTTACACACATGTTCCATACTAGTGTTTCACTCTCTCCTAGACCAATACTCGTCACGGATGCACCTTTCTACATCAAGTGCCCGAGCATCGCCATATAGGTTATCCACTCCAGGCCAGAACTCGTCAATGAATGCACGAGCGTCGCCATCCAGAGTTTATCTATCACAATTCTATTCACAACCTAGAATTATAACAATCTTAATTATGCCATTTATTTTGGGGTAAAGTTTCCTCACTCTTCCTAATTCATTTTAACATGCATATTCTCTCATTCATACTTAACAACAATATTAGACAAGCATAATACAATATCAATCATAAAACACACATGATAGCATAAAATGTCAAACATAACCACATAGTAGTTCACACACCCTTTTAAGGCGTACAAGCCACTACTATCCTATACCAAGCATCCTTGGTAAAAATCATGGTCTCACATTACCATATCATAGCACGTCACATAAAACGTCACTTTCGGTTCCCTCCGATTCATTTAATCGGGTATCGAAATCAATACTTTTCACTTTTATCCCGTAGGATATTTTCACAGCTTTCCAACGACTATCATTATGCCTCGAACGGACTTATGATCCAAAATGATCCAAAAGATATGGATTTCCAACATATCACATAAACATTATTTCATTCATTTTCCACTAAATAAATAATCCCACATCATACCCCTAATTTTCACATTTTATTGGGTAGAGGGTCGTCATGGCTTTCTGGCGGTACCAAGAACGTCTTGATCCGAGTTACGGATCAAAATTTATGAATTTTTGAAGAAAAGAAAATTATTAAAAGACTGCCAGATTCGCCTGGCGGTTAAGGATTTCACCTGGCGAATCCCTCTTCGCCAACACCTCTCCCGGTGAACTAGTGGCGAGACCTGATTTTTGAAAACTCAAAAGTTCTAGTAGCCAAAACATGTTCCGTCTCTTCATTTTCACCCGACGATTATGGATTTCGCCTGGGGAATTCCTCCTCGCCAGTACGTCGCCCAGCGAAGCAGCGGGGAAACCTGATTCCCCTGGCGAATCCTGATTCACCTGGCGAATCGCATCAGAAACAAAATTCTTTTTATGCGTTTTTAGGGTTCCAAAATACTTCAAAACTCACCCTTTCCACACCAGATCATTTCCAAACATTAAAACAAGTATCATCAATTGATCACATGCATATTACAACTACACCATGCAATTTATATCGAATTTCATCCGTTAGATTCCATTGATTTATCCATTTAATCATTTTCTCTCAAATCTAACCTAAGTTCAATATCAAGAATTTCTAGAACTTAAGGTGTCTATCTAGAACCCACCTGATAATCGAAGAGGAGGTTGAAGAAGATGTTGATCAAATGGTGATGATCCAAGCTTTTCTCTCTTCTTCCTCTTCTTCTCTTCTTTCTCTTTTCTTCTTCTTTACTATCTTTTTCTTTCTTTTCTTTTCTTTTCTTATATATATATATATATATAACCTTATTATATAATATAATCCAACAGGGTAAAATATCTCCAATTGATATTTTATCATCTCAACCCAATTGATCAATTGTTAGAGTTACCTTAGAATACTCTCTTGAACTAATAAATATTAATCTGTCTCTTTAATAAAATAATTGATCTCATCTGATATCTAAATTGAGCATTTAAATAATATGGGGTATTACAACAATTTTACTATTGATTCATTTTTTTTATAAATTGTGTCAAAACAAATTAAATATTTATATACGAGAAAAAATACATTGTTGATTAAAATTATTTTATATAGGGGCGAAAATACTATTGTTATAAACTGGAATAACCTTACTATTTATTCAAATATTTTTATATTGTCAAAACAAAAATAATATTTTGATTTAAATATTTTTATAAACAGGAACAATCTTACTATTGATTCAAATATTTTTATAAAATAATGAAAAAAAATTAATATTTTCATTCAAATATATTTATAAATAATGTAAAAAAAAATATTTATATACGAGGAAAAATATATTGTTGAATAAAATATTTTTATATACGGAAACAAATACTATTGTTATAGATGGGATCAATTTATTACTGATTCAAATATTGAATTATAGAAATTTATCAACCATTGTATTCTATCTTATAACATAATTGTCTTATTTGTCAAAAAAACATAAACGATTAATTTATCTAATACATGTTTCAATAGTTTTTGTTAATTATATTATTATTGATATTGTTATTTACCTTTCATCTTCTACATGTATTACTATTTCAACTTTAATTTACTATTATTTTTAAGTTTTTTCTATTTTCAACTTTCAAAATTAATTACACTCTGCAAACAAACGCGCGTCCAAAATCATATCTCACCTATAGACGTACCCCGTGCGTAGGCACGGGTTTGTTACTAGTTTGTTAATAAACATAAAATACCATGATCAACTTTTACAATTTTACAATTGGTTTTCAATTCCATTTTTCCTAAAAACCTTCAAAACTCAAAAAGTAAACCAATATTGAACTATAAGAAACTTTTATATTTTTGTAAACCTCTTTTTGACAATGAAGCACCGCACCCTTTTGTGCAGTTGTGATTCAAACAAGCATTACAATGAAATATTGCTCTGCATGTTGTCTGGTTCTCTTGCAATGTTTTAAGAGAATAGTAAGGGTAATCTATTAAAAAAAGAGAACATAAAGAAAAGTGCGTTCCGTCCTGTCAAAATCAACCAACGAACCTTCGGAGAATTTCACGCCATAACAGCAACAACGTTGCAAAGTCCAACAACAACAATGTGAATCACCATGCGAACTGCACCGATCACCACTTCTGACGCGAGTCAATAAAGTTTCTCTTAACCTTGTCTCTCTAAGAATAAGAAAATGGATTATTTTAAAGTCATTACATTGCTAGGTTCTTCATATTTCTCTATCTAAATATCTCAAAGCTCTAAGCTTGAAGTTTTGGTATACCATCAACTATGGTAAAAAAAGGTAGTAAATGGGTTGAAGTGAGAAGAAGAAACATGCAGCATGATAAGCCAAGGAGTTTGATCTAGATGGACAGAAAAGGGACGGAACTTGAGGCAAGTGGAGAGGTATCATCATTTTTTTTTACTGAGTTCCCTGATGATTTTGGGGCTAAAGAGATGTTTGGAGTACTTAAGGAGTGTGGAATAGTTTGGGAGGTTTTCATACCGCCAAGATTGGATAAAAGAGGCAAAAGATTCGGGTTTGTTAGGTTCAGGAAGGTTAAGGACGTGAGAATCATGGCTGTTAAGCTAGATAGTATTCATATTAGGGGCAGAAAGATCTTTGCAAACTTGCCTAAGTATAATCGGTCGAACATAGTGCAGAACTCTAATCCACATGTGGCAAAGGTTGTGAGTAGGGAGAACAGGGAAAATATGGAAATGGATGGTAGAGTGAGAGGAAACTTGAGGGGATATAGTAAGGTCAGAGAAAGCATGAGAACTTATGCACAGTTTGTGGGAGAATCGAAATAATGGATACAAGATGAGGCAAAACCATCTTTTTCTCACCTCCGTTTCAACATTGATGAAGCTGACATGGTGAGATTTAGTAAGGCGTTTGTTGGAGTAGTGATTAAAGCTGGGGACACATACAACATACAAGAGGCTCTGAATATGAAGGATTTCTTTACTATTAAAGCTACGCCTTTGGGTGCAACATTATGCCTCTTGGAAGAAACCTCTGCAGGAGAAATTCAGAACTTGGTAGCGACAGAAACTCAGAACTTGGAGGGTTTCTTCTTCTCTTTTCTCTCCTTTATATTTTATATATATATATATATATATATATATATATATATATATATATATATATATATATATATATATATTAATAAGCTAAATTTTCGTATAAACCGGAGTACAAAGGGGTACTCTAACCCGTATACAACTATAGCCTGATCAAATATCACCGGCTACAAAAATCACTCGGAGAGTTAACCCAAGTGAAATAATTACAAAAATAGGAACTATTATAACTCCTACCTATCCACCACCAAGTATAAATTAAAATACGATTTGAAATCGTATCTAAATCCCAAAATTCATCCCTAAAAATAATATTGTTACGGCATAACCAAAGGATCCAACAAATCGATAGCCATAACCCTACTGCTATTCTAACAACCAACCCTCTATCGACACAACCCTGTATCCAACATGTTAAATGAGAGACCATATTTCCTACCAATATACACGGAATCCCCAACCATTTACAAGCAAAATTCCACGCCATAATAGCTTTGCCACACAGAAATAGTACATGTTCAGACGACTCCATGTCGAGAAAGCAAAAAGGGCATGACATCTCGTACCTATTAGTAACAATTCCTCTCCGAATCAAATTATCCCTCATTGGAATTCGCTTATGGAGCATCCTCCAACCAAACACTTTCACCTTAAACGGAACTTGCGCTAGCCAAATTAACTTAAATGCCGCTTTCATTTCAATTCCAAGCTGTACTGTATTCTCTTCAATTTTCTCCTGCAAAAAAGCATACATAGATGAAACAGAATAAAAAGAATTATTCTCCAGCAACCATTTAATTGAATCCTTGGCATTCTTGATTATGGGAATATCAGCCAATATCAAATACAATTCTTCCAGCTGAACCCGAGCCATCTCCTGTGCTTCACCTACATCCACTTTGATATCCCACTTCCAAATCTCTCCCTCCCAATAACCATTATCACTGACTGGACTAAATTTTGTTTCTACTAAACCAAACAGCGCTGGAAACCTTCTGCTAAGTGACTCATCCAAAGCCCATTTCGTCCTCCAAAAATCCACCCTAGTCCCGTCTCCTATCTCATAGGCGATCAGATCAACCAACCTTCCTTTGCCCACAACTTTCAAGGCCTGCAAGAGATCTAAGAACCAAAGAGATGGAGTCACCTGCAAAGTTGAGACCTCACTACTTAAAAAATCATAACAGCAAAAAGGATATCTAAAATTAATAAAATCCTTCCAAATTGTAAACTTGTTCTCTAAAATCCTCCAAGCCCACTTAAGGAACAAAGCCAAGTTGAATAATTTTAGATCTTTCACACCTAAACCACCCAAATCTCTATTCCTACAAACCATTTGCCAACTTATCCAAGAAATCCCATTTTTATTCTCCACACCATTCCACAAAAACGTTCTTTGAATTGACTTGAGAATTCTAACCACCTTAGCCGGCATTCTATAAAAAGACATGTAATGGATTGGCAAATTACTCAAGACAGAATTAATTAAAGTAACTCGACCACCTATTGATAAGAACCGGCTCCTCCAAGTATTCAATCTAGCACGCATAATGTCTATCACCGGCTTCCAGAAAGAAATTAACCTATGAATGGCTCCAATTAATATCCCAAGAAACGAAAATTGAGAAGGAGAAATTTTACAAGATAGATATAACTCAGCAGATCTGATCTTGGACTCTTCCAACCCTACACAAATCAACGAACTCTTTCTAAAATTAATGTCCAAACCTGAAGTGAGATGAAAAGCTTTCAAAATGGCTTTGAACGGTATGATATTCTTTCACGAACCATCACCAATTAAGACAGACTCATCAGCAAATTGCAGCATGTGAAAATCAATCTCTGAATTGACCTTAAATTCTGAAAAAAAAAACCACTAGCAGCTGCGCGCTTCATAATAATTTCCAGCCCCTCTGCAGCCAAACAGAAGAGGAAAGGAGCTAAAGGGTCTCTTTGCTTGAGACCCCTCGTCACTCTAATATCTTGAGAAGGACTCCCATTAACTAAAACAGATGAAAAACTATTAAAAACTCCAAGATCCATCCATCTCAACCACCTAGACCCAAATCCTATATGTTTCATCACTTCTCGAAGATAATTCCAATCTACACAGTCATACGCTTTAGCAAAGTCCACTTTGAAAATCATTAACTCCTTTTTAGATCTCTTAGCAAAATCCAGAATCTCATTTAAAACCAATACCCCATCTAATATGTTTCTTCCTTCCAAAAACGTTGTTTGAGTATTTGAAACAATACCACCAATTTTCTTCTTAAGCCTATTAGCAAGAATTTTAGAAATAACCTTATAAACTGAACTAACCAAAAAAATTGGCCTATATCCATCAAGGTCTTCAGGATTTTCAGTCTTTGGAATCAAAACCACAAACGAAGACGCAAAGCTTTTATGAAGTTGTTCTCCCTCAAAAAACTCCAACACACAATTTGAGAACTCTGGACCTATAATATCCCAGCATCTTTTCAAGAATTCAAAACTGAATCCATCCGGCCCAGGACTACGATCCCCAGAAAAACCAAAGACCACTTCCTTGATTTCCTGCAAATTTACATCAATTTCTAATTCTTGACTTTCTGCTAGTGATAAAGATTTGAAACCAGATCCACCAATACGAGGAAAGGCTCTATCTGCCCTACCAAATCTGCTAGCAAAATGAGACCTGGCATGTTGTTTTACCATCTGCACATCCTCCTCCAATCTACCATTAATAATAACTCCATTAATGGTATTCAAATTAATCCTCTTCCTCAATACATTATGAAAAAACTTGGTATTAATATCTCCGTCAGCTATCCACTTGGATCTCGATTTTTGCTTCAGAATACTCTCTTTAATTCTAATAGATTTCCAAAAATTATCTTCTGCATCATTCCTACACAGTAGTTCCTCTCTAGAGATATCACCTGCATTTTGAACCAACAAATCTTCCATTTCATTGACAACCCCAACTTCCTTTTGAATACTAAGATCAATCCAACCAAACACAGTTGTATTCCACCAACGAATTCTATTCCTCAGATGTTTCATCTTCTCTGCCAATATATACGAAGCTTTTCCTGTTATCTTAAGCTCTTCCCACTCTTTCTTAATGAAAACTAAAATATCAGAATGGTCGAACCAACACGACAAAACCTTAAACGGCTTGGGGCCCTAATTTGTATTCTTAACTGCGATCCAAACCGGCCTGTGATCTGATATATAACCTCCAACTCACATAGACCTGCTTCACCAGCATTACTAGATCTACACAAACCATCAAGAATGGGACTGTCACCAAGAGCCTGCCCTAATTTAGAACAATTAACATCCGCAAAATCTGAATGATGAGAATATTCCTCAGTAGAATTTTTTACTGTCTCAAATCCCTCTCGATCACCATGACCAATCTTGTCTACAGCCCTCATAACATCTTCCTCCACCCCATACATACTCACCCCACCCAAATTCTTATTAAGTCCCACGTCACTACCATCAGAGTTATAAGATTGAGAATCCACAAAGTCTGAACTATCTTCTTCAAAGCAGGTTCTACTCCTACTAACAGAGTCTTTAACATATGGCCCAAAGGAATCCTCAACTATCTTAATACAAAAAACATTATCATTGACATCCAGATTGACCACTTCATTGAGATTCAAAGCACACTTGGTCCTAATCAGAATTCTTGCCATATCAAACCTTGAATGTTTCCTTGTGTCATCATCCATACTGACGAACTCACCTATAGTACCATCTAAGAACTTGAAAAAAACTTCTCTCCACACGTGACATGGAAGACCAAAAACCTTAACCCATGTGAGTCTTTCTTGGTCCACATCATTTGGAAACCATTGATGGATATCCGAAAACCATCTGGAAATCCAACTAGATTCCTCTGCTATCAATCTTTCAATATCACCTGGATTATCTTCCTCAATAAGACATAGATTAGCTCCCATTGGAGTAACCTTAATATTAAAGAAATCTTCCATTTGAAATGCTTCCACAACCTCCTTCGCAGAACCAGGTATCTCCAAAACCCCTGTAAACGCCTGCTCAAACCATTCCAAATCTTCGTTGTTATCATCAAAACTCAAATGAGCAAAGTTTGGTTTTTCTCCCATAAGAACATTCTTTGATTTCTTAGTAGTCCTACCAGTCACCTGAGCAAAAGTCAATTTTGAAACAAAGCCATTCCTCTTCTCTTTATTGATTGAATAACCATCAACCCTCTTCTGTTCCACAGACTTACGAACCACAGGACCAGATCCTACACCATCCTTATACTCTCTCCTGAATCTAGGAAGGTTAGCAAAAATCTTAATGCCATTAATAACAACTTTGTCTAAACTAATGGCAAGAAGATGTTCGTCCTCCACACCCTAAACCTAAAAAATCCAAATCTATTACCCCTGATATCAAGCCTACCCGGAATAAACACCTCAAAGATTGAACCAAACTCCTTAAAAACTTCATACATCTGCTTCGCTTCATACGAATCTGGGAACCGGGTAAAGAAAAAAGAAGACGATTCTTGTAAATCCACATCAGTAACCTTACCTTTGTTACTCTTCCATATAGACATTCTTCCAAGTGACACTTTCCGATTTAAAGGATTCTTCTTTCTACCCACCTCAGTCCAAACTCCTCTGAAACCCCCATTGTTATTCTGATGTACCATGAATCAAAACGAAGTCGAACCCACCAGAGATTAATGACAATAATAACAACCAGAGATATAACCACCAGCAACCCACTACCCAGTAGAACCCAAATGACGGCACCTCCCTACCGAGGCCCCTAAGCCCTAAAGCCAGGAATTTAAGCCAAAGATAGGAGATAGCTCACCCAATATCTACTCGAATAGCGAGTCCGAACAGCTATGGATGGGTTATCAATAGAAAGGAGATCAGCGAATGCGTCTAATGCACCTGATACATTGTTTTCGTTTGATTAGGGTTAACCGGAATTTGGGGAAGAAGACGAAAGGTTAGAGAGAAGGTGGAGAGTCTCTCTCTCTATATATGTATATATATATATTCACCTAAGTTTTTATCATTTATTTCCATTAATGGATTTTTATTTTTTTGTCTGAGCATGACCATTAGGTTATTATTCTCATTAATTTGTTATTATTAGAAAAATCACTTGATTTATTGATGCGTTAGTGAGGTTAACCTGATTTCCCGACCTAGGGATGAATTGACCTCAGAGATGGATGAATTTTCCCTCCTTTCATAACAACGAGCTTCTATAATTCTATTCGAGATCAACTTAAGCTTGTCCATTCCATTTGATAAGTATTCTCATAAGTCTTAGTGAAATCCACATTGAAAGGTTCGATGTTAACTGATGCTAAATAAATTTATACTTTTATTAATTCATCGAGTCAAGTTCGAACTCGCACCTATGCAATCAAATATTTTTGCAATACAACAAACTAAGTTAGTTTAAAGAGAGAATCACTTAAAAATTTTAATTAAATATTAACACTGTCCATTATTATTCATTACTTTTTAAAGATTTTATAGTTTGGCTTTTTTAAATTATTGATATTGGCCATCAGTGGGCTGATATATTTACAAAACTCTTAGCTATCTCCAGATTTGATTTTTATTCATAAAAATCTGAACATGGTTTTTGTTGATGAATAATGCTTAGGGTGTGAAAAGGGCATCAACAGGAAACTTGGATTCTTATAGCACTCAGTTGGAATACCGCATCTCATTAAGTCTGAAAATTTTCTAAGAAAGGTCTATAAGTTTTGATTATAGAGTTTGATGAATCTCTTTCATTCTTGATTGCTTTATTATTTAAGCAAACAGTAAATGATTAATTTTATGCTTTGTGCTTTTAATTAACAATTGGACTAATCGTGAGTTCTGATAAAATAAGAATCTTTGTCTTATATACGCTATAATACATGAAGCTTTTTGAAAATATTGACTTGATGGAAAGCTGTCTCTGAAACTCTTTTTCTGGTAAAACTATTAAAAAACTTTCAACAAGGCTAATTCTTCATATACTTGCTTTTCAAGCAAAAGTACTGTGAGAATTCATCCTTGGTTGTTGTCTTTTCTCAAAAGTAACTGTTCTTGAGACTGAAGAGTCATGTCTATCTCTCTTATATTCAAAATTTGCTCTGAAATTTGGTTCTTAAAATGAGTGTACTGACAAAGATTTTGATTCATTTTTATTCAGACTCATTATCGTCCAAACATTTAATACATGCTTGCTCATTTATTATAAATCAGCACTCTATGTGTTATATTGCTACATCTGAGTTTTACCTGATTTTATGTGTTATCTTCTATATAAGATAATATTGTGAAATCATTGGTTTATACTAGAATTTCTTTTCTTCTCAATATGTATTCAAAGACCATTAAAGGAGAGATCTATGATCTAGATATTCTAAAGGAATATGCGGTAAACCTAAATGAATTGAGGGAAATTAATCTTTCTCAGATAGTTTCAGATACTCATTTTTAGAAATGGGATGGGTATTTTGCAATGCTTAATGTACCAATTTATCCAGATCTTGTGAATGATTTTTGCGTGAATGCTCATATTCATTAGAATGAGCTAGATGTTTGTCAGATTCTATCTGTTGTCTATGGTTTTCCTGTTGTGATCAACTCTAAATTCATCTCTCAAGCAATAAATTATGAAGAGAATGAAGTTACTGTTGAAGACTAGAGACGTGACAATAGGTTTATAAATTTTATTCACAACATCGATGAAAAGGAAGGCCCTGCTGCAAGCCCTTCTACTCTTACTCCTATGTAAAAATGATGGTACCATATTATGGGAACCAATCTAAATCCTAGAGAAAAGGAATTAGGTTGGCTTTCTTTTGATGATACACATTTCATTCTGTTTCTAGTCTCCAGAACTAAAATCAATCTTTCCCAAACCATGTCCAATTATCTGAAAGAAGAGATACTTACATCTCATGAGGAATTATCTTTTCTCATTCCTTTTGGTAGGGCTCTTTCTATGATTCTTGTTCAAAAAGGTGTTGTTGCTCATATGCAACGAGCTGGGTTAGTTGACAAACTTTTTCCTGATTGGTGTTCAGCTTTGAATTGTTCATAAACCATTATTAATCGCTGAAGTCTATTTTTTTTTTGTCTTTATGTTGATGACAAAGGGGGAGAAATGAATTAAGTATTATTTTAGATTAATTATTCTATATATGGGGAGCTTACAGACCTCACCTCTTAGACTTCACAAATAGGACTTAGGGGGAGCTTACAAACCTCACATCTAAGACTGTTTGACACAAAGGGAGCTTACAAACCTTAGACCCTAAAAGTTGTTGAGTAATTAATCTACAACTGATTGTTTTAAAATACTTAAGGTTGTCATCATCCAAAAAGGGGATATTGTTGAGACAAATTTGGTACATACTGTCATACCCCAAATTTTGACCACTAAGATTTCCCATCATTGTGCAAACCATCATCACAATATGGATGAACCATCATGCCTCATCAGTCTCCCCAAAGATGGGTGAGCATTCACCACAAACAATAATTAGGGTTTCAAGCCCTCTCTGAGCCTTAGACAGAGGATCAATCAAGAATTGACATGATCTTCAACTTGTATAACCTCTCAAACACCTATAAAGGATCAAGAGGACTCCCACATCAAGGATTAGGCACAAGGTTGCAACCTTCCAAGTGGATTAAGCCTCAAGATCGCTAGTGTCACCAAATTAGGGTTTTTGGTCGACTAAGGCCTCCAGATGGAAATTTTCCTCTAGGCATGAGCCAATGCTTCAAAGCACAACCCTAGATACTCCATGGGACTTCATGGACACAATCATCAAGTCAATTTAGCCTCAGGGGATGCATTTATCAAAAAATCAGGAATTAGGGTTTCTTGACCTAATTCACCCCTCAGTTGACTTTTGGGACAAAACAGGGGCCAAGACCTCAAGACATAATTTGAGGGTCTCTAAAAAACTACATTGATCCATTTATAACAATGGATTGATCCAAGAAGCTTGATCAACAAGTTTCAATTTCATCAGAATCACAATTAGGGTTTCGGGGAAAAAGTCAACTGTATCTTTGACTTTTGACCAGGACATGCTCCCAAACCCTAGGACATGATTAAATGCACCCTATAACACCTATGGAACATATCCATCAAGTTTGATTAAAGTCAAGGACTTGATTTCATAGGGGATCGCACAGTTTGGAATTCATCTGATAAAAAGTCAACTGTGCACAAAGGTCAAAGTTTGACTTTTTGAGATTTTTCACAATTAAGGTTCCTTAACCCTAAAATGATGTTAATGTGTGATTGGAATCATCATTCATCAAGAAAAATCAAAGAAAGTGAGATAACTTGTAAAAGGGGTAACCATAAAAACTTAGAATTTTTCTAAGTTTTGGAACAAAGTGGCTAGGGTACCAACTTCCAAGGATCATAACTTGAGATCCAAGCAACCATTTTGAATGATCCAAAGATGGATTTGTAGCTCTCATGGCATACTTTAAAAGTGTCAACTACACCTCATTCTAATTCCTCAAGGATTTTAAGTTATGGAGTGACCAAAATGACAAAAACATGAAAATGCCACTTTTTCCAACACTTAGTGAAATTTTCACTAAGTTAGAATCTGTTTCACTTTTTTCAAAATGTAAGGGCATTTTTCACTTGGAACCAAAAAGTGTCAAGACAAACTATGATCACACATATGTTGTATCATATGAGAGCTTTCCAAAATGGCCAAGAACTCCATCAAATTCCATCTGAGCTAAGAGTTGTGACAATGACAATATGCCTTGCTGCAACTGTCATAACAAGGAAGATTTGAGCATTTTGATCGATTTGATCAAATTTTGCAAATGCTAAACAAGTTTATCCATTTGAACACCTCAGGGGGAGACCAAAGAGGAACCAACTCTGATCCATAAGCCTCTCAAGTCTTTGGAACTACAAGAAGCATGCCAAACCTAAAAAGCCTAAAAGGGGGACAAAACTCCAATTTTGTTTTGGAGCATTAAATGGGTGCACCAAGGTGGCCTGAACTAAGCCATTTCCAGCTGAATGAGTCAAGGATAAGCTCTGAACCAAAGACACATAGGCCTGTGCTCTAACCTCTAGTCAATGGCTAGAGGAGACTTAAGATTCCAAAGTGATGCAATTGGACAATGAGCTGCTGCAGTTACCATTCACTATTGCTTGCAAAACAAACTTACTCTACTATAAATAGAGCTCATTTGTGCTCAGTTTAAGTACACCAAAACACTACAACACTTGCTTTCCTCATAATCTCTTTCTCTAGGCAAAATGCCTTCTTTAGCATGGCAACTCTGAGTTTTTGAGTTAGAGAGCAATTCCATCATAGCTCATGATCCAAACATATCCAATATGTCATATCTAAGCTGTCCAAACTCTCACATGTGACCTGTAACACCAAAATCACAAAGTCCCCTCTCAAAACCTCAAAATTGGACTTTCTTGCATTTTTCAAGCCATGTCTTGATTCAGTCACTTTCAAAACCAGATAAAACCTCAAACACACTCCAAATATCATCCTTGAACTGTCCCAAATGGTTCCCCACATCTGGAACACCATTTGAGAGAGTTGCCATATTGGTCACTTTAGCCCCTTTTACAAGAAATAGCTCAAACTTGTTCCTGAGGATTCCAGCTGGTTCCAACCATTCTAAAAGCTTCTAAGTGATCATTTGAGGGTGTCCAAAGCTTCAAATTGTTTCTAGAACAAAGCACTTGGCAGATTGCACAAAAAGCTCCTAAAGAGGTAAGCATCACAACTTGAACTATTTGAAATATGCATTGCTTTGAAGTCCACTGATCATACACATCTCATACATGTTATATATGTTGTATTTGAACCAATTCATCATGTAATTCATGCATGTAATTCATGCATGTAACAAGAGATAGCATAGAAAATGCAAATCATGGCCTATTTTAAAACCACTATCGGGTTTTTCAATAGGAGCCTCATCTGAAAAAAACCACCACCACCATTGGATTCCTTGTGAAATTCTAGGCAGGATAGACCTAAATTTTGTCCTAATCCATGGAGAAATGAGAAAGTTACAAGCTTCACGTTTTTGGCCAAAACCTTGTCTTGTCTTGCCTTGGCCAAGCCAAAAACAAGTCATGCCTCATGTATTCATGGGGTGGTTTTGATAAACGGATGTATCACCACCCCAGTGGTAGAGGGCGCACGCTGCACCCAAGAGGTCTGGGGTTCGAATCCCCCTCGCCCCAGATCCTCTTTTTACTATTTTTTTTTCCATTTTTTTTAATATTTGTTATATTATTTTAAATGATTTGGAAAATTAATAACTCTCTCAATTTTAATGATTTTTGATTGGTTCTTTTTGCAAAAAAATCACAAAAATGTTAAAATATTTTATTCCACAAAAAAATCATATTTATATTAATTATTTAATATAGTTGGTATTTTGTAAATAAATTCATTTTTAATTGTTTTTAACACTTTTAAAAGTGGAATTTTATCTTGAAAATCAAAACCAAATAAGTTTTAATTCATCTTGTGATTAAAACATCATTTTCCAAGTCTCAACCAAAAATCACAAGTTGTTTATTCAAGCTTATTTGGTATTTTATCATTATTTATTGATTTTCTTTAAGAATTTACTTTTAAAAATGATAAAATTAGGGTTTCTTTGATTTTCACCCTCACAAATCTTTTTCAAACACTCATGGGCCTCTAATAGAGTGCAAGACCTAATCCCTCTTTGAAACCAAAATTTTTGGGCCTCAGTCATTGAATAAGACCCACGGTGTTTTCAAAAATCTCGGAATGATCGCCAGTTTAAAATAAAACCATTTGGGCCTCTCCCTGAGTTGTAAGCCCCATAACTTGTACAAAAACTCTTTGGGCCTCTAATAGAGTGTAAGACCCAACCCCTTTTGAAAACCAAAATAATTTGGGCCTCGGTCATCGTATAAGACCCACAGTATTTTCAAACTTCGGCGCGATCGCCATTTTTCAAACAAATAATCATCTGGGCCTCTCCTCGAGCTATAAATCCCATTCCTTTTCTTAAAGCTTTTGGGACTCTCCTTGAGTTGTAAGACCCATACCTTGGTGCAGAAAACCTTTTGGGCCTTAGTCGTTGTATAAGTCCCGATACAAAACAACAGTACCATCACTGTTAAAATTTGGGCCTCTCCCTGAGCTGTAAGCCTCGATCTCTGTTCAAAATACTCTATCCTTTGATTTTGAATCCAAATGTATAGTTTCTATCAAAACTTTCTTTAATTTCTTTGTTGAACAACTAACAAAACAACATGGAAGCTCTATAACGGGTAAGTGTTTATCTGCTTTCTTTTATACGCTTTCATATACATAACTATAATGTGGGAAGCTGCGCATGGTTAGTCTTCTTTCATACTCTTTTAAATACTCGTCATATATCTACTGTATATATATACTCATATAGTTATTTAGAGTTTTTCCCGACAACTACGTCTAGAACTAGGTAAAGACCTGTTGGTCACTCTTAAAGACAAACAAAACTAGATCCCCATAGGATTTCCAAATACAGTCTTCCCTTCTCTTGGGGTGAATCAATATGGAACAAAGAGAAAGGCAGTATTCTCGGTGAACCTTTTCTCAGACTGTCACCCTTAGAAATTGTCAAAGAAATTTTACTCCCCAGAGTTGATCTATTCTCCGTGAATAGCATCTCTTGAGTTTCTTCCAAATACTAGAACTTTCCTAGAATGATCTCTTCTCAGTGAATTGCATTTCTTGAACTTCTCTTGGTTTGAGGACCCACAGGCTTCCTAAAAGCATCCCCGCCTCCTCTTGGGCTTTGTACAAGGACCCGTCGGCTTCTTAAAAATTCTCATGCCTTCTCTTGGGCTTAATACAAGGACCCTCACGACCTCTTAAAGGTATATGACAGAACTTAGTCATCCTTTGCTACAGTTGTCCTTCTAAAAAGAGTCACAAAAGTCCTCTGACCAATTTTAGGGTTGATACTCATCCCTTAAACGAGTCGGCCTCCTCTTGGGCATTGTACAAAGATAGACCACACTAATAGACTTGGACAGTCTAAATCTCCTTGAGTTTCAAAGACATTCTCCAGTACCCTACAAACCTAGGAAGAAACCTCGAATTCTGGATTAATCTCCAGCAAGAATTAAAACTTGTGGGTTCTAAAATCCCGTCTCTCTCCTAAAAATCCCCAGCCAGGGTCAGTTTATCATTAGGATAACACTATCTCAAATCAGAACCTCAAGGTATCAGATCTATCAACTCCTCTATATTCCCCTGCAAAAGTTGATTCCCCACTTGGACCTGCCTCGGGATTTTAACAAATCCCAGTAGAAGATAGCCTCCTCTTAGGCTTTGTATAATGATTCTTTCCTCAGGAAAGTCAGCCTCCTCTTGGGCTTTGTACAAATGATTCTCCCAAGCCGAGTTAACCTTTTCAGACTCTCTTGTTGAGTCAATCACCTTTTGGACTCTCTTGTTGAGTCAAACATTCTATTAGACTCTATCGTTGATTCAGTCACTTTTAGGACTCTCTTGTTGGGTCAATCTCCTTTTTAGCCTCCGTCTTGGGCTTCGTACAAGGCATATAAAACCACTCTCTTGTTGAGTATAAAAGACTCTCTTGTTGGGTCAAATCACCTTTGCCGCACTCTCTTGTTGAGTATAAAATCACTCCCTTGTTGAGTATAAAATCACTCTCTTGTTGAGTATAAAAGACTCTCTTGCTGAGTCAATCACTTCTTAGACTCTCTAGTTAAGTCAATCACCTTTTCAGACTCTCTTGTTGAGTCAACATTTTTAGCCTCCGTCTTGGGCTTTGTACAAGACATATAAAAGCACTCTCTTGTTGAGTCAAACTCATTTCAGCCTCCATCTTGGGCTTTTGTACAAGATACATACAAATTCTCCCCAATGGAGTCAAAAAACCTCTCCGGCTTTATATAAATGATACCCCCCAAAGAGTCAGTCTCTTTTTTGCCTCAATCTTGGGCCTTGTACAAGACATATACACTCTCTTGTTGAGTCGGTCTTATCTAGCCTCCTCTTAGGCTTCGCTTAAAGATATCCCTAGCCGAGTCAATCAACCTCTTAGCATCAAACTTATGCCTTGATCAAGGCACACAAAAGTCAACAATCTCTCTTTAGAGATGGCAAATTCTCTCTCAGCCAAAACCCCTTTGCTTCATATCTTGGGCTTTGAACAAAATACAAATCCCTTTTAGCTTCAATCTTTGGCTTTGAACAAGACACAAAAACTTCTTTTAGGCTCTATTTTGGGCTTTGAACAAGACACCAAATATCTTTTCCTCCCTTAGAATAGGAGGAACTATGATTGCTCCAATTTCCCTGTTTCGTTAAACTGGAATACGTAGGCATAAGATTGAGAAATCTTAGCTAGCATACTAATCAAAAACACTAGGTACAATACCTTACCAAAAACCTCAATAAAAACTCACTCACTCTCTCATATTTCCCAAGAAACTTTTCCAACCCATTAACAGATAAACACCATCAATTACAACGCAAAACCTAAAGCTAATATCCTGTGGATAACCACATATAGGATGGGAAATTGACAACTACCCATTGTATAACCTGACCTCAGACTCCCCAATCTCTTTAAGCGTTTGTTCAGTTAAACATTCGCGTGCAAGGTTAGTTTTAGATATCTTCCCTATCCCTTCCAGCTTCATGGGATAAATAAAAAATCAAAAAGTGGCACCCCCTCCTACCATTGCAGTGAGGAAAACTCCAACGATAAGGTGGTCGCATCACCGACAAAAATCGCTCGTTACAAGAAAATGGCGACTCTTCTGGGGAGTCATTTTACTGTTTAGGACTAGGATTATTATAGCTCCTAAGAGGTCTAGGATGTTAGCTTTAGGAATAAATATATATACTACTTTTCCTAATTGATATTCGTGTTTATTTTTTTGCTAATGGGAATGCGTGTGATGCCGCATCTGGAAAGATTGAGTATACACCTAATATAGGTAATGGCACGAGACGGGTAATCCTATTGGGAGTGAATCCCAAATAAGAGGCCCCGGTAGACCATCGAATCAGTGGAGATATCCTTTGCAGATTTAATGCCTATACGACTTCGGTTGTTGAAAGCAGATTGTTCGATTGGGTTATCTGAGAAGTTGAGGATTTTAGTAGACTAAGACCATGTAACTATTTTGTAGTGCGGAAGCTATCGGAAATAGTTGTCACACGATACTACCCTCATTTGAGATCACTCTAAGATACTTCAGCTCGCTGTTGTTATCCCAAGAGGGGTCAATGATTTTGTGGACAGGTACAAAAAATCACCAGTAAAACCTTTGGGGATGGGTAGAGCCTTGACTTCATGACACCGAACCTTTGACCCCATGTTTTTTCTATGTTTTTGTGTGCTGCATTCATGCATTCATTTCATTAAAAAACTCTTAAACAAATAAAATTTTCTCTTATAGTCTCTCTTTTTCAAATTAAACTGAGACAATGATTGCAAATGTCAGAGAGAAAGATTGCGCTATGGATTTCGGTAGAAGGAGGACTCACAAGTACACCTTCAAGGTTCCAAAACTAGAGGATTTAAGAGGTTTGGCAAGGATGATCACCAACCCTGATGCTTTCAGAGATAAGTACGGAGGACTGTTGTCTCTGCTAAGGATCCATGTAATTGAAGGAATCATGTCTACACTCATTCAGTTCTAAGATCCGGTCTATCACTGTTTCACATTCTCGGATTATCAACTAGCACCAACACTGGAGGAGTACTCTCACCTGATTAATTTACCTATCACTGACCAAGCTCCCTTTTCTGGACTGGAAGAAATTCCAAAAGATCAAACCATTGCAAGAGCAATTTATTTGGACGAGTCAGAAGTCAGGACTCACATGACCACTAAGGGTGGAATCCAGGGTTTGACAGCCCTGTTTTTGATAAAGAAAGCCCTGTACTTTGCTAGTATAGGGAATGTGCCTGCTTTCGAAAGCATTTTTGCTTTGCTCTCCTACGGGTTATTTTTGTTTCCCAACATCGATAACTTTGTAGATATCAATGCCATTAAGATATTTCTGATTGGAAATCCCGTACCAGCCTTGCTCGCAGATGCTTATCATTCTGTACACTTAAGGAATTTGTACAGTGCAGGAATGATCACATGTTGTGTACCCTTGCTATAAAAATGGTTCACTTCCTATTTACCCAAGTCTGCTGCTTTTTGGGATCAAAAGAATACTTTACGTTGGTCGCAGAGAATTATGTCTCTTACCAACTCTAACATCGATTGGTATAATCGAATCTATGACAGGATCAGGATCATTGACCGTTATGGAAACTTCCCTAACGTACCCCTCATAGGAATTAAGGGTGGGATCAATTATCATCCGGTTTTAGTTCGTCGTCAATTTGGATACCCGATGAGGCATGTCTTGCGTAATGCTCATCTGGAAGGTCTTTTCTTCAAGGAAGGAGAAAATGACAAGACACTAATGACAGAAATAGTGCATGCCTGGAAATATGTTCACAGGAAAGGAAGAGAGTCTCTAGAGAAACCAGACAGTATCTCTGTGGAACCTTATCCCCGCTGGGTACAAACTAGAGCTCTCAAGCTAAGGATGCCTTACCCTCGTCAAGAAGTTCTTCCATTAAAGGAATCTGTCCTTTATTTTATGTCTGATACGGAAAAACTTCAGGTTACTCTCGCCAAAGTTCAACAAGAAAATAGGTCTTGGAGGAACAAATACTGTATTCTCAACGTGGAGTGTAACAAAATACAGCAACTGTTAAAAGAAAAAGATGCTCTGATTGAGATTTTAGAGCAACATGTTATAGAGAATCAAGGAGACCAAAGGAATTTGCTCGCTCCTTTCACTTGGCAAATGAATGACAACCCGACAATGGCTCAAGAGCCCCGGTTAAAGAAAAGGAAGATACCAGAACCAACACCTGAGCTCTCCTCAGAGAGGACCCAGGATCCATTAGTTTAGACTTTTCCTTTTACAGCACTTTGTAAATTACTGTATTTCCATTTCCGCAATCTTTGAATTCAATAAAACGGGGTTTCCCCACTGTTTGATATTTGCAATCCAATTGTCGAAGTTTCTTTTGATTAACAAAAAAAATTATTAATTAATCATTGCATATCATTCATCACTCTCGCATAACGCATTCTTCTTCCCTACGAATCTCACGTTTGTGTCTCGATTCTAGAGTCAAAGTGTCTCATTCATACAATACTCGGGCCAATCGACAAAAGAAAATGGATGATCTCGAGGAAGAGAACAGAGGGTTGAGAGAAGAAATCGACACTCTGAAGGAAAATCTGAGGAAACTTCACAATGACATGCAAGCTTTGGCAGCAACTCAGATGCAACAACAAAGGATAGTGATCTCAGAGATCACATCTACGCCCATAATGGAAAAGTATGATTCTCGGTATAACATGCCAAAAGATAGTCCCTGGGGCATGCCACTCAACTATATCCCGAAAGGATATATTCCGCCGATCATGGAAGATCCAAAAACTATAGCAGGAGCCGCTGGGCCTGAAGGTTACAAACTTCGGGAAAGCGAAGATGCAAGGAGCATGACAGCAACTCCTGAAGGTTACAAACTTCGGGAAAGGGAAGCACCGAGAGTCACTGTCGTAATGACTGTACCACTACCCGTGGTACACACTGTCCCGGGAGGACAGATTCCACATATACCTTCTAGAGGAAATGAAAGTATGAACGATAAAATGAAGGAATTCCAGGAACAGTTCCTAGAGCTGCAGAAATAACAGCAAGCCATTCGCGGCCAGGATCTATTTGGAAAGGATGCCGCAGACCTTTGTTTGGTCCCCAATGTGAAAGTTCCGCTCAAATTCAAGGTGCCCGAATTTGAAAAATACAAGGGTAACTCTTGCCCTCAAAGTCACTTGGTGATGTACGCTCGGAGGATGTTAACTAAGACAGAGAACCAACAGCTACTGATCCACTACTTCCAGGATAGTTTAACCGGTGCCGCACTCAAATGGTACATGGGTTTAAACCGCACTAAGATCGCCATTTTCAGAGATCTTGGCGCTGCCTTCCTTCAACAATATAAGTACAACCTGGATATGGCACCGGACAGAGATCAACTCAGAGCCATGTCGTGGAAGGATAAGGAAACCTTTAAGGAATATGCTCAGAGATGGCGTGAAATTGCCGCTCAGATTTGTCCACCTCTTGATGAAAAATAGATGACAAAGATCTTCTTGAAAACCTTAAGCTCGTTTTATTATGACAGAATGGTCACCAGTGTGCCCAGTGACTTCACCGAGATGGTGGGCATGGGAGTTCGTCTTGAGGAAGCTGTTCGAGAAGGACGTTTAGTTAAAGATGTTGGACCATCAAGAAGTACCAAAAGATACGGTAGTGCTTTCCCTAAGAAAAAAGAGTAAGATATTGGCAATATCTCTCTCGAAAAGCAAAGACGACGTTACCAACTAGTAGCAGCTGTAACTCCTGCTATCAACCCTGCTCCCGTTCCAACGTATCAACCTCAGGTTGCTCAGAGCCAAGCAAATCAACAATAATATCAGCAAAGGACACAACAACCTCTTTATCAGGCTCGTCCTCCATACAACAACAGTTGTACAACGTGACCACCAGGGTTCGACCCTATACCAATGTTGTACGCAGAATTGTTTCCATTACTACTGGTCAAGGGACACGTCCAGACCAGGTCACCTCTCCCAGTACCGAAAAATCTACCTATATGGTTCAAGGCAGATCAAACTTGTCCTTACCATCAAGGAGGACCGGGGCACAACATAGAAAACTGTCTTAGTTTCAAATCTGATGTGAAAAAGCTTGTCAGGAGCGGGGTCTTATCCTTCAAGGATACAAATCCTAATGTTCAGACGAACCCATTGCCGCATCACGAGAAAGCTGCAGTCAATTTGATAGAGGGAGAGTCTAACCACAACTATCAAATTCATGATGTACTCTTATTAAGGGCTAACCTGGTCAAGATGCATCGCAGACAGAGCGGGTATGGTCATGTACCACCTCATAATTATCACCAGTGTGATATCTGCTCTAAAGACAATCAAGGATGTTCTGTGGTACAATCAGCTTTATAGGAATAGTTAGATCTCGGTTGGATCTAAAATCACCGAATTCGGGGGGTCAACATGACTTGTACACATTCCAACATCATTCAAAACCACGACATCCGTGCGATGAATGTCAACTTGGTGGCAATGCACTCAAGGCAAAGCCAACATAATAATCTGCCACGGCACAATTACGATTCCTGTCTAACTTGCTCGGTAAACAATCAGGGATGCTCTTTTGTACAAGAGGCCCTCCAGCATCAGATGGATCTTGGGTGGATTCAGGATTACCGCGATAGAAATCAGTATCAAGTGAATATGATTCAAATCTTTCATATTCGTTTGATGAATACCAGCTTGGTGGAGTTACATGCTAAGCAGGTCTAGCTCGGTTTTCTGACTTCGGATAATTATCAGAAATGTAGAGTATGTCGTGAGAGTGACCAAGGATCTGCTCTCGTTCAAAGAACTTTGCAACACTTGTTAAACCACTAGTGGCTTCTGATCTATCTAGATGAAGACACACAATAAGTCAATATGACTGATGGGAACCCTACTAGGCATCAAAGTCGGGATGTTCAGTAAATGGGAACCGATCTAGTGAGGTTGCACTGCATACAAAACGGACGTGGTCGGGTGCCACCACACAATTACGAGTGCTGTAGATTCTGCTCGGGAGATAATCAAGGATGCTACCTCGTGCGAGTAGCTCTTCAAAGTCAGTTGGACCATAAGGAAATTCAATCATGGTCAAGCTCCGATTCAATGTCGAACTACCATCCTGATTAAAGTGGGGATGTTGTCTTAATCCCTAAGCAAGAAGTGGCCAAGGATGTGTGTGCCATAATCCCTTTACTCCATGAATCAAGAGTCTGTCTCGATGGTGGAAAGGTTCTCAATCTTGAACCTATTGAGGCTGGTTATGATGGTCAGAAAAATCAGAAGGCTCCTGTAGTTATCTATCTGCCGGGACCAGTACCGTATAAATCCGATAAGGCGATCCCTTACAAGTACGGTGCAACAATAGTTGAAAATGGAAAAGAAGTTCCATTACCCTCCGTCGTGAATATTGCAGACATCAGTCGAGTAACACGGAGCGGTCGGATCTTCAACCGAGGAGTTGGAGAACCTAACAAAGAAAAGGAACCTCAAACAGAAGTTCCCAATTAGCCGGTCGGTCAGTCCCGTGATCCTGACCTTTCAATGAACAATAATGAGATGCTGAAGCTCATCCAAAAAAGTGAATACAACATTATTGATCAACTGTTGCAAACTCCTTCAAAAATCTCAGTGTTATCTCTTTTACTCAGTTCCGAAGCCCACAGGGAGGCTCTACAAAAAGTCTTAGAGCAAGCCTTTGTGGAACAGGATGTAACAATAAGAGAATTCGATAGCGTCATTTCCAACATCACTTCCTGCAACAACTTGGGGTTTAGTGACGAGGAACTGCCAGAAGAAGGAAAAAGTCACAACATGGCGCTCAATATTACAATTAACTGCTAGGACGATGCTTTAGCCAGCGTACTGGTAGACACCAGATCGGCTCTGAATGTTATGCTGAAATCTACATTAATGCGACTATCATTCAAAGGACCCCCGATGGGGGGTAGTGAGGTCATCTTCAAAGCATTTGACGGATCCCGGAAAATAGTTATCAGGGAAGTCGACCTTTCCATAACTATCGGTCCTCACACTTTCCAAGTCACTTTCCAGGTCATGGACATCTGGGCAGCATACAGATGTTTGTTAGGAAGATCTTGGATACACCAGGCTGGGGCAGTCACTTCGACACTGCACCAGAAACTGAAGTTCGTCAGGAACGACCAACTAGTCACAGTCTGCGGAGAGCAAGTCTTCATCGTGAGTAACTTATCATCGTCTACTTATGTAGAACCAGAGGAGGTTGTTGGAACTCAGTTCTAAGCACTGTCGATGATGAGAATCAATCAGAAAAAGGAACATCGATTTCCTCGTACAAATATGCTCTCGAAGTAATCAAAAGTAACAGTGCAAAAGGATGGGGACAACTTATCATTCCTACTGATAACAAGACAAATAAAGGTCTTGTTTTTCCTCAACCTTTACCCAGACAGCTACTAACAATGAAAGTCTTCATCCCATTCAGGATTTCTTCCATAGTGGAGGTTTCCTTCACCCAGTGCCTCAGGAAGTGCATACTATCAACGAGGGAGATTCCTCCGATACAGATGAAGAATGGAAGTCCTATCTTAATGAAGACGGTTATAAGTCTCAGGAAGAGGAGCATACGCCATTTTTCTATCCCGCACAGAGTCTGAGATTTATACCAAGGTCATACGTCAAAATGATATACGGAGATTGTGATCCAGAAGAATGTCGTGCTCCACCAAACTCATTAGAGGAGGATACTCTAATGAAAGACAACTTTGACCATGACTATTATAGCCCAATGGATGGCCTGCCTATCTGGCAGCCATATCCAGGAGACTTGGGGCAAAAGAGTCAGCCCAACAATGCTTATCAACTGAGCATCATTGAAAAGAATACCTGCATCCCCACCATATCATGGGATCAACACTCAGGGTATTTAGAACCTATCCAGCACGACGATGAACTTGCAAGGCTTGCAGGACTAGAATTCATCAACTATGCTTTTCCCGAGGTCAACGTCGTCGAAAGGGATGACTCCTCCAGTTCCAAAGAAGTGTGGGACACCTTAGGACAACCGAGTGGCAAGTTCGACTACTTGGTCAAGTACACCGCTCCCTAAAGCTCTCGTATCAGGCTCAAAGACATCCAGCCAACTGGATGGGGAGATTTACCTGAGAGTACAAATACTGTGCAAAATACAACAGAAGAGTTTGTCTACGACAACTCTGCCAGGGAAACAAATTCCAACGATCCTGCTTCGCCAGAAATTAGCGTCATTTCTGGGGATGGGTCAAGAAATAAGGTGCCAGACTTTGTGATTCACCGAGGAGTTCGCCGCCAATGGGTTGCTGTCGACGTTCCGAAAGCCGTTCATAAGTGAAATTCTGGCACAGATATCAGATGTCCTATACAGATGTTGAGACACTGATATCCAACACAATGAACAAGATAACAAATAAGAATAACAGTGCAGAAAGTAAATAACACAGTGATATGTTTACCAAGTTCGGTCTAATACACCTACTCTGGGGGCTACCAAGCCAGGGACGAAATCAATATACGATAGTATCAATTCACAGATCATACAATACCTGAATAATCTGATCACTTAATCACTACCCTTCCTATGACTTCTACCTAAGACTCACCTAGGTATGAGGCCCTCCTCAAATCCCTCTACAACCACAACCCGTGATTGGTACCTTTCCACACAAGAAACAAACCGAAAGTCACACTTTCAAAACACACAATTCTCAATACTTCACAGCTTATGAGAATTGACACACAAGAAACTCAATGCTTAAAAGCTTATGAGTAACTTGACAGAACTTACAACACAAAAACCAGTCCTTATACTGTTATCAGAATGATACCAGTTAAGCTCGAAAAATACACTCGAAACCCTAACAAAAACACAAGTAAGTTCCACACCTAAACTAGGTTTACATCAGTCAATATATAGCATTTAATCTGGACTAAAATGGGCTTAAAAAATGCAGCAAATAGACTGCTCACAAATCTACAAAATTAACTCCAACAAAATAGGTCTTCAATCCAAAGTTTCCTATTATGTCTCCATAATTAGAAACAGCAGCAAATCCGAAAAACCAACAAATAATCATAATCCAAAAATGCTTTGGATGCCACATAGGATAACTAAATCTTCACAGAATATTTAGTAACAATTCACAGCAACAGAATCTGCATTAAAAATTGAATCCAAAACGCGATGTCCTATGAGCAGGTATGGGACATCTTCATTCGACATGTTGAATGCAGCAACTTAGAACTTCATATTTCAACTTCTTGCTGCTAGACTAGTTTTAGCAAAATAAATGCCAACCACAAAAGCACAGAAATAACAATCTCCCCCTTTGGCTTATTTTGGCTAAAACTACACACACAAGAAAACTTGTAAAGAAAACACAAAACATCCATATCAGACAGCAGCGAAAAAAAAACCAACATCACACAGCAAAAAACATCCAGCATAGCAGCACTTCCCTTCAGCTGCAAACAACACATCAGCTGCAAACAACACATCAGCTACACACAGCACAACAAATAACACATCATATCAGCATAGCAAAACTCCCCCTCAACAGCAGCACCATTCCACAATCTCCCCCTCAACTACTGCAGCAACATACCAACATACCATACAAGCACTCCCCACACAAACATACTACACCCCCTTTTTAGCCATAAATATGACAAAGGCAAGTAGAACAAGTAAAAATAAACCAGAATAAACACCACATCACATGACCAAGTGTCATGCTCAACCTTAACATTTTAACTCCATTCACAAACTGCACTACCATAACCTCTTTTAATCTTTCCAATCTGGCAGCCAGAAGGAACATTAATTGCTATAGTTCTTCATGAATACAAACCCCAAGTCTGCTCCTCAGGTTTTCAAACTGAACTGCATCCAGAGCCTTGGTAAATATGTCAGCAAGCTAATTTTCTGTGCTCACATGCTCAAGAGTTATGACTTTGTCCTCTACAAGTTCTCTGATGAAGTGATGCCTGATATCAATGTGCTTAGTCCTGCTGTGTTGAATGGGATTTTTGGAAATATTAATAGCGCTCAGGTTGTCACAAAATAGTGTCATGACCTCTTGTGTGACATTATACTCAGATAACATCTGCTTCATCCATACCAGTTGAGCACAACTACTACCAGCTGCTATGTACTCAGCTTCAGCAGTAGAAAGGGATACTGAATTCTGCTTCTTGCTAAACCATGAAATAAGATTATTTCCCAAAAAGAAACATCCTCCAGAGGTACTCTTCCTATCATCAGCACTTCCAGCCCAATCAGCATCACAGTAACCTACTAAAATGGGACTTGAGTCATGGGAGTAAAGCAACCATAAATCACATGTACCACTCACATACTTTAGAATTCTCTTCACTTGATTGATGTGACTGACCTTGGGTTCTGCCTGATATCTTACACACACACACCAACAGCAAATGTTATGTCTGGCCTACTTGCAGTAAGATACAGCAGACTGCCAATCATACTTCTATACAAGCTTTGTTCAACATTCACTCCCTTTTCATCTTTGGATAACTTCAAGTGAGTTGGAGCAGGAGTCCTCTTATGCTTGGCATTATCCAGTCCAAACTTCTTCACAATGTTCCTCGCATATTTGCTCTGACAAATAAAAATGGAATCTTCCATCTGCTTGACTTATAATCCAAGGAAGTAGGTCAATTCGCCTACCAAGCTCATCTCAAATTCAGACTGCATTTGGTTGACAAAATGTTGGACCATTTCATCCGACATCCCACCAAACACAATATCATCAACGTAAATCTGAGCAATCATTAGTTTCCCATCCTTCTCCTTGACAAAAAGTGTTTTATCAATACCACCCTTCTTGTATCCATTGTTGACTAAGAACTCAGTCAGTCTTTCATACCAAGCTCGTGGAGCTTGTTTTAGCCCATACAAAGCCTTCTTCAGCTTGTAAACATGATCAGGAAAATTTGGATCCACAAACCCTTTAGGCTACTCAACATAGACTTCCTCATTAAGATATCCATTCAGAAAGGCACTCTTGACATCCATTTGAAACAATCTGAATTTCAACAAACATGCCACTCCTAGCAGCAATCTGATAGATTCCAATCGAGCCACATGAGCAAATATTTCATCGAAGTTTACTCCTTCAATCTGTGTGTATCCTTGAGCGACTAATCTGGCTTTGTTCCTGGTAACAACTCCTTGTTCATCAGATTTATTTTTATAAACCCATTTTGTTCCAATCACATTTGTTCCTGCTGGTCGTGGTACCAGTTCCCAGACTTCATTCCTCTTGAATTGACAAAGTTCATCTTGCATAGCACTTATCCAGAACTCATCTGTCAACGCTTCTTTGACATTCTTTGGTTCAAACTTTGAAACAAAGTATGCATTTGACACAGTCTCCCTCATTTTGGTTCTTACACCTTCATTCAGATCTCCAATAATCAATTCCTTAGGGTGATCCTTCTAAATCCTTATAGAGGGTCCCCTGTTAGCATCCTCTACCTCCTCATTCTCAGGTCTAGTGTTGGTTTCTTGAGCACTATCTTCTACCGACTCAATGTCTTGGGAGGTTTCATTGTTCATGGGCAGACATGCTCCAACATCATCTGGGACATCTTCGTCTTTGCCAGAGTCAACAACCACCACATTTATGGATTCCATCATCACCCTATATGCTTTACTGTTTGTAGAGTATCCCAGAAATATTCCTTCCTCACTCTTAGGATCCATCTTTCGCCTCTGCTCACAATCCGCCAAGATATAGCACTTACTCCCAAACACATGGAAATATTTCACATTTGGCTTTCTACCTTTCCATAGCTCATAAAGAGTGACATAAGTACCTGATCTGATAGTCACCCTATTGTGTATATAGCAAGCAGTATTCATGGCTTCAGTCCAAAAATGATATGGAAGCTTTTTTTCATAAATCATGACTCTTGCACACTTTTGTATAGTCCTGTTCTTGCGTTCCACCACACCATTCTGCTGAGGAGTATTCGGTGATGAGAATTCATGAGCGATTCCCTCAGATAAGCAGAACTCTTCAAACCTGCTATTTTCAAATTCTTTCCCATGGTCACTTCTGATCCGAACAACACCACAATCCTTTTCCCGTTGAATCCTTTGACACAACTCTTTGAAGACTGCAAACACTTCAGACTTTTCTCTGATAAAACTTATCCAAGTGAATCTGGAGTAGTCATCTACGACAATATAGGCATACTTCTTCCCACCAAGACTTTCAACCTGCATAGGTCCCATTAAGTTCATGTGAAGAAGTTCCAGAACTCTAGAAGTTGTGGTAAGATGTTGAAGCCTCGTGTGTGACACCTTTGTTTGCTTCCCAACTTGACATTCACCACATATTTTATCCTCATCAATCTTCAACTTGGGAATACCTTTAACAGCTTCACTTGTCATAACTTTCTTCATCCCTTTCAGGTGCAAGTGACCCAATTTCTGATGCCACAGTTTGGTTTCATCTTCCTTTGACATCAAACAAGTGGACAGACTTTCAGGTTCTTGAGGATTCCACAGATAGCAGTTATCCTTAGACCTGGTTCCCTTCATAACAACTTCATCTTTCTCATTGGTTACTAGACATTCAGATTTGGTGAAATTTACTTTGAGACCTACATCACACAGTTGGCTTATACTGATTAAATTTGCGGTCAGCCCTTTGACTAATAGAACACGGTCCAGATTTGGTTGTCCAGTGTAGTCCAACTTTTTAACACCTTTTATTTCACCCTTTGATCCATCCCCAAAAGTGACATAATTGGTGGAGTGAGGCTTGATATCTGACAAGAATTTTTTCACACCAGTCATGTGTATTGAACAACCACTGTCAAAGTACCAATCTTCTCTTGCAGATGCTCTAAGAGAGGTATGTGCGATGAGACCAGCCATCATTTGTCTAGGAATCCATCTTCTCTTCACTTTACCCCAACTCTGTCCTTTATTTTGTTGTTGAGCATTTTTGGGATAGTCGTGCAGCTTGTAGCAAAAGGACTTTAAGTGGCCAATCTTTCCACAGTAATGGCATCTCCATGGTTTATACTTTGATCTACAAACTCTTTTCTGATGCTTCATCTGATGTTGAAATATGTGATTTGACATCCCCTCTTCGTGCTTTATTTTCTGAGGAACAAACTTCAATACAGGCTTCTTGTAAGTCTCTGCTTGATTGTTAAAACCAAGGCCTTGCACATTTCCAACATCTTTCCCAGTCTGAAGAATCTCATCCAGCTGCGTGGTACCATTGTTCAGCATTCTTATAGATTTGGTCATATTGTCAAGTTTTGACTTTTGCCATTCAACCTCCTCTTTCAGATCAGCAATCGTTGATAGATGTTCTTCCTTCTCAGCTTCTAGTTGAGTTATCAGAACCTTCTGTTCCAATATTATCTGGCACCTTTCTTCATTCTTGATACACAACTCTGAAAACCCTGTGAAGACTTCTTCCTTAGTGAGTTCTCCAACATAGGATTCTTTGTCAGAGCCAGACTCACAAGTAGTTTCTCCATCAGCCTTACAGATCCCAGTTAAAGCTGTCACCAATTTTGCTGATTCTTCTTCAAGATCACTCTCAGACTCTCCTTCTGACCAAGACACTGATAAGCCCTTCTTCTGCCTTTTGAGATACGTGGGAGACTCAGTCTTTATGTGCTCATATCCCTCACATTCAAAACACTGAACTCTCTTCCCTTGATTGGAGTCTTCTTCAGTTCTAGATCTTCTGCCTCCATCCTGGTTCTTACTGATGTCGAGTGACTTGTTCTGAGCATTTGCTCTCGACTTCCAGTCAATCCTTTTCAATACTTTGTTAAATTGTTTTCCAAACAATATCAAATCTTTAGACACCCCTTCATCTCTGACCAGGTCACCTTCATCTTCTGAGTCACCAGCATTTGACACAAAAGCTATGCTCTTCTTCTTTTCAGACTTTTCACTGATCCCTAATTCAAATGTTTGAAGAGATCCCACTAGTTCATCCACTTTCATCTTGTCTATATCCTGAGCTTCCTCTATAGCAGTCACTTTCCTGTCAAATCTCTTAGGTAGAGATCTGAGGATTTTTCTGACCAGTTTGCTGTCAGACATTTTTTCACCTAGGGCACTAGAGGCATTAGCTATTTCAATAATGTTCATATGAAAGTCATGAATGCTCTCATCCTCTTTCATCTTCAAACTCTCAAACTTGCTAGTGAGAAGCTGAAGTTTTGACATCTTCACCTTTGAAGTCCCTTCATGAGTAACCTTCAAGACCTCCCACGCCTCTTTTGCAATGGTGCAATGTTTAATTAACCTGAAGATATTCTTGTTGACACCATTAAACAATGCATTCATGGCTTTGGAGTTTCCCACAGACCCTTTGTAATTTGCATCATCCCAGTCTTCCTCTTCCTTCACCACATCAGTAGGGGTACCTTTTTCATCTTTAACCTTTGGGGGCTCCCATCCTTTTATAACAGCTTTCCATGCTTGATCATCCATGGATTTGATGAATGCTATCATCCTTGGTTTCCAATAGTCATAGTTGGAACCATCAAGCAGAGGTGGTTTGTTCATAAATCCTCCATCCTTGTCCATTGTACCAGAAAGTACCTTCCCTGAATCTCACCCAGAAACAAACAAGGGTGCAAGCTTTGATGCCAATTGAAATTCTGGCACAAATATCAGATGTCCTATACAGATGTTGAGACACTGATATCCAACACAATGAACAAGATAACAAATAAGAATACCAGTGCAGAAAGTAAATAACACAGTGATATGTTTACCCATTTCGGTCTAACACACCTACTCTGGGGGCTACCAAGCCAGGGACGAAATCAATATACGATAGTATCAATTCACAGATCATACAATACCCGAATAAACTGATCACTTAATCACTACCCTTCCTATGACTTCTACCTAAGACTCACCTAGGTATGAGGCCCTCCTCAAATCCCTCTACAACCAAAACCCGTGATTGGTACCTTTCCACACAAGAAACAAACCGAAAGTCACACTTTCAAAACACACAATTCTCAATACTTCACAGCTTATGAGAATTGACACACAAGAAACTCAATGCTTAAAAGCTTATGAGTAACTTAACAGAACTTACAACACAAAAACCAGTCCTTATACTGTTATTAGAATGATACCAGTTAGGCTCACAAAATACACTCGAAACCCTAACAAAAACACAAGTAAGTTCCACACCTAAACTAGGTTTACATCAGTCAATGTATAGCATTTAATCTGGACTGAAATGGGCTTCAAAAATGCAGCAAATAGACTGCTCACAAATCTGCAAAATTAACTCCAGCAAAATAGGTCTTCAATCCAAAGTTTCCTATTATGTCTCCATAATTAGAAACAGCAGCAAATCCGAAAAACCAACAAATAATCATAATCCAAAAATGCTTTGGATGCCACATAGGATAACTAAATCTTCACATAATATTTAGTAACAATTCACAACAACAGAATCTGCATTAAAAAATGAATCCAAAACGCGATGTCCTATGAGCAGGTATGGGACATCTTCATTCGACATGTTGAATGCAGTAACTTAGAACTTCATGTTTCAACTTCTTGCTGCTAGACTAGTTTTAGCAAAATAAATGCCAACCACAAAAGCACAGAAATAACAATAAGTCTAAGTAATTGTCGCCCTTACTTTAACCTTTCACCCTGCCCAGGTGAAACAGATGTTTTGATAGGGCTCACTTTCTGTAAATTTCTCTCTTCGCTTCTCCCAAAGCGACTGAGTTTTGTTTTATAGGGCTATAGTTTCAAGAATCAACAAGATCATAAATAAAATAACGTCGTTCTGTAATTTCCGCATTTATTGTTGTTTTCTCTTTTCGCTTTTTTAGAAAATGGTAATCCTAAAAAAACAACTCAAAAATAAAAACAAGTATTTTTCAGAAAATACACTGCACACACTCTTGCATTCTCTCTATCTCTTCTAAAAACAAATCATCAAGTCATGCAGATTTCTTGTTTTAAACCCCGTTGAAACATATGATCCAATGCCTTCTTCCAACTTTGAATTCCTGGTATTTGGGGCTGAAGAAGAAGTTGACGACGAAATTCCAGAGGAGATCTTCCGATTACTCAGACAAAAGGAAAGTTCCATTGAACCTCACAAAGAGCCGTTGGAAATAGTCAACTTGGGTTCAGGAAAAGAGAGAAAAGAAATCAAGATTGGGGAACTGCTCAGTCCAACTGTCAAAGAAAGTTTGATAAAGCGTCTTAAGGAGTTTCCCGATGTATTCACTTGGTCCTATCAGGACATGCCAGGGTTGGATACCAGCATCGTGGAACATCATCTACCATTAAGATCAGAATGTTCGCCAGAAAAACAAAGGTTGAGAAGAACTCACCCGGACATGGCCATCAAAATCAAGGAGGAAATACAGAAACAGATTGACGCGGGTTTCCTCGCCACGTCAGAATATCCTCAATGGTTAGCCAACATAGTACCCGTTCCAAAAAAGGACGGAAAGGTCAGAATGTGTGTGGATTATTAAGATCTAAACAAGGCCAGTCCAAAGGACGACTTTCCTTTACCACACATTGACATGCTGGTAGACAGTACAGCAAAATTCAAAATATTCTCCTTCATGGATGGATTCTCGGGCTAAAATCAGATAAAAATGGCGCCGAAAGACATGGAGAAAACTTCATTCATCACCCTATGGGGTACTTTTTGTTACAAGGTAATGCCGTTCGGTTTGAAGAATGCCGGGGCAACCTATCAAAGGGCCATGACTACTCTGTTTCATGACATGATACACAAAGAAATCGAGGTATATGTCGATGATATGATTGCCAAATCTAAAACAGAAGAAGAGCATGTGACCCACCTGTCATAACTATTCGAGCAGCTGAGAAAGTACAAACTCCGCTTGAATCCCAATAAATGTACTTTCGGTGTCCGTTCAGGGAAACTTTTAGGGTTTATCATCAGCCAGAAAGGAATTGAGGTTGATCCAGACAAGGTCAAGGTCATTCAAGAAATGCCTTATCCAAAAACTGAAAAATAAGTCAGAGGATTCCTGGGACGTTTGAACTACATTTCCAAATTTATATTCCTTATGACCGCGACATGCGCACCAATATTCAAACTACTCAAAAAGAATCAAAGTTGCGTTTAGACAAAAGACTGCCAAACCGCCTTCGACAGTATTAAGGAATACCTGTTGAACCCACCGATTCTATCACCTCCAGTGGAAGGAAGGCCACTGATCATATACTTGACAGTCTTGGAAGACTCTATGGGTTGTGTACTTGGCCAACAAGACTAAACAAAAAGAAAAGAGTCTGCCATTTACTATTTGAGCAAGAAATTCACCGACTGTGAAACTCGGTACACTATGCTTGAGAAAACTTATTGTGCTC
Source organism: Lathyrus tuberosus (assembly GCA_022829125.1). NCBI lineage: Eukaryota > Viridiplantae > Streptophyta > Magnoliopsida > Fabales > Fabaceae > Lathyrus > Lathyrus tuberosus. The sequence continues at coordinate 34,970,911 of JALAZF010000006.1, read as the reverse complement.
TGGCTTGGGCAGCCAAACGCCTTCACCAGTATATGATTTGTCACACTACTTGGTTATTCTCCGAAATGGATTCGATCAAATATGTCTTTGAAAAACCTGCTCTCACGGGAAGGATTGCCTGTTGGCAGATGTTGTTATCAGAATATGACATAGAATACCACGCTCGAAAAGCCGTTAAAGGAAGTATTTTAGCCAATCATTTGGCTCATCAACCGATTGACAATCAGGAATCAATCGGGTTTGACTTCCTAGACGAAGATGTCATGTACTTGAAAATGAAAGATTGTGATGAACCGTTACCCAGTGAAGGGCTAGAACCAGGTTCCCAGTGGGGACTTATCTTTGACGGAGCTGTTAATCATTATGGAAATGGAATTGGGGCAATCATCATAACACCTCAGGGTACCCATATTCCTTTCACCGCCCGACTAACATTCAAGTGTACAAACAACGAGGCCGAATACGAAGTTTGTATCATGGGTCTCGAAGAAGCCATCGACTTAAGGATCAAGAACTTGGATGTATATGGCGATTCAACCCTGGTTATTAATCAGATAAAAGAAGATTGGAACATATACCAATCAGGACTGATTCCTTACAAAGATTATGCAAAAAAGTTGTTACCTTTCTTCAATAGAATCGAGTTTCAGCATATCCCTCGTGAGGAAAATCACATGGCTGATGCACTAGCCACTCTCTCTTCCATGATTAGTGTAGGCCAATGGAATGACATACCTAAGATTGACATAATGCACCTAGAAAAGACCGCTTACATCTTCACGATTGAAGCAGTCATTGACGACAAACCTTGGTATCACGATATCAAATGCTTCCTTTAGAAACAAGAATACCTACCTAGGGCATCCAGGAAGGACAGAAAAACCCTCAGAAGGCAAGCAGACAGCTTCTTCCTGAGCGGTGACACACTCTATAAGAGAAATTTTGACATGGTCTTGCTCCGATGCATAGACAAACCAGAAGCAAATATGTTGATAAAGGAAATTAACGAAGGATCCTTTGGCACTCATGCCAACAGACACACAATGGCGAGAAAAATTTTGAGAGCAAGGTACTATCTGTTGACCATGAAATCTGACTGCTACAAGTACATGAGGAGGTGTCACAAGTGTCAGATATACTCAGACAAAATCCATGTACCGCCGACACATCTCAAAGTTCTTTCTTCCTCATGGCCCTTTTCCATATGGGGAATCGACGTGATTGGCATGATTGAACCCAAAGCTTCGAACGGACATCGGTTCATCCTGACAGCCATTGATTATTTCACCAAGTAGGTCGAAGCAGCATCGTACACCAATGTAACCCGGCAAGTGGTGGTCCGATTTATCAAAAACAATATCACCTGCCGTTATGGTGTTCTTAGCCAGATCATTACGGATAATGGATCTAACTTAAACAATAAGATGATGAAAGAGTTGTGCGCTGAGTTCAAGATCGAACACCATAACTCATCTCCCTATCGACCCAAGATGAACGGAGCAGTAGAAGCGGCTAACAAGAACATCAACAGGATTGTTCAGAAGATGGTTGTAACCTACAAAGACTGGCAGTGCATGTGAGAAGGTTCTTATTAGATGCTTAAGAATCATTGATTGAGTCTGAGGGAATTTATTTTTTTCTGCAGACTGTGATCATAATTTTGTGAAGAAATCTCTGCATTGGCAAATCAGAAGAAGAATCTAGGGATAACAGACAATGTCTGACATGATGTCAGGACATTATTATAAAACATATGTGCATGTAATAGGTTATTTGGTCGGCGTTCTTAAAAGAAGAAACAGTCAAAGCAGTCTTGGTCAGTGTGGTACTGGTGGAGTTATTGCCTTCGATTAATGATCATTTGAATTGACTAGCGTTATTTTCTGTAGATCGTTACTTTCTAAGAAAATGGATTGACTATAAATAGGATTGCTTTGATCTTCTTTAGTCTCAATACTCTCTTTGGGTTGGTGGCAGATGAGGTTCTTCAAAATATGGGTATGTTGCATCTGGGTTTGGGGATGTTTTGGTCACTTTTGCCAAGTTTTGGCTAAAAATGGGGAGAATGGTTTTCTGATGGTGTCTGGGTTTGGGTACATTCCTGCAGTTGTTTTGCAAGAATGTTAGTTAAGATGTTTTGACATCTTAACAATCTTATTTTTCTTGTGTCTTGTGATCTGAGTTGTGAAGCAGGTTGTGTCTTGTGACCTGAGTTACGCAATCTATGTTCTCAGTGTTACGAAGCCTACAACTGCTATTTCTTTTCTGGAGGAGTCTTCTGGTTCCCAAGTCATCTCTTGGAAGGAGGGGGAATATGTTGAGGGGGAGACTCTCTCAGACCTTAGCTTCAATCAATTATCAAGATAAAGGAGTCTTGATGAAGGAGCCTTGCTGTTTGCAGAATATAGAAGAAAATGTTTTTTAGCCAAAATTCGTCAAAAGGGGGAGATTGAAAGCACCTGTTGTTTGACTAAAATTTGCTAAAACATTCTGATGATAAACTTGAAGAATCTGCAGAAGAAAAAGATGTCAAAGGAAATGTCTCGACATCCTGACTGACTTGGTGAGTTAGCAGGTTTTAATCTGTTGCAAGAATTAAGGAGCGGAACAAGGAAACACAGGATCAAAGATAGAAAGCCCAAGACAACAGAAGACTATATTAGGAGACTTAGACCTAGGGTTAATCGACTGTAACTTTGTATTACTTATAACTTTGTAACCCAGTTCTCTTGTGTTGAATAAGGGTTAAGGGTTTGAGAGTCGTTGGCTCTCTTAGGAGTTGTAAGTCTCCACTCTGTAATATGGGATGCAGAGTGGAAGGCATAGGTACAGGGACACAACCAGAAGCCTGTAGGTAATGGTTGTTGTATTGTTCTTGGATGAAGCTTTGAAGCAAATCCAAGATAACTTGGAGGTCAAGAAACCGCGACAGTTCTGTATTGGTAGAAGACAGAGATATCACAGGTTGTGATTAGGATGTGAGTGGGGTATCTCATATCAGGGTTGTAAACGTTTGAGTTTAGCCTTGGTAAAGATGTTCATTGGGTAGATGTTAGGGATAAAGTTGTAAACGGGGGAGTTTAGCATTGTAACAGTTCTACAGATAGTGAAGTATTCATCCTGGATTAGTATCCCCCAGATGTAGGTGAATTGCACTGAACTGGGTTAACACATACTGTCTTATTTAACATTCTGCAATTTATAGTTGTGTTATTGTTCTTGACTGACATGTTGGATCAGATGTCGTGACATATGTGAGTGTGCAGTTCTGATATTCAATGTATCAGTCTACTGTTACGTCTCTGAGTTTAAATGATTATGTAGCACAATGTCTTGACATGTGTTAGGACATCTGCTGTCTACATAGGCCAGAATTTCAAATACCTGCACTGAAAAAACCAGGGAAGGGACTACCCATGATTGGCTTTGAATATGTATTGAGAAGAAGACCAAGAGTGACTGGAGCAAGAACAACCTGTCAAATATTTACAAATTAAATTGTCTAATTCAAATTCAGGTTAGTGTTGTCAATTGCAATTTCCAAAAAACAATGGTATGTTCAAATTTCACAAAGCTACGGTGCTAATACTCCAATTAAAGAAGATTCTCTTGTTGGACAATATAATTGTAACACCCATATATAATATAATTCATCAAGCATTCATATCATACATGAATTCACGTTCTGGTACTGAAATACCATAAGTTCCTAGTTAACACATTATACATATACATGCCCAAACTCACTACATACAAAAAAACTATGGCATAATATATATACAAGATGTTCCAAAAGATAAATACTAAGAACTAGATCGACAATGATCTAAAAAAAACTCCACAACGTAAGCTAACCCATCAATCAATTAAGGAAAAATCATACGGCTTTATCCTTACCCTTCGCGAAATCTGAAGTACCTGAAATACAATCAACAACATGGGGTGAGATAACAAATCTCAGTGAGTTCCCTATCTTATTGATTCTCTCAACTTTACAAGGTTCTATCTCAGTCTAGATCAAGTCGGGGGGAAAAGAACTAGACCTTGAACTCAAACATTTCTGATTAGAGAAACAATCGTACAATTCACAAAACGACAAACTAGTTAAGGGATCTTCTCCCTGGCCAGCCTATACAAGGCACTACAACACGGGTCACGGATCCTTAACGTAGATAACTTCTCCCCGACCATCCTACACAAGGGGCTCTTCAACACGGGTCACGGTTATCTACAACTGGTATTTCTCCCCGGCCAGACCACACAAGGAGCACTCCAGCACGGGTCACGGTACCCACCACTAAGTAAATTCTCCCCGGCCATCCCGCACAAGGGGCTCTTCAACAGAGGTCACGGTTACTTACTTAATAAATACTTCTCCTCGGCCATCCCGCACAAGGGGCTCTTCAACACAGGTCATGGTATTTATTAAGGGATAGATTACAAACCGGAGGAATTACGATCCTCCACTAACAACTACTTAACAAAGATACTCTTTTAGTATTGATGTAAGCATTGCCACACAATTCTCTAAGTCATTCTATTGTACTAAAGTTTCCTCACTAACTCACATCTTGAAGCTTTTAAATTTTCAAAAGTTCCTTTTTGCATTAAAACACTTAATTCTGTTTATTTAACATAATCGAATAAATTCCATCTCATAAACAATATTTTCACCTTCCATAGCATAGAACACTTTCATAGCTTCACATCGATATAAAGAACGCTTAAATCGGACACCCGAGTAAAAAAATATGAATTTTAGAAAATATTTTTGGAAAACAAACAGTGGTAACCGGTTACTTGAGAAACGAGCCAAAATGAGAGTTAGAGGCACATTTGGGTAACCGGTTACTCACCACAGGGTAACCGGTTACTCGGTTCATTTTCTGCGCAAAACACCAATTTTTCAAAGGGTAATCGGTTACTCACCACAGGGTAACCGGTTACTCTGGGCGCAGAATAAAAAATTCTTGTTTTAATTGATACCTTTCCATCTCAAACTCATTCAAAACAATTTCAAACACACAACCAAGTATCAACAGATGATTATACATATATATATATATATATATATATATATATATATATATATATATATATATATATATATATATATATATATATATATCATACCACACAATTTATATCACATTTCAACCGTTGGATTCTTTGATTTAGCAAAAATGCTCATTTTTCTCAAAATCCAACCTAACTCTAGAACCTCAAGAATTCTACAACTAAAGCTTCTAACTAGAACCCACCTGGATTAGAAGATGATGATGAAGAAGATGAGATGAAATGATGAAGAGTAGAGGATGATTCTTGATCTTGAGCTCTTTGGATTTTCTCTTCTTTCCTTTCCTTTCCCTCTAACTTCTCTTTCTCCAAATGTTTCTATCTTTGGAAAATGAGGAAAAAGGAAATGATATAGGAAATAATCATTAGTTAATAACACTACTAAATGTCCAAATTATCTCAAATGCACCAATTAATAAAACCTTAGAGTTAGATAATATTAATCTGCTCAGCTCTGAGTTCATCAGTTGCTCTAATTATCTTAACAGATAAATACTCAGAGCACACTGGATCTCAATTGGTCTCGACTAATATTATCCAGTGCATTTATAAAATATGAGGTATTACAATAATATTGCAAATTATTTGAAATCATGCATGTATGGTGTTAGACAAGTTGGTTCCAATATTAAAATTCCTTTACTAGAAAAAATGTTCAATTGAAAGATGACTCTAGTGAGGATATAAAAATTCCAGAAGAACTAATCAGCACTACTACAAAATACACCTTCGGTAACATAATACTACTATGGTTATGCTTTCCACCATTGTAATATCGCAAACTGGATGCGCCTGATATTTATTAATTTTTTTGAAATTTATTTAATCACGGTTGAGATAAACAGCCATGGTGATAAATTAAGTGTTACAAGGTTTGAATCCTAGCAGCTACATTTTTTCCATTTTTCCTATTACAAAAAGCGTGGGTCAATAAGTTCATAAATAAATAAAAAAATTGAAAATTATTTAACCACAGTTTTAATATTCAACCGTTGTAATATGATTTGTACAACCTTTACTCTTCCCAAGAGAGAGAAATGACTATAATGATGATTGAAAATTTTCTTCATTTCTCAAGACGGTCACAAGTTATTCAAGAATATCAACCATTAGAAGTAATCATTGCAAGCATTAAATCATCAGATGTTTCATCTTGAACCTCTTCTATAAATGCACACTTTCATATAATGAAATTTCACTTCTTCAAACTATTATTCTTAACTTCCTATAGCAACATGAGTTCTCCATCTAAGAAGGATAAGAGAAATATCATAACAGAAGTCATTGTTGAAAACAAAAAAATCACCATAGTACATCACCATCAGCAGTCAACTGAGGAGGTCTAGCCATCTGGGTCGACAGCTGTCAGGGATGCACTGAGGGTGAGGAATGCTAAGAAGAAGAAGAAGATGCTGAAGAAGAAGAAGAAGAAGAGAAAGGTGTCGAGGAATATTTTTTACTATGACTCAGATGAGGGTAGTGGGGAGAAAGTAATAGATTGGGAAGATTTCTGTAGTGCTAGGGGATATTGTTCTGATTTTGACAAAATTTTGTAATGAAAAAAATTATGTTTTATGTACGTTTTCCTTGTGGGCCTCTTAATAGAACTTCTTTATTATTGTTTTATATACTCTTTCCTCTTTACAAAAAAAATAGTACACAAACATCAAAATAACAACAACAACAACAACAGTAATGAAGAATAAGAATAGCAACATTAAAAAAATCTCTCACCATTAAGTTCATAAATAAATAAAAAATTGAAAGTTATTTAATCAAAATTTTACTATATAACCGTTGTAAAATTTGAAATTTGCATCATGGTTTTTCTTTGCCAACTGTGATGAAAAGTGATATTTTTTAGTATATATAAGCGAAAGTATCTATCGTTCAGTACATAACAGTTGTTTCTCTCAAAAGAAAACCATAACATATTTCACTCTTCTCTCTCATAACATAACTCTAACATCCATGTTACTTTTTAAACATGCTTCAACTTTCAGATTCGTCTTCACCAATCGCTACCTTGAGTTTTGAGGTTCGTTCATTAAAATTATGCTTCGATTTCGTTTATGTTTCTTGTTAAAAATGGGTAGTCATTTTTTCATTTGGTGAATGTTCTCGTTTTTTCAGATTCGTCTTCACTACCTTAACAAAGCGCATACTTTGGCTATGGTACATATGGTTTATATTGCTATGAAGAAAAAATACAAGATGTATGAAGCTATTATGTAAACTTCATTCACCTTGTACTTCTTCTTCATAGCATCATAAACTAGATGAACTTTATAATTTGTTCCAGTTCCACGATTAGTTTCAAAAAAGGTGCGTTCTTGAAACATTTTATTATATCATGTGTTGTTGTATGTTGTGGTTGTATGATTTTGTTGTTGATTAATATTCTCAGAACTTCATAATTCGTTGTTGTTTTTATTTATTATATCTTGCGTTCTTGAACCTTTTTTTATTTGTTGTATATTGTTGTGTTATTGATAAATGTTGTTGTATGTTGTTGTTGTTGATTAATGTTTTCTCAACAAGAACAAAATATTGCTAAGTCACAAGAAAAAAGTTTCTTGTGACTTAGCAATGTTTTGTTCTTGTAATTTCTTATGCAAGTTGTACAGTAGATGAAGTTTAGTTTATTATATGTTATGTAGATTGTTTGTTTGACAAACCCGTAACTGAAAATACATTTTATTTAAATTGACATAGAAACTTATAATCTGAAAATTAAGTTGTATTTGAAAACCAACTTATATCAACCAATGTTCCCCGAATTGCATCCGTCTCATCGTTCATCTCACGATGTTTAACATATATAATATAGCTAAATTACCTGATTCCTTCATTACATCCATATCTTCTCTTATAGTTATTTTGAATAACAACAATTTATTGATATTATTCAAATTAAACTAGAACAGAAGGAATCGATGTCATGAAGGACTTAGACCATTGAACCATATTCTATATGTTAAAGAGCGGGAAATGAATGATGAGACACATGCAATTTGGAAAACACTGATTTGTTTAAGTTGGTTTTCAAGAATAATTTAATTTTCATATTATATACTTCTTCATCAATTTGAATGGGTGTATATTGCTGTGAGGTTTTTTGAAAAACAAGCAATCTACATGTTTTATAATAAACTATGAGTACTTTCAACAATAGTTATTTATTTTATTCGTGATAAAATTATTTACCTAAATGTATATACCACAACGGTTGATACAAGTAACTGTTGTGGTAGGTAGCATGTGTCCTGCCTTACTATCACGGTCTCGCGACCGTGGTGGAAAGCACCAGACATACAATCACCCCTTACCTCACAACGGTTGGTCAGACATTGTGGTATCTCTTTTCTAACCGTTGTGGTATGGATTTTTCGTAGTAGTGCAGGTACCTAAAATTCATAAAAATAAAGAGATCTCGATAAATAATGTCATAAATGAAATATGACAAAACCAAAATAAAGTCAATATTAACAATGTCTTTGTATAAAATATAGCGCTAAAGATGATAAATGATAATGAGGATCATGAATCAAAGTTTATCAAAGATTGTAGACAAAGTGAGAATTGACCAAAATGAACATATCCAATTGATGAAGAACTAAACCAACTTTACAAGTGACTCGATTTTTGACCTGTAGTCCGAACACCTCAAGGTGCGAAACCAATTGGATATAAATGAGTCTTTGTGTAAAAGAAAAATAGGAATGGCATAAAGCTTGATTTGCTGCTCAATGATTTTCATAAATACCTAAAATTGATTTTATGAAACATATCCACCTGTAGTGGATTCAATTAAGTTTTTATATTTAATTAGCCTTGTAGCACATGAAGGGGTTAATTTGAACATGATGGATGTTGTGACATCTTATTTATACGACTCACTTGATAGTGACATTTACTAAAACTCCCTAAAGAGTTTAATATATCAGTGATACATAATTTTTTACCTCGAGAAAGCTACTCCGTCAAATTGAACAAGCCTTTCTATAGATTAAAATAATATGGACACATGTGGTATAATTGTCTCAACGAGTATTTGCTAAGGGAGAGATATACAAATAAGTCCTTATGTCTTTGTATTTTTATGAAAATATCTAGAAAATAGTTTTCTATAATAATTGTCTATGAGGATGACATAAAATTATTGGAACTCATTAAGAGATTCCAAAAGCTATAAATATCTTAAAGAAACAGCCTAAGATAAAGGACATAGAAAAGACAAAGATATGTCTAGCACTGATTTATATCTCAGTGTAAGCTATAAATCTAAGTGTTATTTAAGCACTGATCTGTCTTGCAAATTTTACAGGCCACATCATATCAATTTCTATCACTCTTGCAAGATATGGTTCTACACCTACAGGGATACATTAGAGTAAAGTCAAAGATAGACTTCATTATCTTAGGGGTAAATGGACACGAGTTTATTTTATTCTAAAGTATCCAAATTAGAATTAACAGGTTATATAGATGCATTTTACTTATTAGAACCTCATAATGGTAGATCAAAAACAAATAATTTGTTTACTTATGTTGGTACAACTACTTCATAGAGACCTGTGAAACAAACCATAGTAGCAACTTCATATAATCATGAAGAAATTTTTAGCACTACATGAGGCAAGTTGTAGAATGCATTTGGTTGAGATCACTAATTCAACACAATCAAAAGACTTGTGGCTTTCCTTCTAAAAATATATACAACAACCATATATGAATATAATACTGCATATATCTCTCAATTGAAAGATGGGTACATTAAAAGAGACCGAACAAAACATATTTTTCCAAAGTTTCTTTTCACTCATGATCTTCAAAAAACTGGTGATATAAGCATCCAACAAATTTGTTCAAGTGATAATCATCTAGACCTTTTTTCAAAGTCTCTCCGAAATAGAACTTTTAACCAACTAGTACGAAATATTGGTCTTAATCATCAAAGAAATGACCGTTCAGCTGAGGGAAAGAAATATTTATCTTAAAAGGATATTATACTCGTTTTACTTCACTAAAGTTTTTCCTACTTTTTTCCTTTCTAGTAAGGCTTTAACGAGACATATCCTAAATAAACATGCAAGGGTTGTTACGAATAATGTATGTTTGTTTCCCAATATTTTCCTTTCTTATTTGTAATAATTTGTATTTATTAGTTATGAGGCAAATCCCTCACAAAGAAATTTGTACTTTTTTTCCTTCACTAAAATTTTTTCCACTGAATTTATTTAGTAAGGTTTTAATAAGACATATTCTTAATGGACATTCAAGGAGCAGTGTTATTATTGACATGATTATGAATGTCCATAAATGAGTGAATTTCATATTGATTTTCCATTCATTACACATGTCCTATAAATATGACTCATATTGTATTCAAAATAAACATTAATAATGAAAATAATATAATATATTTTCTTCTTCTCTTTTCTCTCCTTTATATATATATATATATATATATATATATATATATATATATATATATATATATATATATATATATATATATATATATATATATATATATATATATATATTCACTTAAGTTTTTATCATTTATATCCATTAATAAACTTTTGTCTTCTTGATTGAGTGTGACCATCATGTCATTTATGTCCATTAATGAGCTTTTATCTTCTTGTCTGAGTATGACCATCATGTTATTATTGTCATAATTTGTTATTATTAGAACAATCACTTGATTCATGGATGAGCTAATGAGGTTAACCCGATCTCCTTATCTAAGGAAGAAATGACCTCGTGGATGGAGGAATTTTCCCTCCTTTCATAACAACGAGCTCTCCGATTCTATTCGAGATTGACTTGAGCTCGCCCATTCCATTTGATGAATATTCTTCTGAGTCTTAGTGAGGATTTTTTACCCAAATACCCCTATTTTTCAACCAAATTCCCAAAATACCTTAGTTTTTAGAAAAATTCATAAACTACCCCACTTAGGGTTTGGGAGTACACAAGGGCGCCATTCCTATTGGCCACCCTTCTTTAGGGCAACAAGGTTGTTGCCAATTGAATTGGAAACAACTCATCAATTCTCCAATTCAATTGGCGACCTAGTGCAAGGGACACAACCCTGTCGCCAATTAATGTGGAGACAGGGTGTGCTTTGTAATTTTTTTTCACGGTGAAATATTACATTAATTTTACGTTAGTTCAAATATTACATTAATTTGTTTTGCACGATGAAATAAAATTTTCATTAATTTTATAAAATATTACATTAATTAATGTTGGTGACTATGTGCATTCAACCGGCCACCGGTTCCACATCCCCTAGGCACCCTCACTCATTGCACTCGACCCCCTTGTTCCCCTTGTTGTTGATTCGCGCCCGGTGTTTGAGGAGTTGAAGTCTCAGGAACATTCCGAGATGGTTCCCTTAGGATGTCTTGCATTCCCGTGAAGTCTTGGGGGACTGAAACTGAGCATGCGACCCATGCCAAGATAGTTTGGATGTGATGAAGGGGTGATTGGTGTGCGGCCTGGATGATTGAAGGGGGACATTGGTGTGAAGGATTCGTTGGTGAAAGGTTGAAATGGTAGTGGTGTTTGAAAGCCATAAGGTTGTTGAGATGGTTAATTGTGTTGGCTAGGGTATGATGTTTGGGCATTAGGGCTATGGAAAGATGTTTGGCCAATTTGGCTATGGTATGATGTACCCTCGTTTTGGTTGTATATTGGTGTTGTGTTGGGGGCATAGCCATATTGGGTTTCTTGATAGTAATCATTTTGTTGAAGATGGTATGGGGGACGCTCTTGGTATTGTGGTTGGGTGTATGGCATGTTTGGATGGTTAATGGGTTGGTAATTTTATTAGGTAGGGGGTTGTGAGTAACATGGCCTTGGAGGTGGGTTAGACGTTGAGGCTTCTTGTGTGTAGGTGGTATGACGTGGGTCGTATAAATACCTGTCTTCAGAGACAAACCCAGTTGCAACCGATCTGTACCAAGCCATATAATTATTTGTTGGTATAGATGGGTTGGCATCACCGGCTCACGTAAGACATAGTGGCTGCGGTTCATCCATTTACGATGCTCAGTTTTTACAAAATCCATCCAGGCGTCAAAGTCCCATTGATCATTAACTCTTTTTAGATGCCATTTACTGATGTCAACAGGCGGATCTGGGATATTTTGATGCATTCCAAATTGCAATTTGACATGGTAACTGTTGTGCATCTCCATAGTTGTGAATCTGATGATCGGGACACATGCAGTCTAAACGGCAGCATCTTCCTCACTGACTTGATGTAGGTCTTCCATGCCTAGATATGGACGCCATATGAACTGAAGCGATTTTTGGAAGATAGCTTCCATAGAGCCACCTCATAGTTGCACTGCGACAAATATTGTCCATGATCACCGAAAGTTAAGCGCATATTTGATATGTCAAGACATTTTACTGCTTGTTAGTAAGGATCCTTCAGTCAAGGTGAGTATAATAATATCTAATATCGTGACGAGGTATAAGTATACACCCTCTTACAATAAGGCGTGGATTGCAAGGAAAAAGACTGTTGAAAGGGTCTTTGGCAACTGGGAGGATTCGTACAAGGAATTACCGCGATTTTTGGTAGCCATAAAGACATACACACCGGAAACTGTTGCAATCATGTAGACAGTGCCGGCATGTAGGCCAGATGGAACCATTGTTGATGGAAATGTCATCTTCCACAGTCTCTTTTAGTCGTTTCAACCATGCATAAGAGGTTTTACATTCTGCAAACCTGTTATTCAAATTGATGTAACATGGCTCTATGGAAAATACAAGGGCACCTTGCTTATGGCTGCTGCACAAGACGACAACAATAATGTCTTTCCTATAGCATTTGCTTTGGTTGAGGGTGAGACCGCTTCTGCTTAGAGTTTCTTCCTTAAGAATCTAAGAACACATGTCGCTCCATAAGCCAACCTCTGTTTGATTTCAGACAGGCATGCTGCTGTAGAGAATGCATACAATAACCAAGATAATGGGTGGCCTAATCCTCCTTCTACTCATCTATATTGCATCGAACATATTTCACAATACTTCATGCGTGCAATCAAAGACAAACACCTTCGCAAACAGGTTATGAATGCTGGTTATGCTCTAACTCAACCAACATTTCAATACTACCTTAATGAAATAATGATGTCAAATGCAGATGCAGGAAGCTGGTTGGATAACATTCCACTTGAAAGGTGGACAAGAGCTTTTGATGGTGGCTGTCGTTGGGGTCACATGACGACAAACCTTGTGGAATCCATGAACGGGGTATTCAAAGGAATAAGAAACCTTCTGATAAATGCTTTGGTGAGATCAACCTATTATAGGTTGGCATCACTTTTCGCAACAAGAGATGAAAGATGGAGTGGAGTGTTAGTGTCTGGTTAAGTATACAGTGAGAGCGTTATGAAATTGATGAAAGAGGATACTATTAGAGCCAACACACATGCAGTTACAATCTTTGACCGATTTAGGCAAACATTCAGTGTACAAGAAATAATGGATCATAATGAGGGGAGGCCCAATTTATCGTATGGTGTCAGACTAAACAGATGTTGGTATGACTGTGGCAAGTTCTAGGACCTCCGTGTACCTTGCTCACATGCCATTACAGCATGTGCACATGCTCGTCAGGATGCTTATGGCTATCTATCTGATGTTTACAAAGTGATTAATGTTATGAATGTATACAGCGAAGGCTTCGCAGTGCTACCAATGGAGGACTATTGGCCTCCATACCAAGGTAACATAGTTTGGCACAACGATGAAATGAGAAGAAATAAAAAGGGGAGCCTAAACAGCAAGCGTATAAGAACCGAAATGGATACCACTGATAAAATGATTAGACTATGAAGTATCTGTCGTCAGCCCGAACACAAAAAAAAAAATAGTCCCTATGTTGGAGGAACACCTGCATCATAATTTAGCTTATCTTTTCATTTGTTGTAACCAAATATTTTCATATATTGATGGGTCTTTGTTACAACGATTTTAACAACAAACACCACTGACACAAGCAACAGTAACAACAAACAACAATGTTAACAATAAACAACACAAACAACTTAATACATTCCTAACAGATTACAACAATCAAACTAATTTCATTCGGTCCAAACATGACTTCCCTCGCATCTTTGTCAGTCTTCACACGAACCCATCCACGCAGCCAATCAAGTCTATTGATACTTCAGATTTTCTCCCTTCACCAATGTCTCCCTCCAACCACTGATTCAACTCCCTCTTAAGTTGATTGAAACTTTGTATGTTTCAAAACAGCAAGTCGATCGGTGGCTTCTCTCGCGAAAAGACGACTTTTCCCCATCGACGATGATACATTTTATCAGTAGAACAAAGTTGTGAGATGAGAAGTGGAAGTAACTGAGCTGAACACCTCTATTTATAGAAAAAAATCAGTTTCTAGGGAGTCTCCACATGAATTAGTGACTCCCTTGTGTCCCTTGCACTAGGTCGCCAATTGAATTGGCGACTTGATGAGCTGTCTCCAATTTAATTGGCGACAGCCTTATTGCCCTAAAGAAGGGTCGCCAATAGGATTGGCGCCCTTGTGTACTCCCAAACCCTAAGTGGGGTAGTTTAAGAATTTTTCTGAAAACTAGGGTATTTTAGGAATTTTGTTGAAAAATATGGGTATTTAAGTAAAAAAAATTCTTAGTGAAATCCATATTGAAAGAGTCGATGTTAACTAAATTTTTACTATTATTAATTCATCGAGTCAAATTCGAACTCACACCTATGCAATCAAATATTTTTGGACTATAACCAACTAAGTTGGTTTAAAGAGACAATCACTTAAAAATTCTAATTAAATATTAACATCAACTATCCCACAAAGAATAGAAAATGCTTAAGAAAACCCTAATCTATCCTTCTCTTCAAAAACACTTTTGCACTAAAACATGCCCTTTTTGGTAATTCAATATACTAAAATTCATTGACCAATCAGATTTCACCTTATGTCCACATGGCATCTTATTTTCAAATGCAAAACAACCCATTTCCCTCTTCCCCCACATTTTCTTTTCTCTCTTTCTCCCTCATTCTCCGTCTCTCTCTTTTTCGTCTCCCATTTCCTCTCTTCTCCTTTCTCTTTCCCCTTGAAACCCTAGCGTCGCCGTCCCTATATCCGGCCACCACCACCTACAACCGAAAACCCATCACCACCAACCTTTTCCTCATCACACTGTAAGAAATTTTTTCTTCTATTTTGGTTTCATTTTCTAAAAATATGAAATTATTTAGGGTTTTCACAGGCTGAGAGAAGAAGAAGAAGAATGATCTGGTTGTGTTGCTGTGGCGGTGAACAAGAATAATGACAATGTTTTGGTTTTTTCAGGTTTTGATTTCCACTGCTTCTCTCTTGCATAAGGTTTCGTCTTTTCTTGCTTTTAGTTTCCTGTTTGTGTTCCTCATTGCTAATAAAGATCATAATCATGGTCATGTTTTGTTCTTGGCAAATGGTTTTAAATTTGAAATTTGCTGATGTAGTTAGTATCAGTTTGTTTCCTGCTAATGTTAATGTTAATTTGAATTCATTTTCATTTTCATTTACGATTTGTTCAAGCTTTAGGGTTATTTTATGTGTTGTTTTGAATCAAAATGAGGGAAGTAGCAGAGGCGTTTTAGTAATAATGTCACAAACATTATTGAATATTAATGTAACGCACCCTACAAACACACATAATGTTCCAACAATGTTGTTCAATTTGTTACAGTATTATCTGCCGTCGGAGGGATCAAGGAAGCTACTACCAGTATAACTGAGAGTAGGTACTCTTGTTTTATGATTTAGGTACATGTTATGAATTTAGATAGTTCTTAATCAATGATTTTAGTTTGTGCTGGTTGCACGGATATGCAGATCAAATTGTTCTGATATCAGTGGTAATCTTGATTGGTCTTTTCATGGTTCAGAGATTCGGAACTGATAAAGTTGGTTACACTTTTGCTCCCATAATCTGTATATGGTTCATTTTCATTGCCGGTATTGGCCTGTACAATTTCATCGTGCATGATGCATCAGTTATAAAAGCATTAAATCCAAAATACATAGTAGATTATTTCATCAGGAATAAAAAAGAAGCTTGGATTTCTCTTGGTGGCACTGTCCTCTATACAACAGTTTCATAATCATATCATTTATACTAATAATAATCACTTTTTATCAACTCTAGAATCTAGATTTGACGAGAATGTTTTATTTCTGCAGGAGCTGAAGCATTATTTGCTGATGTTGGACATTTCACAGTTCGGTCTATACAAGTAAGTATGTCTTGTGTTACTTATCCTGCTCTCATTTTCGCTTATGCTGGACAAGCCTCATTTCTTCGCAAAAACAACGATCTTATCAGTGACACATTCTTTAAATACATACCAGGTAATTTCAAGTTAGAATCATGAACATAGTCCTTATTATTTCCATGTCTAAAATCAGTGTTGCAGCCTCTAACTGATGAAGGTTTTCATGCAAATAATGCTTCAGGTCAATTTTCAGAATGGATTACATGGATCTTGTGCCGGTATTCGTGGTCATGTCAAATTCATCAGTTGCTCCGACTCTGGAAAATACCAATCTGCTTATGATTGTAACCATGGACAATATGGATACGATTGATCTTAATTATATGTATGCATTTCTATGTCAATGTAATTTTTTTTGTCAACATAGAATTTATGGAAATTTCTTTCTTCTTACAGCTTCTCCTGTAATAATTTCCTTTGGTGTGATGGATGTGATAAGTGAAAGGTGATGTATACTTTTTTCCTGCATTGTAAATATTAATCCATGATTTTAGGAGTTGTTTCACATTGAAATTAGTTGACTTTTCACACTTTTTCATTGCAGGCAATTTGAAGAAAATTGTGAGAAGTACATGTCCACTTTCCATGCATTGTGTTTTGGGCAGCACCTGTCCACATCTTGTCCAAAAGCCTATCCATAAGGACTCAATGTTACCTAACTTAGGTAACTGAACTTCCAAACAAACCAGATTATGTATTTTTTATTTCATTGTTTGCAAATTTCACTCACTATTATTCTAATATTAATCTTATTAATTTGATAAAATTTGAGCAATGTTTAATTTTCAACAAAATACATAGAGGTTGTGAGTTAACTTTGTTCATTTTTCCAGTAGATAGTCAACGCTTCTGCACATGCCCTCATATACTTTCAGCCTTCTACTCATGAACAAAGGGAAAATGTGCTCCATTTCATACATTGATTATGATGCATCATCAAGAGGTTTGTTTTCTCAACATTTATTTTCTATCTAAATTCTGATATAAACACAACCATCTATTTTTTTAAAACCTATATCTAAACCACTTCAATGGTTTTTCAATAACTATACTCACCTCTGTCATTTTTTATTCTGGACACAAACATGTTTTTTTATTAATTATGACTGGTTTTTATGAAAATCTACTGGTCTAAGAGAGTTATATTGTTATTTCCATTGGAGAACTATTGGTCTAAGAAAATCTACAGCAGGTAAATCTCTTCATGGCTTGGTCTTTGTTGATATCACATCTAAGGTCGTTGCCTTCATCATCATCTGACAAAGAGAGACTGATCCAGTACATTCAAGGGTCAAAATTTTGATTGAATATATTGTATTGATTGTTATGTATTAGGTTATGCACTCACACTTGATATGACTGCCAGGTGCCTTCAATCTGCTGTCAAGGTATCTCTGTGAATTAACCTTCATGACCTTGCTTTACTGCATCAAAAAATGTGTCTTGATTTCCACTTTATATTTAGTTTCTCATTTTAGCTGAAAAATATCCAAGTTACTGCTTGATTAAGATGCCTTTCATATTTTTCAAGCTCTTCTTGACATAGTCCTGAGTTGGAAAGCAAGGAATGTCATGTCGCTTCATGTCAAGTTGCGATATATATTTAAAGTTATTTCAGCTGCAGCTTGGGTCGTAATTTTACCAGTCACTTACGCTTTCAGTTGGAAAAATCCATCTGGTTTTGCACAAACCATAAAGAATAGGTTTGGCAATGGTTCAGGCTCTCCTTCTATGTTTATTTTGGTTGTCTTCATCTATTTATCTCCAAATATTCTCTCCACATTGTTATTTCTGTTTCCATTCATTCGTCGGTATCTTGAGAGATCGAATTATGGTGCTGTGAAGCTCATGATGTGGTGGTCTCAGGTAAGCTGATGCATATTTGGTTTGTGAATTTATATTAATGTTTTATAATGATGTAGGTTCTTTCTTATAAACCAATACCTTTTTATCATCAGTAAGATATGGTATAGATTGTTTCTTAAAAATAATTTTTTTTTGAAGAATTCTTTAAGATGCTTAAAACTATTGGTGCAGTGGTTTAAATAACTTATATTTAGTTTTTATTCCTTATTTATTTAGTATCTTTCTTTTTTTATTCTTTTTCAACAATTTGCAGCCTAGGCTTTTTGTTGGAAGAGGAATGCAAAAGGGTCCGATTTCATTGATCAAGTAAGTGAATTAAATTTGATTCTTTAATCATCAGTAATCATATTCAGTGGTCATCTCTGACTGGTTAAAATGTAACTATCTTATTTTCTAGGTACTCTACTTTCTGGGTTCTCTTAATTTTATCTAAATTAGCATTCAGATATTACCTTGAGGTAAATATCTGATCTCGAAATATATCATTTTACTTTGTTGGCACTTAGAATGATTACAATGTAAGTGTGCACACCAATATTAGCATGAGAATATGCATGTATGAATCAGAAATAAATGTGCGTCTGGTTTGTCAATCAGAAACAAATATGTATTCGTGTGTTTGTTAATTCATCTTGTTCATTTTCTTTACACTGCAGATTAAGCCTCTTGTGGGCCCAACAAAAGCCATCATGTGGGCCCGCGTGTCAGTTTATAGCTGGCACGAGTTCTTTCCACATGGTAAAAACTTTGGGAGTAAATGAAAATGAATGTAGTTCATATATGGGATTATTCTTGATATCATCATATTACTTTGTGCAGCCAAAAACAATATTGGTGTAGTTATTGCTATATGGGCTCCTATCATGCTTCATATATTGATGCTGAAGTCGTAGCATTGTTCACTTAACATTTAATAGGCCTTTTCCCCCTTTTTACCTATTTGTAGCAGTTATATTTGTCATCCATTGTTAATTTGCTTTTATAATATGGGGGAACTCTTTGCAGGTGGTGCACTAAATCCAACTGATGTTGAGTTGTTATGGTTTCATGTATCATGTGCTTGGTTTCAGCCTGAACTATCTTTCGAAGACGATAAGGCAATGCCCCAATTTCTTTGTTGCATTACAACTTCAGTTTACTATTATTAAAACTAATACTCTATCATTTCTTATTTCCTTGCCTATAATCCAAACTTCAAATGTTCATACTTATAAAATAATCTTTCCAACAATGCCTATCTCATAATTTTGTCAATCCTAATTACCACAATTAAGTTATATTTCTCCATGTATTAACAACCAAGTTTCATGTATCAACAACTAAGTATCAACTCTGTACTAAATTAGAGTATTTAATTAATTTTACATTTTTTACAAACAATTACTTACTGATTTGTGAAATCTATTGCTGAGTGTTAGTGAGAACAGTTAGAGTTAGGTTGTTAGGTTTAACAATAATGGACTGTTAGAATAATTAGGTTAGTTTCAGTTATGTTAATGAAAACTTACAGTTGAAGTTAGTGGAACTATTAATAGGAGTTGATCATGACATGAGTTTTACATTGAAGTTGGTAGTTAGATCTATCTTTATGCAATGCTCTGATTGTTAACATTCAATTAGTTAGTCATGAAATTTTATTTGTATTATACCATTAGCTCCTAAAGTATTAAGTGTGTGTACTGAGTTTGTGAAAAGAATTGTGGATTTGGATTGTTAGGAATTAGATTATGTGGATGACTAGCCGTGTATTAAGTATGTAGGAGAGGCAATTACAATTTGCATTTGTTTTGCAGCCACTGTCACATCCTTTTGGAACACTAAGGGTAATTCAAGACATATTTTTCTCCTTTGTTAAGGATGTCAAAACCATTGGCTGCATAAATTGTCTTCAGCATATCAATTCCTTGATATGAATTGTCGCACCTGTTTGAATTTTGCATCTGTATGAATCATATTCAGAGCGTAAGATATATCTGTTTTATAGATCACTGAAGTATAGTTTACTGCTTTGTTCCGTAGCGGCTATGGCATAACAGAATTTAAACAAATTCCTATTATTCCTCGATACACTATATTGTCAAATAGCAATGTTATAACACTTTTGGTGAGCAGAATTTGAACAAACTGATATTTTATGCAATTTGGGATTGGCAACATTGCTGAAAAGTATGAATGAGCTCAAACTCACTGGTCATTGAAAGATTGAAATGAGAACCAGTCTCCTTTTCGCATTCCGCTCTCTAACTGACTTGCACCTTTTGCAGGGGAAGGAGTTGGTGTGGCTCTATCTTCATTCATAAATGGTGTTGAAGTATATGAAGTTAATTTTGTAATTCTTGATGTAAGGCCAGAACCAGAGTTCAAGGAGGTTAGTGAACATGTTTTAGAAGCCTTTTTTTTCTAACTCCAATGTGCTGATTTGGGTTTGTTTTCTTGACCCCTCAAATTAGGAGATGCAATTACAATTTGCATTTGTTTTGCAGCCACTGTCACAGCCTTTTGGAACACTTAGGGTAATTCAAGACATATTTTTCTCCTTTGTTAACCCCATTATAATCATTCAGTGTCTGGTTTCTGTTTGCCACCCATATGATTGTAGATTGAGACTTTCACCAAATACCAACGTATCGTTTTGTAGAATTTATAGGGCTGAAGAAGATACTGTGATGGTTGTTTTCATCAAGACTATGATTCTACAGATACCTCTTATGTGCTTTAATGATAATGATCTAAAGCTTTGGGATGAAGATCCTCATGAATATGTTAGGAAAGGCTATGGTAAGTTTTACTGGCAGGTAAACATGGAACCAAAATTTAAAATAATTTGCATTGACATGAGCTTATAGTTTTTAATTCTTTGTTACAGACATTATTGAAGACTTATATAGTCCTAACACTGCCTCTGTGGATTTTGTGAGTGAGCTGCTTCAAGTTTCTAAAACTCAGTGTTCCTGATGAAGGTTTTCCAAGTGGCTGTCCTCTGAAGACTTTCAAGTTTTTCAAGACTAAGAAATTCCAAACCGGCTATTCGCATACCAAGTTTGGCTTCCAAAACACCAGGACTCCGTGGTGGTAAGTAGAACATCTCGATACTCAATCTATTATCGTAAGAGTTTAATTCGTAACGATTCTCAGGGTAAGTGTATTTTTGGTGAGTGAATTATTAGGGATGGAAGTGTGATATATGGGAACAATGAGAAGGGAATGAGTAGAGTGAGAACATTCAGAGAGGGAAAGCTGAAGATCTCAGAAGATGGACTTCTTGAGCATGATGAAAAGGGTATTCCTGTGTCGGGGGATGTTCGAAACACATGGACAGGTTATTCCCTTCTGCATGCTTTGTTTATCAAAGAGCACAATGCAGTATGTGACATGCTAAAACTAAGTCAGATTCTTTCCATCTGTTGCATAACTTGGCTCCGTTTGCGATCATTTTTTGCATCGAAAAATAATGCAATCGGTATTGTTTTTCTTTTCTTACAGAAACACTATCCTGATTTTGATGATGAGCAACTCTATAGGTATGCAAGATTGGTGACTTCCGCAGTCATTGCGAAAATCCATACAATTGATTGGACTGTAGAGCTCTTAAAAACCGATACTCTCGAAAATGCAGGGAAGATAATTTTCATAAATTTGTGCAATTCATAGTTGAAATTTTGAAAAGATAAATATGTTACTTTCTGTTAAAAATAAGATTCACATATTGATAATGTATTTAGATACGTTTATGTTCATATAGCATGCATTTGTGAAATTGTGTATAATAAAACCCACATCCTACTATGCATTGTCAATTTCAAAGTTTCTATTTTTTTACTTCAAATTTATGTATTTTTGTGTGTAAGATTTGGAAGCAGAGGATGGTACAAATGGGGGTTGTGATAGAAGAGCACTTCTCAAAACGGGTTACTCGTGTTTTTTCCATCGACTCACAAACGCGTATACATGAATTGGATAGCCACTGTTTGTCACGTTTTAAAGGGGTTTGTGTTCTTAACCTCTAGCTTTCTATAATTTGTAATGGATTGAGTTATATATGTAAGGTGTTTGACAATATGCATATACTACACATATAGTTGCATTTAATCATTTCCATTTACTTAAATTACATGTTTCTATTGTGTATGATGTCTATGCTTCATAAGTTGAGTTTATTGTTATTGCTACATAATAACTTCTCAGATCATATGTTATTGTTGATAACGATTTTTCTAGGGACCAACTTGGTCATATCAGTTTCTCCTGCAGTGTGGGAAAAGAGAGCGTATATTCAAAAGCATGAAGATTTATTTCCTTGCATTAAAGCAGCCTGAAGAGATTTATTTCCTTTGTGGTATATGTTTCCTACCGATAAAATCTGTAATATGTCTGATTTTGTATTTTGAATTTAAGAGCTCCTGTGTTTTTCATTTTGGTTTTTGAGGTGCAATGACAATAATCAACAAGTATTTTATTTTAAATGTTTTTTTTATGTTCATGTTTTTTTAAGTGGTTGCAAAATATATAAATTAGATTTTGCAGATTCACATGTTTATTTGGAGTAAGTAGATTATCTTATGCGTAAGCCAATGAAAGAAAATGGTTAGTCTATTTATTTGGATCAAATACATTATCCATGAAACTGTCAAAAAGAAAAATAGAATAACTTTATTTGGCTATCAGCAAGGGTATGTTGATAGTTTCTGCAATTGTATATGATTAGATTACTGGCAAATGTTTGATCTGCGAATGTAAAGTTGTTAAGTACCTAATTGGTTGATTAAAGTGCTTGTGCGTTGTTTCTTTCTTTCCCATATTCTTAAGCTCTTTTCAGCAGCACTATTAAATAGGGTCCTTTTTGAATAACCAACCTAAATTATGCATTTATAGTATAATCATTTAACATAAGTGCTTATGTATAAGCTTTTTGTTATAATGCTGCAATATATTTTGAAATAGTTTATAAATTCGCACGAGACACAACCTGTTAAATTCCACACAAAAAAACAAGCATATATAATACTTTCAATGATGTGACACACAAGACAATCAGTTAAATTCTAACAAAACGCTTAATTATACTACATATCAAATTCTTAATTATTTAATATTTTGCAATTTATATTCTTTCATTTTAGACCTAACTACAAACACCCGTGCGGACGCACGGGTCTGTTACTAGTTGTCGATTATTATTCATTACCTTTTAAAGATTTTTTAATTTGTCCTTTTCATATTATTAATCAAATATAAATTTTTCTTTTGGTACTAATAATTTAGGTCGGATGAGCTGTATCATTAATGTTGTTGACCAACCGTTTTGCACTTATCCTTTACCGCCATCGCAACACGAGTCAGAAAAAGGATAGATCAACACGACCTGCTTTACGTGTCCTACAACAAAGGCAATAATTGGAACCAAAGTTGAATCTTATAAATACTCCTCAACTATCTAGGAACCATACATAACCATCTCCTCCTCACTCCATTACACACTTACATTAAAGTTTCCAAATCATGGCTAGCCCAATCCTTATCAAACTTACTTGCTTGGCTATGATATGTTTTATTTTGAACATTCCCTTATCAAATGCTACTAGAGATATGTTTTCTTTCGTTTTTATATAGGAGTATTTTAAAAAATTAATTTTTTATTTTTAAATATTTATTTTATGCATTAAGTAAATAAATAATAAAAAAAAAGAAAAGAAAATTTCAAAATGCATTTAAGATTCTTTCCAAAACAATCCTAAACACGTTCAAGACAAACTCATACCTTTCCAAACATACACAAACATGATTTTCAAATCACAAAAAATAGTATGACCAAGAATTGAAGAGCAATTATCAAGTTCCAAGACATGTCCCAAACATGATCACACAAAAATGGAAAGTTGTTCAAACATGTTCAAAGAATTTCCAAAACATCCATAAACATGTCACTACAAGAAAGGAAAGTTCATCATCACACATGGATTTGAATTCATCATTTGCAGCCTATATAAAGAGGCAACACATTCACACATAGAAAGGAGAGAGAAATTAAAAAAAAAATAATAACACTTCTTTCATAATTTTTTTCCATTGAAAAAAATCAACACCATTCAACCTCTTTTCTCATTCACCACCTACAAACCACCATTATTGACAAATCCTCATCAAAACATCCACCACCATTGCGGCCATAACCGTCCACGACGCATCTTTGACAACTTTCTCTCACCACCACAAGTTCGTCATTGACCGCTGTCACCGTGAGTACCACCCTTCGGCATAGCTTGCAGATCCGACCACCATCACCACGTCTATACCTTGCCCTCCCAAGCATAACGCCGTTGAACTCTCCGTTGAACATTGGCCGAAAAAAAGGTGGGCATATGTACATTAGTTTTTCTTATAGGTGTTTCTTTAAGACTTTACACATTGAATTATTAATCTTAAGTGTATTTGTTTTTCTTTATGTATAGAATGTTTCACATGTAAACTTTTCTCTAATTTTTTATTGATTATTTGATGCATTAGTACAACAAATATTAAAATACCAAAACAAAAATAAAATTTTAAAAAATACAAAAATTAGACTTCATTGTAATTAATTAGTTTAGTCGATCAATTTTATTTTGTTAAATTCTTTTCTTATTTTATTTATTTAGCTTAGGTTAATTATTTTTTTTATTATTAATATAAAATAAAAATACAAAATTTTTTTCTTGTGCTTTTTAAGGATACTTAATTAATCACCAAAAAACAATAAAAATTCAAAATGCCAAAAATTATTTAATTCCTCTAATTAATAAAAATAATAATTTGTATATAATTTAGTTATTTTCGATTTAATTTAACAATATTGTCCACTTGAAAATAATCAAACTCGTACATAAATCACTAACTAAAAAAACAAAAAAAGACTAAATTTTTTTTCTTTTCACACTTAAAATCCATCAAACTCATCAAAATTTTCTTTTTTTGCTCAGTGCGACAAATCCTTCCCTCTTCGCCATGTGCGACAAATCAACTTCTTTTGCCCCGTGCATTTAATTCAAAACCAAGATAAATCATTTTTTACAAACTAAAATCAACCAACCAATAAGACACAAACTACAGAGTTCTGATTCCCTCTGGAATACGTAGGCACTGGGTTGAAAACTCAGGCGAACTCAATAATAAAAAAATCTTTCTTTTTCCCTCAAGTAATCATCCTTCATTCCCTTAGCAAGCAATAGATAACAAACACCTTTCATGCATAGACAACCTAGGTTGTTCCCATCCAGTACGATGGATGTAGGGAGTGCTAGCACTTTCTCCTTACATAACCGACTTCCGAACCCAACATGGTTGCGATGATCACACCATATCCTTTTCCCCGTGTGTTTTCTCGATATTTCCCCTTTCCCTTTATGGGAATAAATAAAGTTCGGTGGCGACTCTTATAACTCCACCCGTGATCGTGCAAACCTTGGTTTTGCACATTGCGAAGATCGTATTTTTCGAGGTACGACAGATGGCGACTCTGATGAGGAATGGTTCACCCCTAAAGCAAATCAAGCCTAGTGTAGGTCTTCTTCGTATGATTGAATGTTTGTTTATCTTATCAGCTTGCTTAGTTTCTTTATTGCTTTCCACATTATGTAATATATATGTGGTTTTTTGACTCTGTGGAATGGAAACTTTGATTGCAAACTTTGTGGTAAAGGCTTTCTACCCGAGCCTAGAGTGTAAAAACATAAGATAGGAGAGGTTGAGTAATATGGGGCACCGAGGAGTCCTCCTTGCGTAGTTCGATACGAGAACCTCGCTTAGAGTAGATTCTAATGAGGATGTTGGCGACCGTAAAGTTCTTGGCGTGGACAACCAACGTTTTCATTGGGACCCATGACTCTAAGGACCTTTTAGAACCTTGAACTGTTGGCCAAAACTAGGATCGATGGGCACATAGTATGGGGCACCGAGGAGTTATCCTCGTGTAGTTCGATACGAAGACCTCACCCGAAAGAGATTCATATAATGGAGTCATCAACGGTGATGTTCATGGCGTGTCTGATGAACAATCGTATGGATCCGTGACTTTGGGGTTCCTTTAAACTCTAGATCCTACATGGTGAGAACCTTGTGTTCGAGCAATCAACTATTATCCTCCATCCGTACCTTGGATCTTGTATCTGGGATAACCTAATATACATTACACTCATATGCATATCATTTCTTTTGCATCTCACTTGCATTGCATATCATTCTCCCAGCAGAAACTCATTCCATCCTCTATTCATATCTGTCTGCTGATTTCCCGACACTCATACTGAACCTGTGGTAAATGAAAAACATTTGAAGGAAGTCCAATAAGAGAACATAGGAGTATAGAAAACTTGAAAGCCTGGTCAGACTAACCAAGTTGGAAGCTGTGGTAGCTAAATCAGAAAACAACTTTCAACATGTTGAGGTGAAGAATCTTGATCCTCCATCAGGTTTCTCTGTATTGACCAATCCACTGTACAATATTATTCCCGATGACGATTTTCCACAAATGAGCATTCCTACTCAGTCTCATATGATGCCATTGACTGATTCTATGAAGGAAATGTTTCGTGCCTTTGAGAAGGAAGTCCGAGCTTTGAAAGTGCATGATACGCCTATGCTCGATGGTGCTGATATGTGCCTAGTACCAGACTTGGTGATTCGCCAGCAATTCAAAGTACCCAACTTCAAGAAGTACACTGGTCTCTGTTGCCCAAAGCGTCATTTGGTGATGTTATGTCGAAAGATAACTTCATATATCCACGACGATAGGTTGATGATTTATTATTTTCAAGACAGTTTGAGTGAAACATCTTTGAATTGGTACATGGACTTAAAAAAAAGCTGTATCCAGTCATGGAATGACTTATCCAACGCCTTTTTGAAGCAGTACAAGTTCAACTTGGAAATGACTCCAGACCATGTGCAATTGCAAAACCTATTTCAGAAGAGCAATGAATCCTTTAGAGGATATGTGCAACGATGAAGAGAATTGGCAGCCCAAGTGCAACCGCCACTCTTAGAAAAGGAATTGGTTGATTTGTTCATGAGAACCTTGCAAAGCCCATACTTTGAAAGGTTGGTGAGAAGTGCAGTATCAGACTTTGCTCATCTAGTGACAATTAGAGAACGCGTCGAGGGTGGCCTAAAAATTGGAAGAATCCAAGGAGCTTCAAGCAGCCAAGCTAGTGAAACTGAGTCTCTCGGTAATTCCCAAGAGGAAGAAGAGGAGGAAATCAATGTAGTCATGGAAAATGTTGAGCAATCTCATGGTGCAACAACAAGACCTTATGGTCCCTCATCTTGTCAACAGTCATCTTCAACACTACGCCATCCTTATAGACAACCAATAATGCCTAGAGCACCATGCCAGAAACCTTGGACTGCTTCTCATGCAAATCAACGAGCTCATGGAAGAGGACATCAGAATCAGCGTCAGAGTCAGCATAGGCCTCAAAACAATCTGGAAAGAAGGAATTCTCCTCTTCATCTGGTTCCTAAATCATATAGTCAACTTCTGCCACATCTGGTCTGAAACTCACTAATAGAGCCTAAGTCTCTCAAGCCGTTGCCAGAACCATACCCTCCTGGGTATGATCCCAATGTGCGATGTGGATATCATGTTGGGTCAATAGGGCACTCAACTGAAGACTGCAAAGCTTTTGAAGCCAAAGTACAACAGTTGATCGACAAGAAGTACGTATCCTTTCCAGAAGGAACCTTGGTTGTTCACGTCAACTTCTCGCCTGAATGAGTTTGAAAATTTCAAGAGGCATCTCCTAGAGCCAGTGCTTCAGACAGGAAGAAATTATCCTTGGAACTGGCAATCATTGGATCACTTTTATCATTTGTATTTGTAGTTCCTTTCTTGTTAAATGCTGTTTGTTTTTAAACATTGTTGTTTTAAATGGTAATATTAATGAAGTGATCATGCATTTTTTGAATTAATCACGTCGCATTCGCTCATTTTTCTTCGCTTATATAAAAAAATAATAATACAAAATAATACAAAAAAAAATACATCCATATACTTCTCGTCCACTTTCTGTATCAAACTGTTATTTTAGCAAAGATTTGAGGGAGGATGATGAAAACGAAATACCCATAATTGATGCTGGTATGCTTTCGAATAAAACCT